>JAOTON010000997.1:0-125551 GCA_034440635.1 Lepas anatifera | reverse complement strand
GTAGATAACCATCTAATACTGAACCCTACTGACATCCAATCCATCTTGACCATCATTCAAGACATATCTAACTCATCTGCCACATCTGACTGCCTTACTCCTAAAATTCTCAAACTTACATCAACTACACTAGCACCCGCGCTGCTACATGTTTTCAACTTGTGTCTTGCTTCTGGAACCTTCCCTTCTGTCTTCAAAAAGGCAACTGTGGTTCCAATTTATAAATCAGGCGACCCATCACTGTTTGGAAACTACCGTCCGATTAGCTTGCTCAATCTGTTATCTAAGATTCTAGAGAAAATTGTATCTGCCCAGCTAACAGAATTCATTGAAGCCAACAATATCATCAACCACAGTCAATATGGATTCAGGAAATCTCACAGTACTTTCATGCCAATTACTCTCCTCCACGACCAAATTACCTCGGCTCTGTCTCTAAATCAAGTTAGTGCTGCCATCTACCTAGATTTTTCCGAAGGCCTTCGACACCGTAAATCATCAAATTCTTCTTAAAAAATTAGACCACTATGGCATAAAAAATAACTCCCTTTCTTTCTTCCGAACTTACCTGGAAGGGCGCACCCAATTAGTCAAGTTCAACTCTTCTTTTCCTACTATTCCGGTATCGATTAAATATGGCGTCCCACAAGGTTCTATTCTCGGCCCAGCCCTCTTTCTCTTATACATCAATGACATTATCTTGAGCGCATCAAATTGCAATTTCCTACAATTTGCTGATGACACTGTCGCCATTTTCACAGCCAAAAACACATCAGATTTGCAAGCCAAAAATCAACTCCGATCTCCCTAAAGTCGCTCAGTGGCTCTCCACGAACCGCTTATCTGTTAACGCCAAAAAGTCTGCCTACCAGCTTTTTCTCTAAAAAACGCCATTCAGTCCAATCTTAACATCTCTTTAAACGCTGAGCCAATCTCTCGTCAAAATTCTGTCAAATACCTAGGCGTCATAATCGACGAAAAATTCAAATGGGAACCACACATCCGATCTGTCGAAAACACGATCTCGCGAAACATCGGACTAATCTCACGAGTAAGACATATCCTCAAACCCGAACACCTTAAACTTCTCTATCACTCCTTGGTATTGCCACATTTGACATATGGATTAGAAGCCTGGGGCTCCACCTTCCCTTCCAGGCTCCATAGGTTGAAAATTCTTCAGAAAAAATAATCAGAGTTATGGACAATGCTGACCGCCTAGCCCCTCCAGCCCCTATCTTCAAAAAGCTCAGTCTGATTAAATTACCTGATCTACACAAACTGGCACAAATTAAGGTCCTCCATAACTTCTTAAACAACTCATTGCCTGAACCCTTAGCATCAAAATTCATTATAACGGCCAACCGTAGGGAAAGAAGGGTTCGAATACCTGGACACTTTGAAATCCCTTTTACAGCATTTGTCTATAGAAAATTTTCACTGTTTCTCTCCGCACCAAAGATATGGAACGAACAAATCGCCTCCAAAATCAGAAATGTAAATGACGTGCCTCTTAACAAATTGTTCTTCAAAAAGAATTCCAGGAAAATTTTTCTAGACCAGTATTGAGAGACCCTCTTCTTGGTCATCTCAGCTAGCCTCTCTCTCTCTCGCTCTCTCTCTCGCTCCTCTCTCTGCTCTCTCTCTCTCTCTCTCTCTCTCTCTCTCTCTCTCTCTCTCTCTCTCTCTCTCT
Source organism: Lepas anatifera (assembly GCA_034440635.1). Taxonomy (NCBI): domain Eukaryota; kingdom Metazoa; phylum Arthropoda; class Thecostraca; family Lepadidae; genus Lepas; species Lepas anatifera. Next base: position 123,858 of record JAOTON010000997.1, on the reverse strand, counting down.
CTCTCTCTCTCTCTCACACAGCTTGGCCTGTCTTTGTGGTGTAATTGGTTGTCGTTCTGTCCCCGCTGTGTTCTGTCTGGGTGCTGCCGATGAATTGGTGTTTTGTGTGTGAGTCTATGTATTTTTCTTCCTTCCTTTGATGTGTACTTGTCTTGTCCTATGTGTATTCATACCTCCCACCAAATGCATCGTCCTATGCTGCTCAGGGGGGATCGTGCACGGGCTTGAGTGGTTCACTCGATTGCAACAAAGTATCTGACTTAATAACTATGGTTATCGGGAAGCGAACTCAGGCTCTTCCAGCCTTCCCGCCTCGTGTTGCCGCACACGCGTCAGTCCAAAAATGTATTCTCCTGCATAAGCTGTTCCACTCTGGCACCCGTACCATGATCGATAAGCGCCCTCCCAGTCGCCGAACTGGACCCCCCCCCGAGCTGGGTCTCTTCGGTCCGCTCCTCTCGGAGCGAGCTCCTGTACCTTCGGGCCGGACAGACGGTGATATAATTGTCAATCACCCCGGCAGCTGATCTCGTCGCCGCTACGTTGAGGCGGCGACCCTCCTGATCGTCTCTGGTGGCGCGATGGGCTCGCCTGGTGGCCGGACTGCGTCCCTTCGGCGCCGGCTGGGCGCCTGGCCAGCGTACCGGAGGGCAGCAGCAGCGGCGGTGCGGTGCCCGGTCGCCATATGCCGCGGCACCCGCTGGTCGACCGGCCTACCTTCGAGTCGTAGGCCGAGCACAGGCCACCGGCGACCTCAGCCGGCTCAAATAGTGTTTGGGCATTACCGGCCGAGGAGCGGCCGGTGAAGTCCCGCACCTTTACCTGCTGCCGGCTGGGGGGCCTGGGGGCCGGTTCGAGAGCCTGCTGCCGCTGGTCGCCGGCTACTTCAACACCGGCCCCTCGTGCTACATGTGGGTGCGACTGGGGTTCGACCCGAGGAGAGACCTGGCCGCCTGGACATTCCGGACCATCGACTTCCACACACGCAGTGCGGTGCTGAAAAACAAGATGAAAAATGAAATGATGCAAGAAGGGAAAAACGTGCGTCGGCAGCTGAGCGACTCCGCCTGTCTGCCTGGGGTGATGTGGCGGCGCCCTGGCGGGCCTGCACATCCGGACGCGGACTCTGGAGGGGACGGCCGCGGTCCCGTCCGGCTGCCCTCCGCGATCCGCCGCCCGTGCCCCTGCTGTCTGGCCGGGGCCCGCCCGGGGGCGGGCGCTCTGGCCCGGTCTGTGACCCACTCGACGGAGGGTTGGCGGCGGACCTCGTGCTGGTCTGTCGCTGGGAGCTGACGGCGACCATCTGGCGGATATGACGGTGACCATCCGGCGTACATGGCAGTGATCATCTGGCGGACATGAGCGGCAGACATGGAGCGGGCAGAGCGGCAGTGTCCCGGTTGCGCACACGGGGACTTCGGTCTGACTGATCGGTGGCGGAGCTAACAGGCAGCTCGACTCTGTGCGACCGGACTCCGTGGTCTAAGTGGGGTTGGGAGCGGGCCGGCACACAGACGGGATCATCGCGTGGGGACTGGTGCAGGATCCCGGGTTCCGTTGTCGAGTGGTGGTCGGTCGGCTCGTCCCCGGGGACGGTGGCGGGCCGGGGGCGGTGGTCGTGTGGGTCGAACGGGGACCAAAGTTTCCAACGAGCGATGTGTTTGTTGGTTGTGATGGGTGTGATGTGTGATGTGATGTGGGTGTGATGTGGCCGATGCTGGCACTTCCGCTTGAGGTCCTTCTTTGGGCCCATTGTATCTCTCGTGCACTACATTCTATGATGTTAAGGTGTCCCAAGCTCCGTGTCGGTAGCGGTATTTTTGGTGACCCAAGAGGTAGTTCACCCACGTTGCTGACTTGGTGCATCGCGTCCACCATTGTCCATCCCACCCTTACTCTTGGTCTGTCACTCATCTTGGTCATCTGCACAATTTATGTCAGCACCGCGCTCCTTCGCACGCATTCACACGTCCTGGTCTGAGCTTCACTCACGCGTTTTGATCACCTACACTTTTTATATTAGCGTCACGCCCTTCACCAGTCTGCCCACTCACATACACGCTCGGGTCCGCGTCCGTGCCCTCCCTGGGCGTAACTGTTTAAGAGGCCTCGCGCTGAACAGGCGGTCACGGACGCGGCCCACTTCCACTAGCTAAATCACACTTCACCTTGCCCACTCCTATATCATACCGCTTTTCTTCAGTCGTCAGCGACCGCACGCGTGTTCGGGTCTGTCCCGGGGTGCTCTCTCTGCTGGCTGGGTGTGTGGCGCAGTCAAAAATCTTAATCTTGGTGGTTTTCGGACGTACGTTTTCTCCGCTGAGTCACGTTTGCGCTCGATTAGCCGAAGCTCCACCCGACCGGCATCGTGCACGTTCCGCCTCCCTTCAACGTGGGGTTCTCCCTCACTTACGTTCCGTTGTGTGCTGCCAATCGCGATGTGTGTCTAATAAACATATGGTACCAACAAGACATGCAACAAACCAGAAGCAACCAACAGACGTGCAAGCAAGCAATCAAGCATATACACAGGCATCATGCAGGCATGCGGGCATGTGGACAAATCAAGCAAAGCTAGCATACCAACTCGCAGGCGCAATACAACAGAGGCTCAATTGTGGAGCACAAATTTCAATTGAGAAACTAACATAAGTTGTTTTACAGAGAGAAGCAAAGTTTGTGGGCAGCTAAAGGTTTTGATTCCATTGTTTTTCTGTATACCACTTTCACTAAAATACATTAAAAGAGCATCAGAGGCCTTAAACAAATTTGATTAGTTTCTTAGCTTTGCCATGCCCGACATATTGGTGCTGATCAGGCGCAATCAGCTGATATCTCCTCCCAAATCGTTCCGGTGGACTCCAGTTTTTGCATCTGCTCTGACCTACTCTAAGCTACTCTCATCTTTTTTTGTAAGGAGGCGCTGGAACAAACCCTTAGTATGTAACAAACAAGCATGGTTTCAAGGGAGCACCAACACGCTTTTACTATTGTGTGTTTTGTTAAACCTGTGTCAATACATGTGTACAGATTCAATTCAGGCAAGTAAGGAAGCTGGGTCTGGCAGGGACAAGTTCCAAGCAGGAACATCTGCAGACACTGGACAAGTGCCAATCACTTAATTCCAACCAGGGGCTGTATTCTGAGCTCTGAAGCAGGACTTTGAACAGACAAACAACAAAGTAAACGAAAATACACCAACTCAGTATTCTAGTCTTCTGAGTGTAGTTGCGCTTAGTGTACGACCAACTTAGGCGGGTGGCCACCTCCTCTCCTACATAGGTACAATGGTTTTCAGTATTACAATCTTTAAATCTACACTGTTGTGTTGCTACTGGGTGTTGACACTGGAATACACCTAGTAGGCCTAATCGATCTTTACAGCGCGTGAAGTGACGGCAGAGAGATATACACTAGCTTAGACAATGTATTGGATAATTTAGAGCGGGACAAGATACTCCAGAGACGAGAGATGAATAGACGCACATGTTTACCGCGTGGTAACGTAACCGGGGCCCCATTTCATAAAAAGTTGTAGAAATGCGGCGTGTTTTACACCACATTCACCTACAAAGTTACGCCGTACTCAGAATCACGTTTCACAAAGAGCGGTGACATTCACGCGAAAGCGGCATATATATCAAATGCAGCGTGAATTACGCCCAATTCCAGAATGGAATTACCCCTTTCAAATAGGGTGGGGCAATTCGATATGTTTATGCTCAGGAGGCCATATCTCTAAAATGTGCCTATGTGGGGGTATTTGATATTCACAGCTGGTTTTTAAAAACACAAAATATACTGTTTAGAAATAACTAGGTTTCAAACTCTTTATTTGAGAGAAATATACCTATTTCAGGGATATCCACTACAAGGCGACATCGTGGGATGCAGAAACCATGTCTTCTGTATCATTGGCGGCTGCAGGGGGGGCATTCCGGCCATGGCCCCCTAAAGCGCTGGAGGGGGGAACTACCTTTTGCCCCCAAACACCGGAGAAACTTTTGAAAAAAGGTGTTTACACTAGGTCTGTAGAGCAAAAATATTCGCTCCCACCCCCCTCCGAGAGCGATCATGTACTTGGAGAAGTAGCTTATACTAGGTCTGTCGAGAGCACTGAAAAAGGTGTTTACACTTGGTCTGTAGAGCAAAAACAATTTCGTCCCCCCCGGAGGAGAGGCAGACATGGGTTTGGCCCCCCCCAACTCGGGTCTGCATCCGCCCCTGTTCTGTGTAGGAAGGCCTCCCAGACTGCACATCCTCTGTGGCATGCTAAAGACGTTCAGTGTTGACATGTAAGTGACGCATTATGGGGTTTCCTTCCATTTGTACTTCTGTACTATATTTTATACTCGTATCAAATAGCCCCACTTTATAAGTCGATATGGATTATATTGATTATATGGACAGGACTCAGGCATAGAATTTCACTGCAACAGTTTTTTAAAACTTAAGGAATGCTGCTTCGAGGATCTGAAAAAAGGATCAGCATGATTTGACTAGTTAGGAAGTTAGAGGGGGGATTTTTTAGACAAACGGAAAAATCAGGTTTTTATCAATTTCGTATTGTTGAGTTTATTAATTTCTCAGCATCAACACAAGCGCAAAGCTTAGGCCACATGTAGCTGTGTTTATTTAGACAGTATCCTGCGAAAAATTATAACACAGACACAATTTTTTAGTGAGTAATACAACATTTTTGGATCAGGCACACGTCATATCAATTTACCCCAGTCATATCAAATAACCTCGTTTTACGGTAATTTCGCTTTAGACTCAGAATTCCATAAGAAATTAAATATTTTTCATGTTTTGCTTCATTGTCTGATAAATGTTACACTGCTATATCTTGCATAGCTTTTCAGCCGTGTTTTACATATTCAACGTACATGTTGTCTGCTATATGAAACAATATTGGCAATATTCTACGCTGAATTCCAGTACAGCGTAGTTTAGAGCAGCGTAACTTTGCAAGAAGTTGTATTTACAACCATACGTTTATTTGTACACAGTACACAGACCTTAACGGACAGAATAACCTGCGGGGGTGGCCTAAACAGATCCGGCGCCAAACTGCGTCGCAGCGAAAACGGTACCGCAGAGCCCCGACCAGACCCGAGACCAGGGCCAGGGACAAACACATGGCAGGGGGAGGAGCGGACCACGGTCCAACCGACAAGAGCCGCAGTCGGGAATCGAAGGACGAGTAGGGCAACGGCAGAAGCGGCGCCCAGGCGAGTGAGAGTGAAGGAAAAAAATAAATGTTGGCTGAAGATGTGTAATAAAAAAAATAAATAAAAAATATCGTGTGTGCTGTTTGTGTATCCAAGCGACGCCGCAGATGCGCCACTGCGGGTGCCGTCGAGTGCAAGCGAGCTGATCCGGTCACGGTGAGTCCCTGTGAGGCGCAAGTGTGTGCTCGGCCATTAGTAGCGGCAGGGAAACGCTCCCAGGGGGCAGGGGGTGGATCAAGGTTCAGTCGACAGGAGCCACGGTCAGGGGCAGACGCGTCGATCACACCAGCTGCACCATGCACTTAACATTCAAGCACAATTGAAGCCATCATAACGCAGAATTTCTACATCATGTGACACTTGGAATAAAGGGCGAAGAATTGAAATTAATGTACAGGTTGCATACACACTGCCGCTTCCAATTCCCGTGATAACGTAATATTCCAATTCCGTAGCACGTAACATATGTATGAATTACTCTGGGTTTCACCCAAGGGTGGCTGGACGAGTTTTTACACTAAATATGACACGGCTGACATGACATGACAGCAGAAACTTGGAGGCGCTGACCGAGCAGTAAGGCACCACACTCAGCGCCCGCTTCAAACGTCATCCTTTTCTTCTGGTGCACTGTGCCGGATGTGCGGTAGTCGGTTGTCCGGTCCATTCTGGCGGCCGGGTCACTCCTCGGGTCATGCCCCAGTCACACCCACATGCTGCTCCAGGGGCCGGTGCTGCGCCCACCCAGTCAGGGCTGAGGTCGGAGTCAGCGGCCACACCCCGGAGTCCAGCGCGGTCGCGCGGCAGTTCGACGGTAGTTTGGCGACGCCGGATAGGTGGGCGATCACCAGGCCCCCATCGAGTTGGTGCCAGGACAGGATGTCGCTATGTTGCGCCAGGGGCCGGTGTTGAAGAAGCCGGCCGGCAGAGAACACAGGCGGTCGGCCGGCGCTCCCCCGCAGCACCCCGGACGCCGCCAGATGCCACGACGGCACTCTGGACCAGTCCCTCGGGCTCCCCAGCCAGTAGCAGGTGATGGAGCGGGTCAACATCAGCCGCCCCCCGAGCAGCCGCTCGGGCAGGTTGAGGTCGTCGGTGAGGCCGCGCTGCTCGATGAGCGACTCGAAGGAAGGTGAGTCACTCGAAGGAAGGTGAGTCACCAGCGGGCGTTGCGGCACACAGTCTTTCAGCCGGGAGACCGCCCGGACGCCGCACCGCCGCGGCTCCCGGAACGGCAGCACAGGGGTGGCCGGGCCGGCGCCCCTACGCAGCACCCCGGACGCCGCCAGGCGCCACGACGGCATCATCAATGCGCCAACCGGGCCCGCAACCGTCAGCAGCCCGGAAGGTCCGGCGCCGTCCACCAGCAGTCCAGACATCCTGGAAGCGGGAGGAGCTATTGGTAATAACAGGGTGCAGCGAGGCCGGCATGGATGGCGCAGGTGGGTTAGTTTGCAGGGAATTGTTAGTCTTGTTGGCGAAAGGTACTGAGAAAGACGGTGGTGCAGTGTACAGGAGACGGGAAGACCGGGAGCCTGACGTCGGCCCCTGCTCACAGAAGGTGAGGTTTAGTTTGGTACCTTTTAATGTGAGTCTCACTGGATTTGAATTAAAGATTGAAACTATTAATACCCGATGTGCTCGGAGTTATGGAATCAGAATGACGCCATGCCTCCCCACCATAACACTTGTGTCACGCCTTTGGCGTGACACGTTCAGGGGTCAACGAGACAGGACAGAAGTATTTCAATTAAGACCACACAACACAACAGAGGAACATGACACGTGGTAGACAAGGCGACTACAAGACAAGGTCGACAGTTTGTTCACTAATAACAGAAAGATAGGGGACAAAAGCAAAAAGAGCCCTACCTCAGTACTGATCCAGGATCATTTTCTTTATCACCTTTTTGAATTGGGCCCTGCTGTGACTGCTTCTACAAAACTCAAGAGGATGTGTCGGTGCCTTCCTATATTTACACGTAGAATCTGTAACATCGGGCACACAGCTGTCATCTAGCAGTTGAAGTTACCGCGTTAGCGTCATATCAAATATCCAGCGTCAGAAAAAGGTTAACCAAACAGTATGCACAAATCCCATGCAAAGACATTACAAGCCAAAGTGCACCATGCCAATAGAGACATTAAGCTTAATACCTACATCTTTGAGCTTTCATGCAGTGAGACGATCTTGACCCTGGTGCTGATGTGAGTCATTCATTTAACATGCCACAGATATGAATCATCCCAAGTGGACATGCTTCGCTCAGCTTATCTTTCTTTCAGGTCATTCACGCTAACAACATAAAATCATGCTTCTGTGGAAAAATGAACATGCGTTACAACCTTGAAATATTTCCTCGGCCCATGTTGTGCACACATTTCAACCTAAGGTGTGTTAACCTTTAGTTATATCAGTACATGTGCAATACACTAGCAACAATGAAAATGGTGGTCGTAGTTTCGGTTGCTAGAGTCTAAACTCCAACACTAGCAAAAGCAGTAACACCTGCTCCTTGGGACATCATTGATGTTTCTTATCTTAGAGGCAATTTGGTCATTCCATGTTTTTAAGGCAGAAGAGAATAATGATAGCTTTCTGTAAACGAATTGTTCGAACGGTTCTTCAAAGTGAAGGGGGCCGTCTGGCTGCTCGGTCTCTGGTCTGGTTAAGCAAAGTGAATTTTGATGCCAGAGAGATGGGTAGGGTATTAGTTAGAAATGAGTGGAGCACATTCATTTGGCTTACACTTATAAGGTCGGAGACCTTCAGAATACCATATTTTTAAATATTGGGCTTGTTGGAGCCAATCGATCAGCCGAATCAATAATTCTTACTATTTTTTTTTGGAGAACTTTCAGCCGAAAAAATTTGGAAGGAAGCGTGGCTCCAAATGCTGGTAGTCCATAGGTGAGGTGGGGGAGGACCAGAGAGTTGTAAAGGAGAAGCAGATGATGAGTTTTTAGAAACCTTTTTTGCTCTAGCGATAAGTCCTATGTTCCTGGAGACCGTGGTTTCTACAGCTCGAATATGAGGGTCCCATTTGAATTTTTCGTCTATGTAGGTGCCTAGGTACTTTGTTGCGAATTGTCTATTTAATTTTTGGCCATTTATTGAAATTTCTATATCAGACTGCCCTTGTAAGTTTGAGAAGAATTGGTAAGTTGATTTTATGGCATTTATAGTTAGGCGATTACTAGTCAACCAATCTGTTACTTTTGGAATTTTGTTAGCGATAGCTTCTTGCAACTCAACTGTTTTTGGCTGAAAAAATTAAGACCGTATCGTCAGCAAACTGGAGGAATTTACATGCCGAGGAACTGAAGCTGATATCATTTATATATAAGAGGAAGAGAAGGGGGCCCAGAATAGACCCCTGTGGGACGCCATATGGCATGTGCTGAGGAGTAGTGGAAGGGGTGGAGTTGATTTTTACCACTTGAGACCGATTTGTAAGGTATGATTTGAAAAAAATTAGCAAAGTGTCAAAAATGCCATATGCTTGCAGTTTTCGTAGTAGGATTGTGTGGTTGACCGTATCGAAAGCCTTTGAAAAATCCAGATAGATGGCAGCACTTACTTTTTTTGGTTAGAGCCAAAGTGATTGAATCATGAAGAAGGGATATGGGCATAAAGGTGCTGTGGTGTTGACAAAACCCAAACTGGTGATCATTAATAACATTTTGGGTTTTTATAAATTCAGAGACCTGACAAAATACTATTTTTTCCAGAACCTTGGAAAAGAGACTAAGTAGACTAATTGGCCTATAATTATTGAAAACATGTGGATCACCTGATTTGAAGATTGGTACAACAACTGATTTTTTTGAAAGTGTGTGGAAAAACACCAGAGTTGAGACAAATGTTAAAGACATGTAGGAGGTATAGGGCCAGAGTTGCGGCTATAGCTTTCAAAATTTTGGGGGTAAGGCAGTCTGATGTAGCGCATGAGGAGTCAACATTCTGAATTATTGAGAGGATGGTTGGGATATCAGTAGGGGAAAGGGTGAAATGGGACCTCAGAGGCTGGTTACATGGGAGGTAATCCAGTGAGTCCATGTTGGATTGGTGTAATTTTCCATCCAGAGTAGAACCGATGGAGCCAAAAAATGAATTAAACTCATTAGCAATGTCCAAGAGTGACGAAAAGAGCAATTACCAGAGACAAAGTGATCTGGTAGTTCAGGTTTCGATTTGTTTATACAAACTAGTGATTTCAAAATTTTCCAAAGTTTGAAAGGATTTGCCTTATGTTCGGAGAGCTTTCGATCAAAATATTGTTTTTTGGCTAGACGTATAAGGTGAGTGAAACGATTTCCGTAGGCTTTATAAATTTCTCTATTTTGGGCGGACGGTTCTTTAATGAATTTTTGTATAGTTCATTTTTCTTGTTAATGCTGCGAAGAAGGCCAAAGCGATATCCATGGTTGTACTGGAATGTTTCTTCAGTCAGCTTTTTTTTGGCTGAGACGATTTATTTCAGAGTGGATAGTGTCGACTAGAAAATTGGCTGCTAGTTCAGGATCATTAATGGTGAGAATGTTGTTCAGTTTGGTTGCCAGGCTTTGGTTGAGGACATCAATTTTGCGGAAATCGAAACTGAGCTCATGCTTGGGGTGTTTATGCTTTTTGCTTCCAGACATTACGTTCATGATATCACATATTGGGAAATGATCACTAATTTTACGCTGCATTTTTGTGAAACAAGATTGTGGTGTATTATTCACTTTCTACGCTGCATTATGCTACTTCTACGCTATAAGCATAAGTTACGCCTTTTACAAAATGGGGCCCGGGAGAGCGATCGCATCCTTGCAACGCTGCAGTCTCCGCATGGATCACGCACGACTGGATTGGAAGCTCCGCCCACTTTCCATTGTTATCAGCGTACCCATTGTTCGGCGCGCCATCTATTGAGAGAAGTTGGTATGATAAGGACAGCGCGCACCGCCACTGCGGTGACCATATGGGCTCTAGAAGCTCTTTTCACTAAAAATAGCAGTTATGTGGTTTAAAGGACAGAAATTATTAAGATATTTTATGGCGCATGGTCAGATCCAAGGGTAAAGCGGCTAGAGCCTCATCCCGATCAAGCTCTCAGCAGGGGTGAAACCAAAAAGTTCCAGTTCGGTTAAGTTCCCTCTCCCTACGAGGCCCGGTTCTTTCTTACCTCTTAAGCCCGTTTTAGCAGATTGTAAAAACGCTACGTTTCCAACTGTTTTACCTAGATTGCCCCCAAATGTTTGATGTAGAAGCACCTTTGGCAATCGATGTAATCACGCTGCGCCCATGATGCAAAAGTGGCGCTTCGGTCCACATCCCTGCCGGTAAATTCTAGATCTAGCTGTCTTTGTAAATGAGCAGCAGTTCGGGGACCATTGAGGAGAGGGCACCCCGGGCGCAGAGGGCCAATATAACCTTTTTTCAAACCTTACATAAGTTATTCCAATCCCGGATTTCCGGGTCCAAGCCTGGAGTCAGAAAGGGACTTGTCTCGGAGATCCCAACCACACCATCCAAACGGGCGATTCCTGCAATGCCGGCTAATTCGGAAGGACAGAGACCACCGCCCCGCCCAGTTCACCCTATCACCAGCAATTGTCATCGATCTACGCTGTTCAAACAGTGGGCGCCGGAGAATTTCAGAGGATTCAATCTAAAGCCTGCATCAATGCACTGCCACGTCACGGTTTTCTGCGCAACGGTCCGGGGCCCAACGTTCAACCAACAGAGCCACCCGGGGTGGCAATATCATTTCATTCTTCTATCTTAAAGGGAGATACGCGAAAAAATTGTATTGTAGGCTATATCAAAAGGTTACAAAAAGTTGTTTCAAAAGTCCTATTGTCATTTTTGCGAATTCGGCCTGCAAATGCCTTAAAATTGCTCTCAAAGTCAACATTTCTAGACGACTTTACCGGGACACCTCATATCGATGTATATGACGTACGCACGGCTAAGGCTATCAATTTCTCTAAGAATTAGGTCATATCTATCCTAGAACTTATATCTATCTTAGAACTTTGGAGTACTAGAGAAAAAAATTACTTCAGAAAAACAACATTCCAAAACTCTCTTGAAACAGAAATATAGGGCTTAAAAGAAATCACAATTAACCAATCAGAAGTCTAGGAATTCTCAAACCGGGGTCACGTGACCTATCTGACGCAAAAGTTGTGTCATCCTGGGGCCGAAGCAGAAAATGACTCAAGACCCGAGGTACGAAACCGCTGAAGACTTGAGTAATTATGTTTTTCCCTTTTCTAGGGCAAACTAATTCATTTTGTAGTTTTGAAAGCTTTCTAAAATTAATTCAAATACAAATACAGGAGAACAGACATTTTTATTCTAAAAAATATTACTTTTAAACTTTAAATAGTTTTCGAAAAGTAAGTGATGGGTATGGGCATGGGTAAGTGATGGGCGTTTTATCTAAATTGTTAACCTATTTCGATAATAGGTAAGTGGCCTCCCAAAATTTTGCCGACGATGCAAAAATAATTGATAGTTTCGTTATCAGGATTTTTCAAATAGCAAGAAACCACAATAATAATTTTTTCGCGTATCTCCCTTTAATGCCGCTTAAAGTTACCGTGATAATATAGTTGTGAATGAACCAATTATCTGAAACAGGAATAGAACGAGACATGGAAGAAACTCAAAACGTATTCAGCAATTTTGTTACACACACACACGCACACACACACACCAATAAATAAATAAATAAATATATATATATATATATATATATATATATATATATATATATATATATATATATATATATATATATATATATATATATATATATACAGGGACGGACGCAGATCCGAGTTTTGGGGGCGCCACACCCATGTTTACCTCTCCTCTTAGTCCTGGGGGAGAGGGAGTGGGATGTGCAATTTGGGTGTTCGACATACCATAGTATTAAGCTACCTCTCCAATACATGGTCGCTGTTGCCGACACCGCCGCCCGCAGATGTTATTGTAGTGGACTGTATTTGATGTTCGGTGCGGTGATGCCGGGCAGCATTGGAAAATGGCCGTCGCGTACAGCCCGAGAAGGAGAAAGAGTATGGAATGAAAATGAATACAGAAATTATTGAAGAAACAGCTTCGGCGGCTAGACAGAGCACATAAAAGGGTTAGAGAAATGTACTCTCTTTGCCGACAAATAAAGCAAACCTGAGCCCTGCATTCAAAATCCGGAGAAAGGGTCACGTCAACGTCAGTGAGACCGAGGAAACCACCAGTCCGAGTGGATAGGAGGGTTTAAGAGGGTAACCTAAGTGGGTGGGAAATTTACAACTAGGGCGTTCCCCGGTCCAGGGAAACGCATAAGAGGCCCGCGTCAGCGTGGCCAAGGAGCCCACCGATCGAGGTGAACAGGAGAGAAGGGTCACTCTTCTGAGTTGACCTGGGGTCAGAGGTAAGAGCACTCCCCCGTCAAGGGGAACGCATAAGAGGCCAACGTCAGCGTGGACAAGGAGCCCACCGATCGAGGTGAACAGGAGGGAAGGGTCACTCTTCTGAGCTGACCTGGGCTGTCACAGGAAAATACAGGGCTCTAAAATATATAACAAGCTTTAAAGAAAGATCTGAGAGCAGGAAACAAAGTGAACAGAGCAAAGTAAGAGGAAACAGTGCTGCCAGTGTAACACAGTGCTGTGCGCTAGTTGCGTCGAGCGATCGCACTCATTGTCTCTTTAATCATCAATTTCACCACTGTAATCACTCTCCGCATTCACTTCTTCTAGAACACACCTTCAAACGTTTCTTCTGTATTAGTCACGAAAGCAGACAGCAGATGTGAACCAGACGACGGTGCGAGAGCAAGAGAGCGAGGGGGTGTTGACAGCATGCTTTTATACAATGATAAGAACCGGAGGTGAAAGGGAAAGAAAGGGTATCAGCAGCCGCACCTGCGCGGCCCACTATCTAGGCTCTCCGGCACAGAGCAAATAATGCCGGCCGGGCGGCGCGGCCACCACGCCGGCAGCCGGCCTCAGCAGGCACCGCGCTGCGCCGCCGCAGCCCACTCCTTATATCTAGCGTGCTCAAAATGTCGGCAACAGTCGCTCTTGTGGGGGAGGGGGTGGGGGTGGGACCGAATATTTTTTGCTCGACAGACCTGGTGCAAACACCTTTTTCAAAAATTTATCCGGCCTTTGGGGGCCCAAAAGATAATTTGTCCCCCTTGAGCGTTTTAGGGGCTCAATGGCTGGAATCCCCCTGTGTCCGCCAATGTATATACATATATCGTTCTATAAAAAAATGGGTGGTATTATTGACAAGTCCAAATACAATCCGCGTGTTTCAATTGAGCGGACGAGTCTTTGTCCCGAACAGGTGAGAGTCGGCGTCCAGGTGAGAGTCAGCATCCCTAACAGGTGAAAGCGAGCGTCCTGGCCAGGTGAAAGCCAGCGTCCTGGACAGGTGAGAACCAACATCCTAAGCAGGTGAGTGTCCCGAGCAGGTGAGAGTCAGCGTTCCAAGCAAGTGAGAGCTAGCATCCCGAGCAGGTGAGTCAGTGTACCGAGTAAGTGAGAGCCAGCGTCCCGAGCAGGTGGATTAGCGAGCGTCCTGGGCAGGTGAGAGGCAGCGTCCTGGACAGGTGAGAGCCACCAACCCGAGCATGCGAGAGCCAGCGTCCCGAGCGGATGAGACGTCGCCCCCAGCAGGTGAAAGGCAGCATCCTGAGCAGCTGAGAGCCAGCATCCTGTGAGAGCCACCGTGCGAGCAGGTGAGAGCGAGCGTCTCAGTCAGGTGAGAGCCAGCGTCCCGAGCAGGTGAGGGGCCGTCTTGCGGAGCAGATGGGAGCCAGCGTCCTGAGCAAGTAGACAATTCAGAACTATTAGCAATTTGTGCTCGCCGTTACTTAATCATCTTGGATAGTCATCTTAATCAAGCATGGGTAGTGGAGTCTCCATCAACTAATTCCTTTAAGAATAACAGACAAGTCCTGGTCAGGGTGTATATATATGTATATATATAGTACACCGACTTAAATTTCCGCCACACAACATGTCCCAAGCTTGATGAGTGCGGGAAAGACAGGCACCTGGCGTGCCTTATAAAGTCCCGATCATCTAAGGTATCTAAGGTAAGGTATCTTTCAGGGTCCTCCGGGAATCGATGGAAAGACCGATGTGGGCACTTGCTCTTAGAATTTGAGCAATGACCTAATTGCTCCACACCAAATACCACCGTCACGCTCCCCTCAGTCATGTTTTCAAACTTGAATTTGAGCGCCACCCGAAGTTAATCAACTGCCCAGCGTTGGCCCTGAGCGCCGCCGTCCTTATCGAGACCCGAACGAGCGTTGTTGCGCACTTTTGTGCGTCGGGTACGCCGCAAAAGGTGAGTTTACAATCCAGTCGTTTGATCCATGGTCTCCGGAAACATATTTCCTATTGTTTACACTTTACCGGTTCCAAACTTCCTTAAAACTGGCATTCGCGCCGATACTACATTGAGCCGAACTGGCAACCGCGACAATAATCAAACAGTGTAAACAACACATCGGTTGCGACCGCGAATGCAACCACAACACCGCCCCTTCTTTTAACTAAAACCCCTGACTAGGTATTCTACACACATCGATACACACAAGCTCACGGCGAATACCTATTTGGCGCCCTCACGGTACGCCCACTGCGACGCGGTGGCCTGGTCGGAGTATAAGGCTCCTCTAACTGTTCGGCAGCCGCTGGCCCTAGGCTGTCAGGTGGAGGCGGTGACGGTGTTGGAGACGGAGCAGGGTCTGGGCTGTGCGGTGCAGACTCAGGAGACGGCGCCCTCTCACTTACCTCTGGGGTTGTTCCCTCACAACCAGCCACCAACCTCCTGGCGTGTACTCGTTGACCAGTGCTCACACGATAACTGACAGGGCCTGTTCGGCAACTCACCTGCACAGGCTTTTGGCCTTCCAGCTTACCACTGACCGGTTTGCGAACCCTTACCCAGTCACCTTTCTTCCACTTAGGTAGCGTAGTGGTGCTCCTGTCAAACCTACTCTTGTACCCTGCCTGGTATTTGTCAAAGTGCCGGCGAGACTGCCGGTCTCGTTGTTCACCATTAGCAGGGCTGGGTACTGGGAGAACGTCTACTGGTGTCCTTGCCTCACGCCCTCTCATAGCCAGATATGGCGACTCACCTGTGGCTGGGTGCGGAGTTGCCCGGTACTCCCTCAAGAAGTTCCGCACGAAACTAGTGCGCGACTCGCCGGCCAGGCGAGCCGACTGGATCGCACCCTTAAAAGTGCGGTTGGCGCGTTCTACGAAACCACACGTCTGCGGCGAGTACGGCGAACTGAAGACATGGCGCACCCCTAGCCGTTTCAGGTACGCCGCCAGCGCCGCAGAACGGAACTGCGGGCCGTTATCGGATATCAGCTCCTCGGGCACTCCCTCCCGGGAGAACACTGCCTCAAGGAAGCTGATTACTGCGCTGGTAATGACATCACCACACAGTGCCACTTCAGGCCAACGACTGTACAGGTCGCACATGACGATGCCATACCTCTCGGTCTGGGATCTTTTCATCGGCCCTATTATGTCGATCAGGACACGCTGCCAGACCGTCTCTGGGAGAGGAATCGCCTGTAAAGGCGGCTTCTGCACCTTCGCGTGTTTGTCGTGTTGAGAGCACACTTTGCAGTTTCTCAGTTGGGACTGCACTTAAGAGTCCATCCCGGGCCACCAAAACCGTGCACGTAGCCGCTGCTTAGTGCGGGCTACGCCCTGGTGCCCACTGTGTCCGTTGGCCAGGACGCGCTCCCTCAGCGTCGCCGGCACGATCAGCTGCTCCCCTCGGAACAGCAGCGGACCCTGGCAGGGCAGCTCACCGCGCACATGGAAGAAAGCTGCTGCCGGACCATCCACGTCGCGACACCACTGGGGCCAACACCCCCGGACCAGCTGTCTGACAGAACCGAGGTCGGTGTCAGCTGCCGAAACATCCCGCATCTCAGTCTCGGAAATGGCTGCTGGCTCGGTCAGCGCAGCGACCTGTACGGCGTCATCATCCTCCCACTGAGTCTGGGCGAGTGGCAGCCTTGACAGTCCGTCTGCTATCGCGTTAGCTGCAGACGAAATGTGCTCTACGTAGAAAGCGAACTCCATTAGCCGCGCCTCCCAGCGCGCGACGCGGCGCCCAACTCGGTTCGAACCCTTCGGCCCGTATATCGTACACAGGGCCTTGTGGTCCGTACGTAACTTAAAACGTCGGCCCCACAAGTAGAACCTCCACTTTTCAGCGGCCCACACGCAGGCGAACGCCTCCTTTTCTACGACGGAATACCCAGTCTCTGCCGAAGTGAAGGCTTTGGAGCCGTATGCGAGAACCTGCTCTCGGCCCCTACTGTCTACCTGGGATAGACATGCACCACAGCCGACGTCACTTGCGTCCGTGGTCACGACAACCATCTGTCGAGGGTCAAACATGGCTAGCGCCGGAGCGCGCCGGATGGTGTCTGTAGCCGCCGGAATAAGCAAAAAATCTTGCGAAGTCTTTACAGGTATATTGGTGCCAAAAAGCAAGTGCACCGTGGTGGACACCGTATCTGCCAGACACACACAACAGTATCAATAGGTGCCGGCAATAGGCAAAAACACAAGTCCGCAGGGAAATGTCCATTGTCAACAGGGGCAACGTCCATTTCGTCAACATGGGGCACGTCAGCTGCATCATCATCATCATCATCAAAGCCCACTGCTGCAATTACCTCACAGAAAGTCATCAACTAGGGAAGCAACAACTAATGCAACATCTTCAACGAAACCACAATAACTCTGACGTGCGCAAACTGTCGATACCGTCAGCAGTCTATCAGCAACAGCAGACGCTCATCCGCAACAGCAGACCATTAAAGCTGTGTCTGCAACTTTAACAATTATCAAAGAGTTTAGTACTGTGGATCCGCAATCACAGTAAATACATGTTATGAGTTTAGCACGGCGGATCAATCGATAAATAACTAAGCAACAGGGGGGTGAAGGGTGTTAATCTCATCAAAGCTCCTTAAATTATACAGCCTAGGACGAATAAATCCCAAACCTACCGACTATAACGCCTCATAACTCTCCCGGCGACCGCAAAGTTGACACTGGCAGGGGGCCGCCATGATGACCTCCACTGGTCCGATGCACCTCACCTGAAGGAGCGCAAATATGGACGGACTATATGCAAATATGAACAGGTGAATCTACTTGTAAGATATCAACCGGAAAATAATCTTAACTGTGCTAGGTTGCAAAATCATCCACAAATTACCTCGATAACATTGTTTGACAATTACGCCGCACCGCGTGTTCGCACAGAAGCGAGCAAATACTTACTACAGGGTACCGGTCAGGTAGGCCAGATAATTCATAAATTCACGACACTTCATGTTCCACAATAAACCAACAAAGTATTGAATTAACAAAGAAAATTAGAGCTCACTTCAGGGGTCGCGCAGTCTCGCCCGCTCAGACGCAGCCATCTGACGGCGGCGCAGAAGCGCTGCGCGCTCGAGCACTCGGTGACGTCACAGCCCCGCAAGTCCCCAGCCCCGCGGCGGCGGCGGAACAGCTGACCGGTCAGTAACCCAAGCCGCGCCGGGGCAAGGTCGCACCCAGCGCTCCCGAGGAGGGCCGCACCGGCCCCTTCACAGCGGGGCGGCCACAGTGTCCTTGACTCGGCTCACAGTCGCCGAGAGCGCCTCGGACCAGACGGACTCGTCCGTCCGCAGAGCTGCGCGCAGCGGCTCCACCATGTCAGCAAACTGAGGTATGAACCTAGCATGGTAGCTGACTGACCCTAGAAACGACTTCAGGGTCTTGGCGTCTGTAGGATCTGGGGCATCCAGCAGCGGCTTCACCCGCTCTGGATCTATCCTTACTCCTGAAGAGGACACGAGATACCCCAGGAAGGATATCTCCCTTTGGTTTTGGCTGCTCTTCCCCCAGTTGACCCTGACCTGGTGCGTTTCGAATACAGACAGAACCTGGGCGACTCGAGCATCATGCTGCTCCTGGGAGGAAGCATGGACCAATATGTCATCAAGATACGTTTCGACTCCATTAATGTCCTTCAGCATGTCCGACATCACCCGCTGGAAACAAGGTCCAGCGGACGCTAAACCGAAGTTCACCCTGGTGTACCTATACAGACCTTTATGGCTGATGAACGTGGTGAGGTCACGACTATCTGGGTGAAGCACGAGTTGGTGGTAGGCATCCTTGAGATCGAAGCGGCTGAACATGCAGGAACCCTGAAGGTTATTCAGGACGTCCTCTATCCTAGGCAACGGATAGCCATCTACGGCTACAGCCTTATTTACTTGGCGCATGTCCACGCAAAGGCGCACACCACCATCTCGATTTTTACTGACCACGAGTGGGGACACCCACTCAGAAGCAGTCACCTTCTCTATGATGTGCTGGCTCTCCAGCTCATCCAACCGCTTACCTACCTCCTCCAGTACTGCTAGGGGTAGTCTCCTGAGGGGTTGCCTCACCGGGGTGACTGCACGGTCCACCTTCACTCAGTGTTGGTACCCCAGGATGCAGGTGCCTTCAGGTGGTACGCCGGGTTCGGGTCTGAGGTCAGGTTTGGGTTGGATTTGCGGCTTGGGCTCGGATGTGGAGTCTGGTGCAGGTTTAGCTCCTGACGACACATTACACACTTTGTTATTAACTACACTAACACCAAACACACTCATCAGGTCTAGCCCCATCAGCGGCAACCCATGTGGCACAACATACACATCTACCTGAACACTTTGACCCTTACACCCTACATTAACACGCTTCTTCCCCAATACCTGGAGTTGGGGCCCCTCCATAACCACACAGATCCCTGTCTGATGCGTCGAGGTCACACCTCACTAGGTGCCTTGGGAGGAGGGAAACTGGTGACCCAGTGTCGACTACCAGTTCCACATCCCTGCCCCCTACACTGGCTGAGACCCTAAGTTGTCCTGCACCCACACTAAGTACGGTTAAGTGGGACACCGACTTGACGCCAGCAGTGCTTCGCTTTCCATGGCAGTACTTGGCGAAGTGGTTGTATCTACCACACTGGTGGCACTGGACCCCCTTAGCTGGACAGCTGGAGTGGCTAGCCCGGTGTCCTCTTCCGCAGCCAAAACACTTTTCCTTAGCTGCTTCCGCTACTTGGCTGAATCTTGACGTCTTCTTCGGCTTCTGCTTTTTCGCATGGTGTACGGCTTGCACTGGAACTAAGTTGGCAGATCCTGAAGCTGCTGGTGCTCCCATAGCCTGAGCTTCTCTCTCAGCAGACTCTTGGGTGTCTGCTATGGTGAGAGTTGTCTGCAGTGTTAGACTGCAACCCTCCATCAACAAGCGTTGACGCAGCTTGTTTGAAGACGTCCTTTCCACCACCTGGTCTCGGATGAATTCTTCGACCCTGGACCCATAGTCGCAGGTTGCGGCTAGCTGCCGCAGGACTGAAACCCACTGGGCAGTGGACTCGCCCACTTGTTGGGCCCTACTGCGGAAACGGTAGCGCTCCGCGCACACGTTCTGTTTCGGGCTGAAGAATTCCGCCAGTCTTCTTTTGGCAAAGGCCAACTCCATCTCTCTACTTCAGTCTTCACGGCAGGGGGAGTGAGTCAAACACCCTCTGGCCCTCGGCCCCGAGGCATGTCAGCAGAATGGCCCTCTGACGAGCTGGGCTAAACTGGTCCCCCCCTACTGCCAACAGATAATTCTCAAACATCGGCAGTCACCGGCTCCAGGGCACGGCTGGCTCTAGTCCCGCCGACGGAAGAAATGGCGCTGGGGCCCCCGCAAATAAATCCATCTTCAGTCGTAAGCTTCAAGTACCGTCACGCGTTCGAATCAATGGTCGCCAATGTTGTGTTGCTACTGGGTGTTGACACTGGAATACACCTAGTAGGCCTAATCGATCTTTACAGCGCGTGAAGTGACGGCAGAGAGATATACACTAGCTTAGACAATGTATTGGATAATTTAGAGCGGGACAAGATACTACAGAGACGAGAGATTAATAGACGCACATGTCTACCGCGTGGTAACGTAACCGGAAGAGAGCGATCCCATCCTTGCAACGCTGCAGTCTCCGGAAACATATTTCCTATTGTTTACATTTTACCGGTTCCAAGCTTCCCTAAAACTGGCATTCGCGCCGATACTACATTGAGCCATAGGCGGATCCAGGATTGCCGATCGGGGGGCACCTTCCCGGGGGGGGGTCGCCATCCGGACCGGGGGGGCGCCATCCGGACCAGGGGGCGCCACTTATGACCGGCAAAAGCTATCAGGTGGGCGCCAAATCCTATCGGTGGGCGCCGACTTTCGCATCCTGGGGGGGTGGGAAGCGACATTTCAGGGGGCGCCATCGACCTTTCAGGGGGCGCCGAGGGTCGATCGGGGGGGCACGTGCCCCCCTTGCCCCCCTGGATCCGCCTATGCATTGAGCCGAACTGGCAACCGCGACAATAATCAAACAGTGTAAACAACGCATCGGTTGCGACCGCGAATGCAACCACAACATACACACTGTGTCCCCTCACACTGACTGAGGCAATGGGACATTTACAATAACTCCCAAATTGATGTGCCTGCCAAGAGCACATCAATTTGGTTCTCTCACATGTTTTATTGTCAAGCAAAAAGTCATTGGGACAGGCACATCATAGTTGTTTTTACTTTGAAGCATATGCTTAACACTCGAAAGGTGTCAAATGAGTCTACCTAACCTAGGGCTATACCTATAACTTTACCCTGGGCTCACTTTATTTGGTAGATATAACTTTGATTCACTTTTCTTCAATTCAAAAAGGTGTCTTTCCAAAATTTCATCTTACCATATACTACTTAGAATGAAGGGCAACAAACGAACAATGAACAAGCTATAGCGCCACCCACCGTAACAACAACATTGAAAGCGACGCTGCGCCACTTTTTTCTCTCCCGTTCAAGTTTTTTTCAGACGTCAATCACGATCAAATATATTTTAAAACTACTCTAGAATATTACAGTCTACTCTTAGAACTTCTCTAAGTCCCCCTTTTCACTCCAGATTCGGGAATGGTGGTCAGAACTTCTCGCTTCTACGGAGGCTGAGTCCTGCAAGCCAAGGTGATCCAGAAATTTCCCAAGGGGAAGGGAAAAGAGGCCAAACCCACGGTTAGTAGAGAAACTTTGACAAACCTTGACAGGGAAGCCTGGCCTCCTGGAAAGTGGCCGGAAATAGCTTTGGGGACATTCACTGTGCAAGCTATATATTTCCATTTACGTCCATGGGTATTGGGTACATGATATATTTCCAGTAAAACGATACATAAAGCATACACGTATTAGCACGCGCTACTGGCGCAGGGCCCGTACATAACGTCGGAGGCATCAGCGCAGTAAAGCTCAAGGCTTAACACGCGCACTGGAGGGGGCCTCGGAGGCCCCCCACCTGTTTTTCCAAGGTGGCCGGAGAACCGCTTGTAGCCGAAACACGAAACGTGGTCACATTTAACAGAATTTAATAGCGCGTCGATTGGTGAAGACTTTTTGAAAATCGGCCGAAAATTTTTTGACTCCTAGGCTTTCAAAGTCAGACCTGCATTTTGAGATCGCCGTAAACGCGCGGTCGGACCAGTTATCTTGCATTGAAGACCGAGTGGTGACGTCATAACGTCATATAAGCGGGACTATATGCCAAGGTCACTTCACATGAAAGTCAAGGTTAAGGTCAAAGGTGACAGGTCAAGGTCATATCTGCACTTTCAAGGTCACTGACCACTGTGCGTCTGGCCAAATGATGTTAACCCGTCCAACATATATTATGCTATGACGTCATCGGTAGGGTATCCCAATACAAAGGTCAAGGTCAAAGGTCATTGGGAAAGGTCAATTCTCATTTCCCGCCAAACAGTGGCTACAGTGCTAGTCAAAGTGTAAAGAATAAGTAGTATACATTATGGTGACCTTAAAGGTCAGTGACCTTGAATGAACTTGACCCAAAAGTTGTGGGGAAGCCTCTTTGAGACCTTTTCTCTATGAACCTTGTCCGCCTTTAGCTTATTTCCGCCATTTTCGTGCATAATCACAGTATTTACCGATCGATCCCAGCATGGCCAATATTTGACCTTTACGACCTCGTTTGACCTTGAAGATATTGCCCTAGATCAATGAAAATTGTTCATCATGTAGGTCACTATAGTCCCCACCCACCTACCAAGTGGCGGTTTTTTAACCCTCTTAGTTTTCGAGATCTTAGGGGGCCTACCAGGCCCCCCTCCAGTGCGCGTTAGTGCCAGACCCCCTCTGGTGCGGGTGTTAAAGGGAATGTGGCACCTTGATCGAATCCTGGAATTTAGTGTTATTAGGCGTACTTTTAGTAAAAAATAATGAAACCACTCACAATTTCTCTGAAAAATGTACAAAAAGCTCAATATTTGGTTTTTAAAAATACTCCTCTAGAAAAAAATAAATATCAGACTGTGGATGATGTCACGATCTGGCAACCACTACCATACTTGAAACGCTTCAAGGGCTTCGATTGGCTGATGCTCATCGTGACGTCAGCATATGTCGTCACACCAGTAGCTCACAACAATGGCCGCCGGCGACAGGGGGGCTGAGGGGGCTGGTGTCAGGTAGGTTTTAGCTTTTTTCTACGGAAATATCGAGTTCGAGACAAGTGAAATATGGAGAACCGGGTTTTCCGACCTGCTTTACAACTTGGTTATCTCAGTTAAAATCACGTTGTGAAGGTGCCACATTCCCTTTAACACGCGTATTGACGGGGGTCTGAGCCACCTTCGCTTTGACGAGAGGGGCGGGTACCCGCCCCTCCCTATGATCTCGAAAACCACGGCAGGTAGCGAAAAACGGTAAACGGCGTTGGGTAGCCCGATCACTTCTCCATCGAAAATATTTGTACCATTTTTTTGTCAGGTCAAATGTAAGGTCGCGAGAGGTCAAGACATGCCGTCATAGGGCTAACATGTAAATACAGGTTTTCGGCCAATACATCTGAACAAGTACAGATAAAGTAAAACGACAAAATATGAATCCTCGCAGCAAGCCGAATCGAATGATATATAATTTGACCTTGCTAGGTCAAATCAAGGATATGACCTGAACTGAAGTCAGGTCTAGGTCAAATTATATAAAATGCATATCATTAGAACTGCAAAGACAAGGCGAGTCTAATGCAGCTAAAATAAAGGCTCTATCACCATTCGTTACCGAGTTATTCAGTAGAAACCCATTTTCCCATGTATTTCCAATTGAGAGGTCATGCCTCGTACCTGACCTTAGGTCATCGATATAAAAAATACTGGAACATGTTCTGAAGAACTCGGTGGGGCCCATTATGTGATATGAGTTTCAATCGGTTATGTTTACGCCACTCCGACTTATGCTATCTTAAACTTTTTTTGAGGTCAGGTCACTTGACCTGTACTGTTGACCTGACCTGAGATGACCTAACCTTAAAACTTTCACAGAAGTTGTACAAATGATGAGGGAAAAGGTATGCCAAGTACGGCGGCGCTACGCGCCGCCGTTTTTCTGCTTTCTCCGAAGAACCCGAGGGGGCGGGTACCCGCCCCCGTCAATGCGCGTGTTAAAGCCATCGGCAGAGAGAAAGAGCTCAAAAGTGGTTCAAAGTATCACAACATACTTACGCTGGTAAAAACACAAAAACGGAGCTAAAAATTCCATCTCCACCACAGCATACTCAGCAAGATCATGAATGCACACATATCACGGCTCGGTCCATCCGGCAGCCGCCAGCATCAAACATCATGCGGCCGCGGCGCCGCCGCCTTGTTGGCGCCCGGATCAAACGCTGCGTGTCCGCCCGCGCGAGCCACCAGCGCCACGGCCGCGCCCGACGCGAGCCACACCGGCACAGCCGCCAGCTACACCAGCTCCACCCCGCGCCCGCACAGCCAACACCACGGCAGATCAGGGGCGGACGCAGACCCCTAGTTTTGGGAGGCCAAACCCATGTCTGCCTATTCTCCTGGGGTGGGTGTGGGGGGGAGGTGGTAGCGAATATTTTTTTTTTGCTCGACGGACGTAGTGTAAACACCTCTTTTCAAAAATTTATCCGGCCTTTGGGGGGCCAAAAGGTAGTTTCCCCCCTCCAGCGCTTTGGGGGGGCATGACCGGGATGCCCCCTGCGTCCGCTAATGCAGCAGACCGAGGTCAGCGCGCGCACGGCGGCACGGCCACGGAGCCAGGCAGCACGCCCGGCGCGCGCACCGAGCAGAGCGCCTCGCCGTCAGGGGCCACCCGCCGGCACGCCGCCCGGATAGGACACCCCGAGCCGAGCTGCCGAAGTAAATATGTTATTAGTTTCGGAGAGAGAGGACAATGATAGTTGTTGCCGTACGAGAATGAGATTGAACAGGCGAGACTGAGGGAGAGCACGGCAGTTGGGGGGCTAATTCAGGGACAGGTAGAAAGGTGTCGGAGGTAGGCCTGTAACGACGCCTGAAGTATACCGCATTGTGAAGATTCCGCGCCAAATCATGTAATAATTTTCTTAATCTGGGTTGTAGAGGCAACGTTATCTTGAGTTCCTTTGCCAGGCAAGATGGAAATAAGTGCGCTATCTATTCTTAGGAAATATGTACCAACCAAATAACTATCAAAAAACGATTTCTGTACAAGTTTTTTAAAGAATGACTAAGATTTAGGCACATCCGCTATATTTCTTATCTGTGATGAGACAATTATGTTCCAGGTAGGTACGTGGAGCACAGACGAAGAGAAGGACCGTTCTATATACAGTGGGTGCATAAATGACTACAAAATGGCAGTTCTGTCTGAAGTTCTCTGGTTGTTTCTATCAGTTCTAAGGGTAAAATATATGTTTAGGGGGACGGTAGAGTGCCCGGAAGAAAGTCATGCAGGACCTTTAGAGTTACAAATTTTGTTAGATCATTTAACTTGAGAATATTATAAGGGGGCTGGACATTTTTTCTGTAGGACCGATAATTTGTTTAATTTGTATGTAGGGGAGACCGGGGCAAAACGGACACCCTAAGTGTTTTTCTAACATAGCAAGCTCAATAGCGGGCCGAAATATTTTAGCTCTACACAATGACGTAGCCTAATGAATTGTGTCTCTAATGCAAGAGTATGAACTTAAAAAGTTCATTTGGAAAAACCTGGCGGTAAAATATATAAGCAAATGTTTTTGTCCTTTTGCCCCAACCCTGGGGCATAATGGTTTTCAGTAAGGGGCAAAACGGACAAAATGGCCTGCTGTCATTGGACTTTGCCCGGGCACCCCCAAAGATATATAAATCCACGTCCCTGGCAGCCCTGGTAATATGGCAAAAAACATCATATTTTCGTTAAAGCGTCAACATCTATTAACTCAGTGAAAAGTTTAGCCTGCTTTCATTTTGACACAAGACTGCCCCCAACCTGGACCCGCCCCTGCCTTGTTTTCTCGCTGTTTCTTTGACCTTACAACAAAAACAAACTACATAGCACATCATCCTAAGTGATTGGGGTTACCGGACCATCAAATACCATTTTACACCATTAGTCCATTTTGCCCCTTCCGTTTTGCCCCACAGCTACTCCGATTCAAGGTTTTACGTGTCGGAAAAAATGGCAGGTTTTGAGATTTGAAATTACCCTTATCCTAAGCCTACACTGCCATTTAGTCAGACATATCACCATCAGAACTGAACTCAGTTGGTCACTCGAAAAAACGAAGATTTGAAAGTTGCAAATATCGTAATACTTACAGAAAATCCTCTCCAGCCAGCCTGCGTCGAAATGATACCGCTAACTGACGATATACACGCTACATTCTGACGTCCTTTGTCTAAAGCAGTAGTTCATCTTCTAAAATTTAGATGGAAACGACAGTAACATACCGAAATAGCTAAAATCCGTTTTGCCCCAAAGTCCGTTTTGCCCCAGTCTCCCTAAAGTTAGGGGAGAGGGGGAGAACTGGGACGAAAATTCAAGGTTGATTTTAGAAATTTGCAGAAAATCAGTGACTGATTCCATAATATTAAAAATGGTACCGTTAGATAGAGCAGACAATTCTCTTTCATTATGAGATGTCACAGCTTCAATACTCAAAATGTATTTGGTCAACGTAACGAAATATAAAAACACCTGAGGCGGAGAATTGGTACAGGCCCATGAGAACTGGGTCACACTGCGAGGAGAAGTGAGACATACGGGGGAGAATTAGGACATGAATCGATGTGTGATATAAAATCAAAGTGCATTTACCTGCGCTCCACTGGGGGTACCAGGGCCACCCCTGCTCCACCAGTGGGGGGGGGCATCGATTCCCCCTCTACCTCCGAAAATATGGGGGTTAGCAAAAATCTGAAAAATGCATTATAAAGCTCGTGGGAATTTAGTATAGTTTTACGTCGCATGTTTTAATGCTTAGGTCAATGGCTTGATCTCCAAATATCAAGTTGGGTCACAGCCTATTTCCACTAAAATATGTAATGCCTAAGAAACCTGAGCATTTCTCTCATGTCCTTAGAGCTATTGACATACCGTCAAGTAAATTTGATAGGAAAATGTCAGAGCTTTCTCCGCTATGAAGAACGAAATGACCTCCCTCCAAAGGTTTCACCTCCAAGGGGACTTCTTGACCTAACATGGCTTAAGGTTACAAAAGGTCATAAAGTGGCCTAGCCGTATAGCAAACGAAAGTCAAAGCTGATACATAAAAAATGACAGTATTTTAACGATAAAGTTTGACCTAATCAAGCTAGAGCGCTAAATTAAATGTCATTTTTATGCATCAGCTTTCACTTTCATTGCTATACGGCTAGGCCACTTTATGACCTTTTGTTACCTTAAGTCATGTTAGGTCAAGAGGTGCCCTTTGGAGGTGAAACTTTGGAACCTTTGACCTTTTTGAAACCTTTTTGGGAAACCTTTGTGTTTGACCCCTGGTGACCTGTGATTACCTCAGACAGGCGAAAGACCAAAATTTCGCCTGGAATCCGTGAAAGGATGGTCGAGAATGCTTTCCTGAACAATCTGAGAATTCGCAATAATTTTTATGACAGTATTTCTCATGTTTTTTTTGTATGGGAGAGGCCACCTCGTGACCTGACCTCAGGTATCCAAATAAGAAATCCCGGACATAAATTGTTGTAGAACCTGGAGGGGTCATTAAGTATAGAAAGTTAAAAAACCAATTGGCTTGAAAATGTAGCTATAGTTGAGCTCAGATTTTGAAGTGAGGTGACCTTGGTTGACCTCGTCTGGTGACCTGACCTAGTGTGGCCTAGGGTAAAAAAACTTCAGGGATAGTGAGAAAATGATGGGGTTAGAGGTAGACAGCTCAACCGCGATGCTGCGTCACGTGGTTTCTTCTGTTATTTTGAAAATTTTTAGGTGGCCATCGATGGCCCGGTGGGGCGAGGGTTAGCATAAATTCAACACACGCTTTGCATGCTCACGGTATATAAACATATACGTCAAATTCCACCAGAGCCGGAGGAGAACGAGACATATTTCCACATCTTTGTAATATGTTCACAGAGGAACATAGTTCACCTGACCATTCGGCCCCACATCACTTCAGTCACGATACAAGTCACAAACGTACGAATTTGACCAGGGATGGCATCCTTGCACGGCACACACGCCCAGCCTGTCCCAGCCCATTGCACGTCCCGCATGTATCCACTCTTCAGAATACCTATCCAAACGCATGACACATGGTGTTATAACAAAGTATTAAATGTTGTTATCTTAATTAAAATGAAATTCTGGTTGGATTTTAAATTGCAGCGTGAAATGGCAGGGGGCCCATGTGTTTTTAATGTGTGTGATGAGGATAAATAACTATAATTAAAGAAAATACCTTAAAATATATGAAAAGTTTACAAATCCTACGCTCGTAAATGACTACGTAATATCCTTCTTCCAAAGACTATAAACAATCGCATTACATATAATCTACATTTGGGGGGAAGTGGGACATTGCGGGGAGAACTGGGACACTGAGTCCCACTTCTTCCCTGGTCGCGGTTTTTAACAAAGTCTTCCTGCACCGGAATTCTATCAATCCTAATGTTATATATTTCAGGGAATTACGTCTGCATAGTACACAGAAAAAAGCGCGACAACAGCCACATCACCGTTCTA
Source organism: Lepas anatifera (assembly GCA_034440635.1). Lineage (NCBI taxonomy): Eukaryota > Metazoa > Arthropoda > Thecostraca > Lepadidae > Lepas > Lepas anatifera. The sequence goes on along the minus strand of JAOTON010000997.1, from coordinate 95,497 downwards.
AAAATCACGCAAAGCAACTTAACATACCCTCAGAAAAACAAGTGTTTTGCTGACACTCACGTATCGTGACCACTGCGAGACGAAAAGACGAAGTATCACCATGGTGATGTACGACCAGTACGACAGTAGTGGGGCCAGCAAAAAATAATCGAGAAAATTGGCAGCTGGCGGAGAAGACGGCTCTGTCCTACTTCTCCCCGTCCCAGATCTCCCCCCTCTCCTCTATTTCCCCAAATTTGGAGTCCATACAAGAGGGTTGATAGTATGAAAGCTTCTAATAGCAGGAGAAGCTGTTTGGTTTCTAAGATATATAGAGCTCTTTTCATTAGACCTAGATTTCGTGACAATGTATTTTCCACGTTTTTTATATGAGAAACCCACCTCAGATCCTCGTGAATGACTTGACCAAAGGTCAGCTCAAGGTCACCATTCTTACATTAGTTTTATTTTGAGATTTGGCATTGAATTCCTGCCAAACCGGAATTTATATATATATATATATATATATATATATATACTAAAAAAGGCGAATAAAACAGTTTGTAGGTACGGAGAGCAGCCTCACCAAAAGATAAGAATATGTAGAATAGTTGCTTTTCTATTAGCACAATAGAAAGGTAAGCGATTGCTGCACCGTTTAAAATTCGAGTTTTGGCTGTGAGTTCTGGCAGTGAAGTATTGTATCCCTTCATTGGGGGTGTTACAACCCCAAAGATACTGGCAGCGGAACTGGGCGGGGGGCACCGGGGCGTGATACCCCCTTAAATCAGAAATGTTAACACTAGCCCTATGGCGTTGACTGGAAGTAAATGGGCTGAAAAGCCCATGGTGTCCCCCCTTACATTCGGACTTCCCTCCGTCACTGCCAAATATATATATAAACACACAAGCCTAAGGGCTATATTTTGGGCCCGGAGGCCTCCCCTGGCTGACCATGAGAACATACCGTTGTGAAAACTTTAAGTGCAGAACTAATGGACCTTCCTTCTTCAATGCCCTGAAAGCTCATTGGGTGCCGGGTTGTGATGACGGAGAAGGACATTTTTGACGCCCGAGGCTCTGCGCATCCCCGATCCTCGAAATTTGGGCAATTATTTTAATAAGTGTTGCTCAGGTTATTGTATGTTCGGCTGCTGGGATCCAAGCTCACTTAACACGCGCAGTGGAGAAGGGCCTGTGTCAACGTACAGTGAAGGGGGTCTCAGAGTGCCACCTGAGATCTAAAAAAGCAAGAGGGTTGGAGAACACCCGTTTGGGGGAGTGTGTGTACAATAATGATCGGCATCATAGCTAAGTTTCATTGACCTAGGTCAGTATCTTCAAGGTCAAAAGAGGTCGTAAAGGTCAAATCTGGGCCGTAACGGAGACCGATGGGGAAATGCCGAGCTTATGCAGAAAAAACGAAAATATATCAAAAGTGCACTACGGTCATAGAGGGAAGGTCCTGTACAATGTTAACTGAGAGTTTGAAGTCAAGGTCATTCAAGGTCACTGACCTATGACGTAATGACCTGGCATATTCCAAATATTGTACAATATAACTGACACCATAGCAACCATTGGGAGTGAAATGAGGGTTCGATCTTGAAAAAGACATGACATGAAAAAGACACCCTTCATGAGCTGGCTGACTTGTCCTTAACACGTGCCCGGTGGGCCTCCAAGCCACCTTCACCCTGGTGGAGTGGGGGGGCGTTTAAATACACCCGCGGTATTGGCCCCTATGCGGGATAGCAAAAACAACACAAAAAGTCGCGGACGCCGGTGGATAGCTCATTAAAGGGAATGTGGCAGCTTGGTCGAATCCTGGAATTTAGTGCAATTAGGCGTACTTTTAGCCGAAAATAATGAAACCACTCATGATTTCTCTAAAAAATGTACAATAGGCTCAATATTTTGATTGTTAAAATAATCCTCTAGAAAAAGAAATAATGGCCAAATTTGAAATTTCATACCAGACAGGGCCCTCTTAAGCCCTCTTCAGCACTCTATTCTGTAACAAGCAGGGCCCTTTTTACCCATCAGGGACCTTTTGGCGCTGTCCAGGGGCCCTTTTCAGGGCGCCGCCCCCTCCTGAGCGAAATCCTGGCTACGCCCCTGAGTCAAACTATTAGGGTTCGGTCATCTCAGGACAGGTCACCAGTGCAGGTCAAGTGACCTCACCTCAAATAAAGCCTAAGATAGCAAAAGTAAGAACAGGGTCAACATATCTGATTGAAACCCATATCTCATAATGGGCCTATCGAGTTCTACAAAATACATTCCGGTATTTGTTATATCAATTGCCTAAGATTATGTACGATCCGTGGCCTATCCATTGGAAATAAATCTGAAAAGTGGTTTAAACTTAATGACTTTGTGATGGAAGGTGGTAGAGCGTTTATTTGAACGGCATTAGGTTTGGCTCATCCTTGCAGCTCTAATGATATCCATTTGACCTAATTTTATCTTGACGTGACCTCAGGTCAGCGCAAATCCTAGATTTGACCTGGTTTAATCTAGCAGGATCAAGTTATAAATAATTTTATTGGGCTTCATGTGAGGATTCCCGTGGTCTAGATTGTTTTGCTCTATCTCTACTAGTTCAGATGTAATGGCTGAAAACCTTCACTTACATGCTATTCCTATGGTGGCATGCCTCGACCTCTAAGTCACTTTAAATGTGACCCGACAAAAAAGGTGCATATATTTTCGATAGGGACTTAGATGGGCTATCCAACGCCCTTGATCGTTTTTTTGCTATCTTGCGTCTTGCGTGGTTCTCAAGATCTTAAAGGGGGGCTGGTAACTGCCTCCCTCCGTCAAAGTGAAGATGACTCCGACCCCCGTCAATGCGCATATTGAGGTCTACGCATATGAAATTACCAGTTTTTTATTATATTAACAATTGGGTTGAGTTTGGACGAGGTTTTGTTACAGTATCAACTGGTCAGGATGGTGTATACCTATTTTCAGAGGCGATGCAGGACACACAGTGGGCACATGGTTTTCCAAATATGTTCATTTATATGATAAATACACGTATGTATGTAAATACATACATCTTTTACCAGTAATGGGCATCAGGAAATTTTAGTCCCCGATTCCGTAATCCCGCACTGCCCAAAATGGATCAAAAGTTAATGCTTACTTTAAAGTAATTCTGCTATTACGATATCCAATATTTATCTTTAATTCCTGAATCTATGTCCTGCGATCCGAAATTATGACTTAAAACTGCCATCTGTTAACAACTGATTTAGAGAAGGCGCTCCCGGACACGGTTGGGTTAGGTAGCTAGCTGATTTTTAATCTGACCCGCCTCCGAATTACTGATACCCTGTGTTCTTTGTGAACATTCTCGTTGATTTGTAAATTTGGGCCTGTGACCTCTGAGGGGTCATGTGAGGTCACATAGGCAGGTTTTTATTTGGAGGTCAACATCTTTATAAAGCTTTGAGACTGATTCCGTTGTATTTTTCTGTCCCTGAAAGTCGTTTCATGCGCCTCAGGACAATGCCGAAACTCAAGCTGACCTTGGGCCAGCTTAAGATCGGGACAACTTTACACATCAGACCATATCAAATATTATGCAAATTCCCGTGACGAGAAGTTTCTAATGGTGACTGAAAAATTATCTGGCGTGATCTTATGCGAAAGAAAGCTCGAGAAAGCAAAATTTCCATCTTAACTCTGTTATTATTTGCTTAACCTCTGATGATTAATCAAAGCTAAAAAATGCTGGAATAGTTCAGTCATGAATTTTTGGAACCTGTCGAGCACGATTCGTTCTTTTCAGCTATTTTCCCCAGGAGCCGGGTTCAAGGGGTAGTTCCAGACATCCCCATTCTCAGACTCCGGTGCAAAAACTTCCATAGAATCATCAATCGCGGAATTTCAATTCAAACTTGAAGAGATATTCTTCGATCGTGAAACGGCAAATTTTCAATCATGGATTAGCGATAGTTGACCATCTATTTTTCCATCGTGTGCCATGCACTATTTTTTACGCATTTATTACGTGTTATATATCCTACAGCTGCCAAAATGTTATGCCATAACTTGCACATGCATTATTTCGCATCTACCATCCAACTAATGGATTGTATGCCTCTTGTGTGTGTATCCTCACTTCATACCCTTTTTCATGTACTCTATAAGTGCTGTGTTTTACATCACAATTATACCCTTGATCAATACACTTACTATTCTAGAATGGCAACGTGCACTTCCCATGATTAAGGTCTGCATGCGCCCCTGTCTGTCTCAGTTATTACTTATCACAGGCTCTGAAAATGGCTCTGATTTTTGCATTTAACTGGAAGAACAGTTGGGCTATAAAAATCAGTTATACTAGGGTAATCGGCGAATTATTTCAATTTGATGAGATAGGGGCGCTGCCTCTATAGACGATAAGAGATGAGTCAAAACAGGGATTCTGACAGGGAAACAGGGAACAGGCATCCCTAAAATTGTTTTTGTTCAGCCAACTTTTACTTATCATAAGCTGTCGTTACTTCAAAAAGAGGAAAATAGGGGAAAATGTTTAGCCTAATGCGCAGACCGAACACTACCCCATTGAGAATATTGGCTTGACTTCACTGTTCAAAATCCCATGGTGGTTATGAGCGGCAGTCGAGCAAGCTGAAATTTGTACTCTCTTTTGCATTTTCTTGCTAAATTTTACGCTAACCTTATAAGTGGAGATTTTTTGGCACAATTTAATAGTCATGGTGTATATAAACTCATCAAACGTATAGCAATAGGGAAACGTGTCGAGACATTTCTTCGTAAACTTTAAATCAAGGCATAGGCGTCGGAAAAGGAGGCCAGGGGCTTGGCTTCCCGCTTTTGGCCAAAAATTTCCTGATCTCAGTCAAAATGGGAGAAAACTGGACATTTTTGTAACCCGCCGATGTGAAGGGCAACGAGGAGCTCAAATTCAAAGTTTATGGTCCTAACGTGGAATGTTTGCTGTAAGCATCAGGTTGGAGTTTGGCTGCCCCCTCACTTTTTTGCCGGTGGCGATGATTATGAATCAAGGCTTTAGTACATTTGACAATAAGCATGTTAGATGCCTCCCAGAAAAGAAGCTCTTGATTTTTTTACTCACTGACTGTGTTTTCCAATATAATTCCACACTCGGCACCCAGCGCATGACCAGTTTTTTTAACACTGCCTGATCTGCCCCAGAAAATAAAAATACAAACTACGAGGCTAGGAATATTACACCTGAACCAGACTTAAGCGCTCGACTAATAATTTAGACCATTATTGGGCCTTCTCACAGCCAACAGACAACGTATGGGTCAATCTGATTTCTTAACTGAATTCTTTTAAACCAACGTCGTCTGTCAAAATTTCTGGACTTCCTGGATTTTCCCCTCTGGAGCTTGATTACGTATTCCTTGTGCCATCAGATCCAAAAGTCATCCGCTAGGTGTTTGAGGTCACATTTCTTCGCATATTCGTCTGTTTACATGCATTGGCGGATGCAGGGGGAGGGGACATTCCAGGACCAAACGACCAAAATATTTCAATTTGACACCACCATGTCTAGAAAAAATCTGAAACTTTGTGTCCGGGGTATTTTTGGGCTATAAACACGGCTGTGCGAATCTTAGCTTCCTCCTACCAACGTTGGCCGGGTTATAGCCCAAGGCATTTTCGGGAGGTTACATTGTAGACTCATCTTTGATGCTTCATAACTAGAAAACGCATTGCCTGATTAACAAGTTTGGTATATCATTGAACTCGCCTTGAACTACAGGCTATTTTGAAACAAAATTTTAAATTTTAACAAGTTTGACTTTTAATTCGTTTGATCTTTTCTTTTGTGACCAAGCTTGACCTTTTGGCAGTTGAAATTGACCTGACACCTAAAAAATTTTGCTTCATAGATTAACTTTCAATAAAGAATGCGTTATTGCTATAAATTCCATTTTTTTGCACCTAAGATGGTACGCAGACGAGCTGCAGACCACTGCAGTAATACAGCCTTATGTTAAACACCGCAAACAAAGCGATTGCTTTTGGAATCGGCTGCTTGTAATAATATTGCATTGTCCTTACGACATTTGTATCGTGCAAGAGTTTATGAAAATTAACACGCGCCCGCACGAGGGGCAGGTAACGGCCTCCTCAGGTTTCCTAAAGTAGTAAAAAAAACACACCATTGCGCAGCACCACTGTACTTCATCCACCTCTTACCCGACATTTTTGCAGCTTCTGCTAAATAATTTAGGTCATCTGGCAGCTGGTAGGTATCGTAAATACTGTAAGTCAGCTGGCAGCTGACTAGTGAGAGGGTGAGCTGAGGTAGGCAGCCGTTATTGTGCTTCGTGGGACGTTCAACTTTGGCTTCCTAATGAACCCTTCATTGTGGGAGTTGCTCGTTCGGGTGGTGGGGTAGGGGTCTCCGTGACAAGTTAATTGATAAACTTAGTGAGACTTCGACTCCTAAAACCGAACTGGCAACAGCTTGCACAATATTTATAAAAATAAAAGTAGCAGTAATTAAAAGCGATAGAAAAAGTGAAAAAGATCCATTGTTTCCTATGAGACGAAGGCAAAGGAAATTTTTAGTAATGGGCCATTTAGCCTTGCACCCTTAAGCGAAAATTTTCGAAGATGTCGCGAATTCATCAATATTTGAAATAAGTATAACTAATCCTATAAGCACCACTAACTCACACAATTACGTCGTTCGCGGGGATGGAAAAATAGCATCGATAAAAGGTGACCCAGTGCAACACAGCATAGGTTTGAGAAGATTTTTTACAACGTAAGAATTGTGTCTAAAAGGCTTTCACTCCCAGGGTGTAATTTGAACCTGCTCATATATGCGAAACAAATGTTGCCCTAAAATAGTATCTTATTCCACTTGGTCACTTGAACAGGTCGTCTCACATAAGATGCTAAAAAGTGATCATTTCATAGCTGACACGTATCCCAGTTCAAACGCCACTTCGAAAGGACTTTGATTGGTATTTTTTAATGATTAGGGCAGGGAAAATTTGAAACAATATCGAGAGCGACCACGTTAAAATAAATAGCAAAATGTATAATGTGTTTTAGCCCTCTCACAGGCCGGTTGAACTGCATCGAACCAAGAAGTAGCAATTGAAATTAAAAATAACATTTAAAGGATGTTTTACCACGTTTACCACTGTTTCGACGTTTCATTGGAGGTGGCCGGGCACCCACAAATATATATAATTCTACGCTCCTGGTGCCTTGTATAATCATTGAAGAATAAGTGGATACACTGAGATGACTTCAACACTGACACTGCCTTTGTCCTGCATAAACGCATTCATTCACCTGAAATGATCGACGTCAGATCACTCATTACTTAAGCCAAATAATTTATAACAGTATGTTTAATATAAAATTTGCATCGGAAATTCTCCATGACTAAATTTGCGATCATTCACGCAGCAAAAAGATAGTCTGCTTGCACAGCACGACACTGTTTGGTTCAAACATAGGCATACGAAAGACGAATCCCTCGTGATTTGTTTGTAGAGCTTTCATGAACAGAGATGGATGTCTTATTTACTGCTGGTATTCTATGGAAATTTCTATTAATTTTCCCTAAATCGCATTTGCAAACATACTTTGGAGCTGTCTGGCAACATTGGCTATGCTTGATTGTGGAATGTATAAGAACTTAATTGTGCTGAATAGTGTATGCGTAAGAAAAACATGCGTACCTTTGGCATCAATTGTTTGATCTTTCACTGGACTTTTTAAACCATCGTGATATGTTACCGGTTTGGCCGCGGTCTCGATATAGACGGAGACGCCCTTGCTATGAGAAGTGAAAACGCTTCATTAACATAATTGAATTCTGCTTCGATATAACTTTTGCACTGGAATTAAACCTTTGCATTGCTTTAAAATCGTGTGCATGGCGGCAAAATTTAATGAAGTTACAAATAAAGTAATCAAAAGTACAAACATATTTTTGAATTGTGCAGCACAGCTCCCCGTCAGGAGATGTAAGTACATACATTCTTCTGTCATTTATTTTGCTTTTATACTCCAGGCATAGCTTCTGAAAAAACACGAGCCATCGCAGTGCTGTGTTTGGAGTCATCTGATATCACACAGGCTCCGTGGCCTAAATGTTGATCATCTCCGCTGTTTAGTAAACCATGTAGAAGGAACAGTGCACTGGGAGCGACGGCGCTGAAAAGACCGTTTTACTATCTAGCGACTATGTTGTTGTGGGACGGGCGCGCGCGCTGGCCGGGTGTCGGGCGCGCGCGCAGGCGCGCGCTCCTGCGTCGGGAACGGCGGCGGCGTTTGCGCGTCTCGCGCGGCAGCCGCGCCACCGTGTAGCTGGCGGCGGGCTGCCCTTGCCACCTTTTCCATGCCCTCACACTCATATTTGTTTGGGGATTACAGTGTGGCGAACGCAGGCGTACGAGATGGGGCGGGGCATGCGCACACATAGAGCAAGCAAGCACTCAACATGAGCCGAGACACACTGCATAAGAAGGCAGAGGGATATAATTTGATCCAGCGTGCATGCAAGTCTCCTGCCTCCCCGCCCAATCTCTTCCCTCGACTAATCCACATAAAAGCGGCACCAGGGACTGTCTTAATCCCCTTTTTGTTGTTTGACTCCTAACATTATCCAACCTTACGGCTTTGACCTCCTGATGCTCCCAGACCCTTACAAATGACACAATTTGCGTTCAAAACTGCACGTGTTATATCCCAATAGACTTGATAAGTTCGCGATAAACAAAAACTTATGACCTCGATAACTTGTTCCCTTTCTTTGGCCTTTGATTAATATTTCCACGGCCGGTGGCTCTCTACAGACAATGTATCGCTTGTAATAATCGGGGCGCGCCCCTCTCCTGACCCCACCCGTTTTCCTATTACCAGCGACACCATTCGGATCCATCAGGCGTGGGGTGTCAAAGGTGTATTCTACCTCTGGACCTTCGCACCTAACCGCCCGGAAATCTAACGACGATCCTGATGGAACGTCGCCGCGGCCGGCGGTGCCACGCGGGCGCCGCCGAGCATAGGGGTCAGAGGAGCGCAGGTCGCCCCTGGACCCCTCCCGGGAATAAGGTCATTTCGGCGACCTCATCGGCCCGTCGACGCGAGAGGAAGACCTAGGACGCGTCCGTCTCTGGCCAGCCTAACGCCCACGAACCTGGAGCATAAACTGTCTCTTCGGCTTCTTCCCAGGCCGAACAGCACCAAATTGAGTGCGGTCTCTCCCTGGACCAGGGTCAACCAGCCGAACTGACCCCTTTGGCTCTCCCTGGCCGAACAGCACCAAATTAACTGCGGTCTCTCCTGGACCAGGGCCAGTTCGTTTTTCGAACTGCCCCCGACTCTCCCTGGCCGACAGCATCAAATTGACTGCGGTCTCTCCTGGACCAGGGTTAGTTCATCGGTCGAACTGTCCCCTCGGCTCTCCCTGGCCGACAGTACCAAATTAGCTGCGGTCTCTCCCTGGACCAGGGTAAGTTCGTTTATCGAATTGTCCCTCGGCTCTCCCTGGCCGACAGCACCAAATTGACTGCGGTCTCTCCCTGGACCAGGGTCAGTCAGCCGAACTGACCCCTCGGCTCTCCCTGGCCGAACAGCACCAAATTAACTGCGGTCTCTCCCTGGACCAGGGCCAGTTCGTTTTTCGAACTGCCCCCCGACTCTCCCTGGCCGACAGCATCAAATTGACTGCGGTCTCTCCTGGACCAGAGTTAGTTCATCAGTCGAACTGTCCCCTCGGCTCTCCCTGGCCGACAGTACCAAATTAGCTGCGGTCTCTCCCTGGACCAGGGTCAGTTCGTTTCTCGAATTGTCCCTCGGCTCTCCCTGGCCGACAGCACCAAATTGACTGCGGCCTCTCCCTGGACCAGGGTTAGTTCATCAGTCGAACTGTCCCCTCGGCTCTCCCTGGCCGACAGTACCAAATTAACTGCGGTCTCTCCCTGGACCAGGGCCAGTTCGTTTTTCGAATTGACCCTCGACTCTCCCTGGCCGACAGTACCAAATTGAACCCGCACCAATGGATGCGCTAAGGCTCCATGGCGCATCCCACGGTCCTCCTCCAAGGACCGATCAAAGACTGGAACCACTCAGGCCCAGTAACCAACCGGGGGATTTCCCGTCTGTACGGTTCGTCGGCTGGACGGCGTAAGTGAATTGTAGCAATACAATCGGAGGCACTACGCAGCCGGTAACTCGAGGCATGGACTATCAGTGTCATGAGCCTGTCCCTTTCTTCCCTTCGAGGCCCCCGTTTTGTTTCCCGGCCAAGGTAGCTCCCTTACTCGGGGTGACACGGTCCCGCCCCGGGCCCATCCTAATCATCCTCCGACAGGATGTCCACCGGTCCTTATGTTAGAGCATTCTCGTCCACATGCATTCGTCCCAAGCAGTCTTCTTTCATACTTCATGTATTCATCCCCAACCCAATAACGGCCGAATAGTCGGATCCCTGGAGTTTTGAATGTTTTCCCAACCCTTCGGTGAAAGTAATGTGGCCCTTGGCATTCCTCCCTCTGTCAGCAAAATTTGCCAGGTTCCTTTCGGTCTCAAACTCGAAAAGATCGGATTTATAATAATGATAAATTACTAGAAAATTCTTATAGTCACTATTAGTATGGCCAAACGGTGTAAAAGGGGGTTACGGAAATTCGTGAGAAACAACAAGGGTTTTCCAAAGAATGAGCGGCAACAAGGGGGAAAGTTCAGGGTCTGACACCGGGAATCGCCACCTGGTCCCTCTCGGTAACCGTGCCTCACGAGGACTGTCGAATAGACGCCGCTGGGTCCGTCATACCCAGCATGAACGGAGCACCCGCCGCGGCTGATGAGGTGCCATCGCTCATATACCCTCCTTCAGTCGTCGAGTCCTCTATACATCGTCTCCAGGATTAATGATACGCCATGTTCCCCCTCCCTGCTTTTTAACACCGTTGCTTATATGGTATGTCTAATAATACTGAATCCAACACATTGAGCATGCGCGCCGTGCTCTGTCTTGGCGGACGCGGCATCACCGGCCTAACATCCAAGGGGCAACATAATGCCCTATTTAATAACTAATTTGCTTGGCACAATATTGGAGGTTAACTTTGGGGATATGTTTGCATTGCTTGGGAGAGATCAATATATCTTCCACTGAGATCAAGCCTAATACAGCCTTTTCAATAGTGGTACCGTGAACGGGGACATGCAAAGAGTTGGGGGCTTCTCAAAACAGGGCGGGTGGGTTTACGCTAAGGACGACATTGTGCTCAATAATATATCAACGTGGGAAAGTATGGCGATAAGTACCAGCAACATTCCACAGACGTTGGATTACCGTCGATCATCCCTTTTGCTCACTGCCCTACCGTAACTACGACCGTAGAAACTGAAAAGAGAATGTTGGAAATTTATTTGCTATATTTATCATAATTAGCAGCCGAACACCAGTAGTTTTTGCAGAAGAATCAAGGACGATACCATTTAGTAAAGAAACTAAAGCTCAGATTAATGATCCCGCAGCAAATCCCAAATAAAGGTCCTGTTTAGAATACACACTGATAGAGTACAACAGGCGGAACCAATATTTAAATCAGGCACAAAGACATTTTCCGCAGACCAGCTAGACTCTCAAAAAGGTATAATGGACTGAAAATATTATTTGTCAGGGCCTCGTTCTGTAAAAAAATTCCCACCGCCCATTCAGAAGCACAGTGCACCGTAAGATGGCAATTCTGATCTTATATGGCTTTCCCAAAACGAAATCATCTCACTCCTATCTCATAGGCTCCCCTTAACACTCTGCAACCGAAACCTCCTTGGCTGTATCTCAAAATTGATTACGGTCTAACATTGCCAAATGGCTGCAGCCTAAAAGGGAAACTACCCCCCCCCAAACTCTACCTTGTATACTCATACATTATCTTCACCGGGTGTGTGCCTATGCAGTACGGCATGAACCGTCATTGGCAACGCAACATTGATTTACCCTCCCCCCATTTTGAAGCTATTACACTTTATATTCCACGACCTAGCCACCCCAATTTCCTGTCCTACCTACCTCTCAGTAGCTTAATATTGTTGAAGCTCACACAGTATGCAGTTAAATTCCGCACCGATCCCTGCGCTCTACCAAAAAGGCAAACCCGTGGAGCCAAACTATGATTCACAACACAAACAAAACGTTCCCGCGGACCCACTCATCCTAAAATAAAATTTAATCTAGTTAACTGACGTGCAGGCACGCTGAGGTTGTCCGAATGAGAAGGGGGTGACATCGGCTCACAGAGCACTTACTGCCTGCTGTGAGTTTTTCGCCGAGCCCGTTTCCCTTTAGCCGCACGCGCCGTCTCCGGGATGACTTTCCGCGCTCCAGCCCGCTCCATGCCGGGGAGCCTCTCCAGCACCGTCTCCCTGGACTCGTCCTTCCAGACTGTCTCACCGTCTGCTTAGCCTCCTGCTCCCAGACTCTCTCCTTTCTTTCGTCCTCTCCCGTGGAGGACCCCTCTGCCACGCCCTGCCTCTCACTTTCGGCCCTGGCAAGTGTCATTCCTCCCGAGATCATTCATCCCGCCATTCGGAGACTGCGCGCGGCAATGTTTATGGCCTCATTTTGGAGCCTGCGAGAACGAGGGCATTTGCTCTGGAGTAGAGCCCGGCTGGGGCATAGCCGTATTAAGCCCCCTTTTTCTTTGGTCGAAGTGCTCTGGCCAAAATGAAATATTCGTCGGCAGTTTTATGTTGTTAATTTTTACAGTCCGACCCAAATTTTGACGCCCCGTCATCGCATGTTTCGCGGCGGGGAGGAATAAGGGCCGGACCTGCCTTTCCTGCCTCTCAGCGTGCCTACATGGGATCGGTGCTAAGCTAAACAGAGACTATACATGCTGGTCAACACGTTATAACCCGGAAATGTCGCCACATTGTATACAATTATTTGGTCGGGTCACCTTTGAGGTCACTCGAGGTCAAAGTATTCCTAACAGGAACGCAGTGGAAACCTAAATTTTGTGCCGCGATAGCTGATAGAGCAGATCTGTATAAGTATTTTCAGCACCATCCAGCACCGGCACCGGCATCGGAGAGTGGCCCAGCCCGCCACTGGGCGAGGGCGCTGCGAAGGCTGGCGACGGCTGCTGCTTCACCATGCCGGCCAGGCTGCCGGGCGACGGCGCCATGCCGCCGCGCGCTGCCAGCATGCCCGGTCCCGGCTGCCGCACCATGCCACCCATCTGCGGCAACATGCTCATCTGGCCGCCGCCCTGCATCATCATCTGCGACTGCATCCGCTGCTGCTGCTGCTGCTGAAACTGCTGCTGCTGCTGCAGCTGCATCGCTGCTATACCGGACTGCTGCTGCTGCTGCTGCTGCTGCTGTTGCTGTTGCTGCATGACTTGCTGGCCGCGTGCTGCCGCCATGCTGGAGAGCATCGCCGCCTGGTCCTGCTGTTGCTGCTGCTGCTGCTGTAGCATGCCCGGCTGCGGCTGCTGCTGCTGCTGACCCGCCATGTTCTGAAGCGCGTTCATAGGGTCTCCCATCTGCAGAGTCGGAACGTTAGCGACATCTCAGCGGCCCTATACGTGCTCTACACACTTGATGAGCACTAGTTCCACTTAGCCCAGGAAAATCGAGACACCTCGACATTGCAGAAGAAAACAAAGAACAAAAACAGCAATAAGTATACATGTCGATACATAAGCATGCATCTCATCCCTATAGAGGGAAAAAACGTAGTTAATTTTTCAGCATAAACCGGGAAGTCGTAATATTAACTAGAGAAGTATTGTATTAGTTTATTTATCTACATAGAAGTGTTTACCCAATATTTTTCCGTGAAAATAAAACCAATACGGGCTATTCAGCACACAAGGTGTCCCAGATTGAATTGATAAGCCACACCGTTCAAACGCAAGATGTCTACGAAGGGCCACTCGCATTCCTGAAGTCACGTGACCGTGCCGCCCGGGGTTGGGGCAGGTCAGCAGTCGACGATAGAGTACGGTCAAAGGTCACGGTGTGGGCTGCAGCCGGATGGATGAGACTTTGTGCCGCCTGATAAACTTTCAGTTACGGCATGTCCACGAGGCCAATAGTTAGGCCGTTTACTTTCACTTTTTCACCAATAGTTACGCCCACAATAGGCCGTTTATTCACAGTGACGGTATTCTAAAGACGCCAGCTGCCGAAAGCAGGACACAGTTTAGACACAGCTGAATAGGATTTTGCCCGCACCCTATGCTCAAAGGTCCCCCAAACCTCCATATGATAAATCTCTAAAAATGTTATTCACACAGGGTCCACAGCCAGCCAAATCTGGACGCACTAGCAAGGTAGGCATTTTGACCACATTTAGAGCATTTCGAACATCCAACATTTTTGTTATCCCAAATCTGTAGAGCATAAAGGGGAACACATATCCTTCAATCTGTGCAATTTTTCCATTCCGAAAATATGAGCACCACATTTAGGCATCATGAGCTCGGATCAAGGCAGATTTCCAGGTAAAAATGAATTGGGTGTGACTCAACGGCATGCAACGGAAAATCAGTACAAAAAGGAGTGCAATCCAAGTCCTCAATCCCCCACAAGAATGAATTGCCATTGGACAGTGACTGACTTTTATCGGACAATGAATGAACGACTTTTATCGGACAATCAATGAATGACTGTCATCGGACAATGAATGAATGACTGCCATCGAACAACGAATGAATGACTGTAATCGGACAATAAAGGAATGACTTTCATCGGACAATAAAGGAATGACTTTCATAGGACAATGAATGAATGACTACCATCGGACAATGAATGAATGACTGTCATCGGACAATCAATGAATGACTGACATCGGACAATGACTGACTGCCATCGGACAATGAATGACTGACTGTCATCGGACAATGAATGACTGTCATCGGACAATGACTGAATGACTGCCATCGGACAATTAATTAATGACTGCCATCGGACAATGAATGAATGACTGTCATCAGACAATGAATGAATGACTTTCATCGAAAAATGAATGAATGACTGTCATCGGACAATGAATGAATGACTGTCATCGGACAATCACTGACTGCCATCGGACAATGACTGAATGACTGCCATCGGACAATGAATGAATGCCTGTAATCGGACAATAAAGGAATGATTTTCATCGGACAATAAAGGAATGACTTTCATCGGACAATGAATGAATGACTACCATCGGACAATGAATTAATGACTGTCATCGGACAATCAATGAATGACTGTCATCGGACAATGACTGACTGCCATCGGACAATGAATGACTGACTGCCATCGGACAATGAATGACTGTCATCGGAAAATGATTGAATGACTGCCATCGGACAATGAATGAATGACTGTCATCGGACACTGACTGACTGCCATCAGACAATGACTGACTGCCATCGGCCAATGAATGAATGACTGTAATCGGACAATAAATGAATGACTTTCATCGCACATTGAATGAATGACTGTCATCGGACAATGACTGAATGCCATCGGACAATGAATGACTGACTGCCATCGGACAATGACTGAATGACTGCCATCGGACAAAGACTGAATGACTGTCATCGGAAAATGAATGAATGACTGTCATCGGACAATGACTGACTGCAATCGGACAATGACTGAATGACTGCCATCGGACAATGAATGAATGACTGTCATCGGACAATGAAGGAATGAATTTCATCGGACAACGAATGCATGACTGTCATCGGACAGTGACAGCCATCGGACAATGACTGAATGACTGCCATCGAACAATGAATGAATGACTTTCATCGGACAATGAGTGAATGACTGTCATCGGACAATGAATGAATGACTGCCATCGAACAATGAATGAATGACTGCCATCGGACAATGAACGAATGACTGTCATCGGACAATGAATGAATGACTTTTATCGGATAATGAATGAATGACTGCCATCGGACAATGAATGAATGACTGTCATCGGAGAATGACTGACTGCCATCGGACAATGACTGAATGACTGCCATCGGACAATGAATGAATGACTGTCATCGGACAATGAATGAATGAATTTCATCGGACAATGAATGAATGACTGTCATCGGACAATGAATGAATGCCTGTCATCGGACAGTGACTGACTGCCATCGGACAATGAATGAATGACTGTCACCGGACAAAGACTGACTGTCACCGGACAATGAATGAATGACTGCCATCGTACAATGACTGAATGACTGCCATCGGACAATGACTGACTGCCATCGGATAATGAATGCCATCGGACAAAGACAGTGCAATCCTCCAATGAGCGGGGCCCCGTTTCATAAAAGTTGTAGAAATGCGGCGTGTTTTACACCACATTCACCTGCAAAGTTACGCCGTACTCAGAATCACGTTTCACAAAGAGCGGTGATATTCACGCGAAAGCGGCGTAGATATCAAATGCAGCGTGAATTATGCCCAATTCCAGAATGGAATTACCCCTTTCAAATATGGCGTGTAACTGCTTCATTAACATGAAAAATCGCATATACATTTTTCAATAAATTATTTGAATGACAATTATTGTACTTATTTGATCTTATTCGATTTTTAAGTTTCTAATGCACTTTTACAAGTACTGCGGCGGAAGATGCACTATCAGCTGGCGCAATAAAAATACGACGTCTTTGTTTTTGGCCGTACCTCATTCTTTAGGTAGTTGCTGTCAAGAAGGCCTTAAAAAGGTTATTGTATTTTTGTGCGA
The DNA here is from genome assembly GCA_034440635.1 of Lepas anatifera. Lineage (NCBI taxonomy): Eukaryota > Metazoa > Arthropoda > Thecostraca > Lepadidae > Lepas > Lepas anatifera. The sequence continues at coordinate 78,768 of JAOTON010000997.1, read as the reverse complement.
GTGTAGTTCAGTGGAATTTGAGGTGAATTGTGTTTACTAATCATGAGTGAACTATGAAAGGTCTGTGAACCTTATAATTTCGTGAAACTGGGAAAAGGAATACTGAGTAAACATATTTGAAGAAAAACAAGATCAAGATGCTGGTACTTAGGAGGTAACTAGGTATATCATCATTTTCGCCAGAGGCCTAAATAGAGATACTTGGATTTTTTGGTGACGGATACCTTAAATTGAATTTTTACCCTCCATAGACTTCATATAACACTTTGTCAGTGTCAGCCTATCTAGGGTTCTGTCCTCACTAGACTGTATTATCAACAGTAACGGCAGACAGTGAAAGTAAAAATCAATGCCAGCTTTCCTGTGTATTTGCATCAATAGCTATCATCATTTTTTGCATACCAAATGGCCATATAACTCTACATATCAGCTCAATTTGGCGTGTGCAACTTGCACTTCATACCTGTGGAAGGAAAAACTTGCACACCTTTTTATTTAAGTTTATTTTATATTCATGACTTTTTGTCCTTCACTACACTACCTGATTTTGCCTCAGATTCAGAATTTCAAAGAATTTATCTATTTTTCATGTTTTGCTTCATTGTCTGATAAATTTTACGCTGCTATATCTTTCATAGCTTTTCAGGAGTGTTTTACATATTCAACGTAAATGTTGACTGCTATATGAAACAATATTGACAATATTCTACGCTGAATTCCTTTGCAAGTAGTTGTATTTTACGCTGCATTTTTGTGAAACAAGATTGTGGTGCATTATTCACTTTCTACGCTGCATTATGCTACTTCTACGCTATAAGCATAAGTTACGCCTTTTATGAAATGGGGCCCAGGATTGCAAATCCAGTCCCCGATTCTCGTAACATCCAAGATGTCCAACGTGAAAGGTCAGCACAAAGCAGGCTGAGCGGTTTTGAGCATAATGTGATTTTGTTATTACAAGTTTTTGTCAGACCGGACATTCACATTAGCCAAGAAAAGACATTGACGCCTATGAAATACTGAAATATGACAAAACAATTGAGAATATCAGGAAAATGATGTTAAACCCGCTCATAAACAACCATTAAAAAGTGAATTTTACAATACAAGTAAGCAGCTTCAACTGATGAAGGCATGGTAGGCGTTCTTTCTGTTTCCAGTATATTCGAATGTGTTTTTGCAAGAGCAATGAGGGTCCTTCTAATGCAGCAACTAAAACGATCGTTGGTGTTTGGCTGCGATTATTTCCGCGCCTACTGCATGACTTTAAGTTAGCGTTCTATATATCACTTTTTGCGCAAAGATTCTTATCGGGTGAAGGTCAAATCACCACGCAAAACGCAGAAAATACATTTCACACAGCTGAGTTGATAGAGGGACAATGCCACAACCTCGCAGGGTTGCATGTCTGTCCGTTAACCGTCATCCTCGAAAAATTATTGTAATTCATATTCGCAGTCCTCTAACTCAACTGGATTGCAATCCAATCCAAAACTCCCCCGACATAAAATGATTGAAAACTGAATACAATCCTTAAATTTGATAAAAGTACAGGGTTTTGCAGTCCTGCAATTCGAGCCTGCCAATACCTATTGATGTTACACATTTTGTTTCTGTTTAGTGCTAATTCTGTGTAAAACACTAACTAACGCCACCTAATCCAAACCATTATATCCACTGGTACTTTAATCAAAGGAAGTGCTGATCTCAGGACAGACGTTGAGCACAGAAAATGATGCCGGTCATGGGCCTTGCTTATTTTCAAGTGGAATTTTTATGACTTACGAATCCAGACTAAAAGGTAAGAGGCATCCCTTGGACACAGGTGCTTTAGCTTCACCTACCTAGTATAAAATAATGGGTACAATTCGGCTAGCTAAAACTTTGGTTAGATTCCTCAACTACCGGCATCAGTCAAGCCAGGTATTGTTGCACTAGCCTGGTTGTACTTCTTGATATGGACGATGAGGCGGCCAAGAAAACCGACGTATTCATCCCGAGTCGTAGCGCGCTGGAAGACATGACTCTCCATCTCCCCACTTGTCTTGTTGGTCGGATTTCCAGAAATGCGGATAGCCTGTCAAATAGAATACATATATTAGCATTCCGATGCAAGACGAGACAATTTGAAGCGAATAGAAAGTGAACTGGACACAGGAAGACATCTCTAATTGGAACACACTCGTGATACGACACAATAAACAAATCAATAAATAAAGGTCCATTCACCAAGGTACAAATGCCTAAAATCTCAGTGTGATCAAATTTTACATCTAAAAACACTTGTTTTTCTTTCTTTCACACTGTAATCTATTGTTTGGCATAATATTTCTAGCTTGGGGCATAGCCGGCCTCCTGTGGGGTAACCAGTCCCCATCAAACGAAAAACAGGTCTGTACTTCTCGAACTCCAGCGCTTTCTCCTCACAGCATACAGCACATGATAGTAGACATTCGTGTCGTCCTGTTCCCAGTAACTCCAGGCCACTGTTCGTGCCGATGGACACAACAGCCGCCGCTCTCCGCCGATTAACGTGTGAGGTGATAGCGATGCAAAGCGTCGGTGTGAATCCGGGAACAGCAGCGTCGACGCCAACGAATACAAAGATGGCGCCGATTTGCTATATGAACCGTAGCCTTCAACAAGGCCATTTTCCAAGCGATGAATTTGAAAAACATTTTTTGCGCAAACACCCACCATAATTTACGACAAAAAAATCCGGAAGTGCAGAAGCACAACAGAATCCGAGTGACCAATGGGAAAGACTGGGAGCCAAAAGCGAGCCTCAAAGATCATGGGCACATACCAAAACGCATGAGCTCTCTGTCACTTTCAGCATAGCCAAACCTTTTTTAGTTCCTTGCTAGGTCAACATCAAACTACAATGCAGCTTGACTGTTTGTAAGATAAGACACTTGTCATAACAGGTGAACTTACCTCTTCAATATGGTGCCTGGCCTTCTGCCTGTAATCTTGACTTTTCCAGTGATTTGGGTCCTCTGCCATCGCGATGCTATTGCCAGTGGATTCTGCAAACAGCACATACATACTGTAGCCACCACCAACCCACCTAATCGGAGACATCACAGTACCTTTCCAACTTGTTTCCTCCGACACCGTTAAAAATAACTCCACGATGAGTTGTACGGGTTCAAACAGCCCTTTATAGTTTTATTCTTGCGGGCAATTATTTTATCTTGTGAATCATTCTTGACACTGCTGCCGTCCCACGGAAGAAAGGCGTAAGTCACATTTTTTTTTCGATTTGGAGATTTTGGTACCATTCTACACAGAAAAGACAAGTTGCATCTACTTATCAAATAATTTGACAAAAATCCCTTATTTTTTTAGTTATGTCGTCTTTTCAATTAAGTTCCAGGACTCAACTAATGTTAAACAAAACAGAAAAAGCGTTCTCCTGTACAATACTCCGAATGTGACATACGCTTTTCTTCCGTTGGACGGCAGACTGGGTTTCTTTAAATCTATGATACATTATCAACAGCACCACACGTATATAAGGCAGGCTAGGGGCTCAAGCCCCCTGAAATACATGAGTGGCTACAGTTAAATAATAGCTGGAGACTGTTCAGAGACAATGGCAGGGAAGCCCGAGCCCCCTAGCCCCTAACCCCGAAAGGAAGTCCTGGATCCTGTACTGTGCAACTAGTCCAGTCAAGTTAGCATTTACATGTCATACAATTCTAGCTCCCATAATATACACCATTGTGTTCACAATTGATAGGGGCGTAACATATCCAAAATCCGCAAAAATCTACTGAGCGGATATTTTATAGAAGGGGTGCAAAGTCCACGCGCCAGAGAAAAACCAGAAATTGCAAAGCATAACGTTGTAGGGTGTCGAGCCTGCAACATCGTCTCAATGGCTATAATATTTGGGAAGCAGGTGCATATGATGATGGTCAATTCAAACAACCTTAGTTGGCCGGTGGCCTACCCTCGGTTTGCATGTGCTGCACACACAGTCAAAATTTTGCAATTATGTCCTTATTCACATTGCTTCCATTTGCTCTCTTATCAAAATTTATTGTCGGATTATTATTATTTGTTTGTTATGTCCTTTTGCAACATGTTCTAAAGACACACAGAAAAAATTAAGTTTCTAGCTGTAACGTTTTTAACAAATTTAGAACTCACTGAAAAATTACCCATACACCAGTTAGCCCTTGACAAAAAACTATTTTGAATAAAGCAGCCTTTGAATTCTGCTTATTTCCTGGAAAAGCTAGCCACAAATGTCAAGTGGAGGGAATGCAACCCCCCAAAACTCATGCAACAGGGAAGGGAGTCCCTTCAAAACTGATAGCCAACAGTTGTTTTTGACTTTCCTTTTAAAAATTCCTATGCACCTGCATCACAAGAACATGTTAGAATATACTGAACCCCTGGTGGAGTCTCTTATGAACAGCTTTTCATGCTAGCGCTGAGCCCTCCTTAATGCTCGTTGATGCTTCCTAGGCATGCTGACAGTCTGTCAACAATTGACAGATGGTAGTGACAGATCATACCTTACCTTACCTTAGATACCTTAGATGATCGGGACTTTATAAGGCACGGAGGTGCCTGTCTTGCCCGCACTCATCGAGCTCGTGTCATGATGTGTAGCGGAAAACTAAGTCGGTGCACAATATATATAACCTGACCAGTACTTGTCTATGTTATTCTTGAAGGAATTAGTCGATGTAGGCTCCACTACCCATGCTGGAAGGCTGTTCCAATCCGAGACAGTGCGAACTCCAAAGTGGTTCCTCCTGGTTCTTGAGATGGCAAGAGGCTTCCCCACCTTGAACCTGTGGCCACGGGTGGTGCCTACTGGTGGATCTAGGAAGAACTCATCCCTTGATACCCCCACGTGGCCCTGCATGAGCTTGTACATGAAGACCATGTCACCTCTCTTGCGTCTGTACCAGAGGGATGGTAGCTTCAGACTGCGGAGTCTCTGCTCATAGTCGAGAGAACGCAGGGAGGGCACAAGTCTAGTTGCGCGGCGTTGGACACGCTCCACCAGGAGCTGGTCTGACTTATTGAAGGGTCCCCACACAATATTGGCGTACTCCAGGTGTGGACGCACAAGGGCCTTGTAAAGAAGTGGAAGAACATGCTGATCGATGTCGACGAAGGACCTCTTGATGGCACCTAGGGTTTGACTGGCCTTAGAGACAGCAGCGGCTGCATGCCGTCTAAACTTGAGATCCTCATCCACAAACATACCCAAATCCTCTTCAATGGCCGATGCAGCAAGAACTTGACCCTCCATGCTGTAAACCAGGTGTTGGTTAACACGCCCGAGGTGGAGAACACTACACTTGGAGATGTTGAAAGGTAGAAGCCACCGATCAGACCAGGCTTCAAGACGGTGAAGATAGTCTTGCAAGCTTCTCCATCCATCTTGGGTACCCACATCACTGAACAGCTTTGCATCATCCGCAAAGAGACGCACGCTGCAAGTCAGTCTCTCGGGCAAGTCGTTAAGAAACAACACAAACAGTGTGGGGCCCAGCACGGAACCTTGTGGTACACCGCTGGTGACAGGTGCCCAGTCAGAAAGCACTCCATTGACCCTGACTCGTTGCTTCCTTCCAGAAAGGAAGGCCTTAATCCAGCCCAGGACACAGCCATGCATTCCAAGACTGAACAGTTTCCAGATGAGACGCTTGTGGGGCACTGAGTCAAACGCCTTAGCAAAAACCAAGTAGGCAACATCAACTGGCTTCCCGTTCTCAAGGAGTTTAGTCCAGATCTCAAGGGAGCTAAGAAGCTGGGTAGTACAGGAACGCTTGGGTACAAAGCTGTGCTGTGCATTGGTCATTAGGCCGGTTTCCAGCATATGAGCTAGCAAAGCATCCCTTACAAGAGACTCCATTACCTTAGATGGAACGGATGTGAGGCTCACAGGCCGGTAATTGGACGGGTCACACCTGCCTCCCTTCTTAAAAACACGGACCACCTCACCAACCTTCCAGTCACTTGGGGGCTGTCCGCTTGCAAGCGATTTTCTGAAAACTGAGCAAAGCGGAATGCTCAGAGTTGAAGCTGCCTCTTTCAGTACACAAGGATGGCGCCCATCCGGTCCAGCAGAGGAAGAGCATTTCAAATTCTGTAACTTGGTTTCAACCATGTTTAAGTCCTCATGTTTAACCATGTTTAAGTATTCATCTACAATCGTGAGAATAAACCTGTTCCGAGACGATGTTGGCAACGGCCCTTTGAAATCGATAGAGAGGCGTTCGAAGGGATGGGTCGCTTTGATGACATGTGACACTGGAGGTCGGTAATACTGCGGTTTGCACTCTGCACAAACCCGGCAGGAAGATGTGACACGTTTAACATCTTCAACGGAAAATGGAAGGTTGCGACATCTGACAAAGTGCATCATCCGGGTGACACCGGGATGACACAAGTTATCATGCAGCTCGGCTAACTTGTCTGTCCCAGCCGCAACACCGCATGACGCCACTCTAAAGAGAGTGTCAGCGGGAATGTTCTCCCTGCCTGGGCGGTATATCACGTCAAAGTTGAAGCAAACTAGCTCCAGTCTCCATCTCAGGATTTTCTCGTTCTTTATCTTTCCTGCATGAGACTGATCAAACATGAACGCCACCGATCTCTGATCCGTGATCAGGGTAAAGTGACGTCCTGACAGATAGTGCCTCCACTTCCGCAAGGCCTCCACAATGGCATGGGCCTCCTTCTCAACAGCAGAGTGGCGCTGCTCACTGATATTAAGGGTTCTTGAAAAGAAAGCCACCGGCCGTCCAGCCTGGTTGAGGGTCGCAGCGATAGCATGATCTGAAGCATCTGTTTCAACTACAAAAGGTACTGCCTCATCGATTGAGCATACCACAGACTTCTCCACTTCAGCCTTCATTCTGGCAAATGCATCACATGCTTCTGAGGACAGTGGGAACTCTTTGGCCTGAACCAAAGGTCGGATCTTCTCTGAGAAACCAGAGATCCACTGTGAATAGTAGGAGAACATGCCGACTGCTCTACGCAAAGCCTTCAAGTTCTCTGGAACAGGAAGCTCCCTGAGAGGTCTCAGACGGTCAGGATCTGGTCTGATCTCGCCCTCCCCAATGGAGAAACCCAGAAGCGTGATGGATCTGACAGAGAAGACACATTTAGCCTCGTTTAGCGTCAGGTCGAACCGCTTAGCGGCGTCTGGGAACTTTTGGAGATTAGCGTCGTGCTCCTCCTTTGTGCGTCCACAGATTGTTACATCGTCAAGATACACATAGGTATCCTGGAGATCATTGTCCTGCACAAACTGATCCATTACTCTCTGGAAGCACGCTACCCGATTTGTCACACCAAAAGGCAGGCGACAGAACTGATAGAGCTTCTGGCCAGACTGGAACGCGGTGTATGGCCTATCCTTCTCTCTGAGGGGTACTTGGTGGTACGCACTCCTAAGATCTATGGTGCTGAAGTGGCGATACTGAGAAACCTTGTTTACAAGCTCATCAATCCTGGGGAGTGGATAGGCGTCGAGCCTGGTGTACCTGTTGATGGTTTGCGAATAGTCAATGACCATCCCTTTTTTATGGCGTTCGTTCGCTGTTACTACGATCTGTGCTCGCCATGGAGAGGCACTCGGCTCGATTATGCCCTCATTGAGAAGCTTTTGTGTTTCTGACTCAATGAATTTTCGGTCGTCATGGCTGTACTTCCTCGATTTAGTGGCCACTGGAGTGCAGTCTTGGGTCAGGTTGCTGAATGGGGGATGGCGCAGACACAGACAAGGTAGATAATCCACATACACTCAGAGGCGGCCTATCTCCCCAAAGTTGACACTGACTGCCTCATGCAGTTTCAAAAATCATGTCCCAAAATGATATCCGAGCACAAATCTGGTAAAACAGACAGACGGACACTTGGATATTCACAGCCCTGCACAGTAAGCGGTTCAACACAATAGCCCAATATGTCAGATGAAAGAGATGTTGCTGCCATGGAAACTTTTCCAGACCCAGGCTTAAGAACAAGGCCCAACCTCTGTGCACACCTGTGGGAGATGAAGCTTTCTGTACTACCTGTGTCAACAAGGGCACTTAGCTTATGCCCTTTAAGCTCTGCATCAACAGTCACTTAAGCCAGGCTACCAGGGGATGCTGTAGACAGAAGCATAGGCGTAAGAACCGGGGGGGGCCAGGGGGCCACTGGCCTCCCACTTTTCTGGCATGGGCCCCCGCAACGGAGATACGAATGTCAACAACTGTAATATCAAGCAAGAAACTCAAACTGTCCCGATAGCTTGCCCCAGAACCCCGTTAAACTTACCTGTGCCCCTAAACTAAGTTGAGGTCCTATGAGTTGATTTTAAGGTCCCCTAAGCTTCTCAGGGCCCCTGAACTGGCCTCTGATGTCATACGAGCTAATCTGGACCCCTTGAGCTGAACTGAGCGCCCCTGAGATGGTTTGGGCAGCATGAACTGTTCTAGGATGCCTAAACTGAGCTAGGAGCCGTGACCTTAAACAGGGCCCCGTGAGTTGGCCAGAACCTATATCCACCGACCTGGGGGGCCCCTGAGCTGAGCTGGGACCGTAAAGTTAATATTGCCCCTTGAGCTAATCTGGATCCCCTGTGATGCACAGAAGACTCTAAACTTATCTGAGGCCCATGCACAGGAATAGGGCCCCTGTTCTGAAATTTGGTTATAAGCTTTAATTGAAACCCTGAAATGTTCTGAAGTCCCAAATATGCCAAAAAGGGGCCCCTGGATGATCCGGGCCCTTAAGTTTATCTGGTCATCAGAGCTAATATGGGCCTCTGTGTTGAACTGAGGGCCCCTGAGATGGTCTGGGATCCCTATAAGGCTTTACAGCCACTGACCGGGCGGCCGAGAGCTTGAATGGGCCCCTTGAGATGTTCTGACAGTGGTGTAGCCAGGGGAGGGGGTCTCAGGGGTCCGCGGACCCCCTTGGGCTGACCTTATGCACTAAAAACACAAAAATTGATTTCGGGGGCCCCTGAGCTTGGTCTCAGGAGGGGCGGCTCCCGAGCTTGGTCTCAGGAGGCCCCCGATAATCGGTATCGAGGGCTCCAGAGTACCGAATATTGATCTTGGGGGACCCCTGTGCTCAGTCTCAGGGGGTCCCGAGCTTGGCCTCAGGGCCCCCGAGCTTGGTCTCAGGGCCCCTCCCCTCGAGCTCGGTCTCACGGGCCTTTCGATCTTGGTCTCACGGGCCTTTCAATTTTGGTCTCAGGGGCCCCCGAGCTTGGTCTCAGAGGCCCCGAGCTTGGTGTCTGGGGGCCCTCCAAGCTTGGTCTCAGGGAGCTCCCGAGCTTAGTCTCAGGGAGCCCTTCGAGTTTGGAATCAGGGCCCCGAGTTTGGTCTCAGGGGCCCCCGAGCTTGGTCTCAGGGCCCCCGAGCTTGGTCTCAGGGATGCCCCCCAAGCTTGGTCTCAGACTCCCCTCTCCCCGAGCTTAGTGTCAGGGGCCCTCGAGCTTGGTCTCAGGGAGGCATCCGAGGGCATCTGATGCAGAAGGCTGACCGTATGCACTGGAAAACACGAGCATTGGTCTCGGGGGCCCTGATCTTGGTCTCAGGGGCCCGAGCTTGGTCTCAGGGGTTCAGGGCCCCCCTCGGGGTGCCCCCGACTATTGATATCGAGGGACTCATGAGTGAGGCACGAGCATTGACCTCATGAGACCCAGAGTTTGGTCCCAGGGGCCCCCAGGCCTGGGTTCAGGACCCCCGAGTATCGGCATCGAGGGGCTCCAGAGCACCGAGCATTAGTCTTGGGGGGCTCGAAATATTGATCTTGAGGGCTCCGGAACATCGGTGTCGAGTTACTCCTGAGAAAAGCGCGAGCATGGGTCTAAGGGTGCCCCTGAGCCTGATCTAAGTGGGACCCCGAGCTTAGTCTTAGGACCCCCGGGCATCAGCATCAAGGGGCTCCGGAGTCTTGGTCTAGGGGAGCAATTATTTTAGGAGCCTCCAAATGGTGATTTCAGAGGGCCCCCAAAAGTATGGATGCAGTGGTGTAGCCAAGGGGCCCTAGGCGTCCGCAGACCCCCCACCCCTTGGGCCAATCTGAACCACTGCAAAGGATTCTCTGATCACGGGGCCCCCAGAGTCAGTCTCAGGGGCCCCTGAAGATTCGTTCTCAGGGCGTCCCGAGTCGGCCTCACGGCCCCCGCCCTGAGAGTCGGTCTCAAGGCCCCCCGAAAGTAGATTTTAGGGGCCCTAGAGGGTTGGTCTCAGGGGCCCCAAAATTCGGTATCAGGGACCCCGGGAGTCTGTCTCAGGGGAGGGGGCCGAGCTAGTCTCAGGGGCCCCCAGAGAGTGGTTCTCAGGGCCCTGCAACATAGTCTATTTCAGGGGGCCCCTGAGAGTCAGTCTCAGAGAACCCCAAGAGTCGGTCAAGGGGACCCCAAGAGTCTGTCTTAGGGGACCCCGAGATTCGGTCTCGGGGTCCCCCTGAGAGTCTGTCTCAGAGAACCCCAAGAGTCAGTCTTAGGGCACCCCAAGAGTCGGTCTCAGGGGGCCCTCATAGTCTCACGGGCTTCTCTCTCAGGAGTCAATATTTAGTTTCAGGTGGCCCCGAGAGTTAATCCGGGGGTCCGAGAGTTAGTCTAATTTGATCCGCAGAGTGCTGGTTTCAGGGGGGCCCAGAGGGGATGACCTTCCTACGACCTTCCTTAATGACCTTCCTACCAATGTCCGCGATGCCACAAACATCACTGTGTTTAAAACACGATTAAAAGTGTATCTACGGGAGCAGCAGCTGAATGATGCTTAACCAACAGTCTGGACAAGTGTGTGCATGCAAGGGTGAGCGTCTAGTTGTGTCTGGTTTGTTTCCATCGTTTTGTTTTCATTTAACTCGACCCGGGGTGAAGAATAGCCATTGTTTGATGGAATTGCCCTTGAATGTGAAATAAATAAGGGGTAATTTTGGGAGCCCTCGAGATTTAGCCTCAGGCTGTGCCCCCCCCAGAGTTTTGGTATAAGCGGCCCCGAGAGTCAATCTCAGGGAGCACCCAAAAGTTAGTCGCAGAGGGCTCCCGGTTGTCAGTCTCAGAGACATCCGAGAGTTAATCTCGGGGTTCTGAGAGTAATTTCCAGAGGTGCTCCCGAGTTTTGGTCTCACGGGCCTGGAGTTAGCCTTAGGCCCGCGAGAGCTAATCTGTAGCCTCCGAGTCAGTCTCAGGAACGCCAAAGACTCAGTCTCAGAGGTGATTCCACCCCCCCCCCGGGTGTTTGTCTCAGGTGCGCCCTAGAGTAAGTCTCAGAGGGCTGTCGGAAGTAATTCCCAGCCACCCTCCCCCACCCCAAAGACAGCCTCAGGGGACCCCAATAGCTAATCTGGATGACCACGATACTCAGTCTCAGGCCCCCCCTCCAGAGCAAATCTGGGGGGCCCAATAATTAGTCTCAGAGGTGCTGCCGATAACTAATCTCAAGAGCCCCGAGAGATTCTCAGGAGCCCCCAGTTTTGATCAAGAGGCGCCGTGAATCGGTCTCCGAGACCCACTGAGATCTAATCGGGAGAGCGGCCGAAAATTAGCTTTGTGAGCGCCGCCAAGTGTTGGTCTTAGGTGGCCCCAGAGCTCAAATAAAAAATTTCAAAACCATATGCCTCGGCAAAAATATACCTACCCCTATTGCGTACTAAAAAAGCACAAATTGAAACATGTCGATCAGGCACCATTATCGAAGGAAAGGCAAAAATTAATCTAATTTTACCATAAGAGCAAATCGAACAGGGAATTGGGCACTTTAGTCAATTTTTAATATATTAGCTTAACACCAATAACTACATTCCTAAATATTCTGAAATAAACAACTTTCCAACATTTTCGTAGGAAACCAGACAAACAAGGGTAATGACAGAAATTGATGAGCATAACCCCAAAAAGAAAAATAGGTATGAAAGGTTGAAAATAACAATCACAGAGTGAGGCAAGGCGATATATATCTTGGGCGCCTTTTGTCTTTGTAATTTGCTCGTTTACAAGATAGCAAGGGTAAGAAAGTAACTGGATCTCAACAGGATCTGTCGACGGAATAGAGGTTATGTAACGTTCGGGACACACTACCATATCCCTTGTACCTTTATTCGTTTTTTTCGTTTCTTTGGAAATTTCCTGATTAAGAGTCCATGGATTCGACACCGGGATATAATTGCTAATTATTTCCCGTAGATCATTGCTTCGTACTCAAAACGACTGACCTCCAATAACTGCATGTCTGATTACTCGAGTGAATTGAGGTAGACTCAGGTTTAACATCATGCGCGCATCAACATAGAACTTCCCGAAATATGGCTCAAAGCTGTTATTATAGCCACGCTACCATATAAGGTATGAGTCATCCTTAATATTTGATGACCTTAGTTTACCAACACTTGGTCAGATCGAAAAAAACCAAGCTATAAACAAAATAAGAATGAATGCTTAAAAAGACACAACGAAATTTCCTTCGTGTGAATGTTATAATGTTAAAATACTATACAAAAGATATAGGAGATGGGCCCGGTCACTAAGGGGACCCCCGGCCTGGGGCCCCACGACGGTAGTCGGACCCCTCCTTGGCTGAATCCTGGCTACGCCACTGTGTTCTGAGACTCTATATCAGCCACCCTGAGACCCCTAAGCCTAGCTGGGGCCCTGAGCTAATCTGGGTACCGCTGTGCTTAACTGGGGCCTCTGATCTGGTATGGGGGCCCTGAACTGTTCTAGCATCATTGAGCTAAGCTGGGCTCCATGAGCTTGAACAAGTCCCTTGAGCTGTTTTGAGACCCTACATAAGTCGACCTGGGGACCTCCGAGCTGAACCGGGCCCCTAAGCTAATCTGGCACCCTGTGCGAATCTGGAACTCCCCTGTGCTGAGCTTCTAGGGGTCCTGTGCTTATGTAGGGTCCCTTGATAAGCTGGTCCCGAGGCTAATGCACTGGTCTAGGCCCTTGAGCTGACTGATCTGGGTTCCTGAGCCACGGTCTGGACCTTGGGGCCCTCCGAGATAATTTAGCGGTCCCTGGGTGGCATATGCATAGGAACCGGGGTTCAGGGAGATACTGCCCCCCCTTTGAGGTGGGCCCCCGCAACGAATATACAACTATCAGCAACTGTAATATAGAACAAGAAACCCAAACGGGCCCGATAGCTTGTCAGGGAACGTTCAAGTTGGTAGTACGCTGCCTGCAAGCCCCTGGAGGAGGAGCGCTTCGTAAAAAGCCAAGGCACCTACTACCCGAGTGTTGCCAAATGAGTCCCGAGAACTGGGCCCAATCAAACTCCATCCCAATCCCAACACAAAATATGAATCGGACACAGACCCCGCACCAAATGCCGAGCAACAGTCGTCCCTGAGCCATCGAAACGCGCGACGTCTTTCGATGCCAGGGTTATATGGCGTCGCCAAATCTTTCCCTGTTGGAGGGGTTTCTTGGGAGTCAAATCGCTCCTTGCACAAGGAATCTGCCGTGCCTTAAACCCGAGTTGGTCGCGTGGAAAGCAAGGCTGCTAACCACTATAACACCATTCCCACACCTCCTCGGCATCACAAAGCTGACCATCAAGTACCGACATTGCACTTGCAGTCATGCTGAAACTCTGCATTTTAGGCATCGAAATATAGCTAGGCGTATTTATTGTGATCAGGCTTCACCTAAATCAATCTCTAATGATGGCAAGAAGAGATCTGTAATAACATGAATAAATGTTCCCATTTTCGTCATTGAATAAGAAAATACAAGTTGATTAGGCATAGCGAAATGAGGGTATTTGGTATCAAAGCATTGTCTGTAGTTTTCTAAACAGTTCCTAATTTTGTAAATGTGATGAAAAGTTTTGTAGATGTGATGTGTACTTAGCCGCGCCAATTTGTTTCAGTAACCAATGGCTAAGTATCCTTGGACACCATGCAAACGTTACAAGCTTGCTTATGGTCTTGCGTGATGTCCAAGGAGATACCTAATTTAATGCTGGAGGTAGGAGGATGCCCTTTGTTCATAAGCGTATTTAAATAAAAAAAAAAAAAAAAGAAAAAAGGGCCTAAACATCTGTAAATATAAAAAAGCGCTCGCAGTAAAAAATGATTGAAATCCTCCAAAAAAGCTTAAAAATGTATTTCGTTTTTGAAATGGGTCTTGGTAAAAAATGTTTTTTTGGCGTTTTACTATGATTTGGTATCAAATAGGTACAACTCAAAATCATAGGGCAAAATTTAATTTCTCAATTTTCCATATATTGACATCCTTGTGTGCATGCGTGCCTTATTGACACCAAACGAGCTAACTAATGTTTTTTTTTATAATTATGGGCCCCGTGGACTGGGCCCCCCCTTGAGGTGGGCCCCCCCACTTTTCAAACCGTTCCTACGCCCCTGGACAGAAGCCCTAGCGCTGACAACTGTGCAGATGCTGCCACGGACGAGGACCGACATACGTTCTTGAAATTACCTTTCTTACCACAGTTCTGACACAGGGCCTCACGGGCTGGACACATGTGACGAGGGTGCCAAGCTCTACCACAGAAAAAGCATTTCTGACTACCTTTACCTGTACTGGCTGCAGCTGAGCATCCGCTATGTGACCCACAGCCTGAGGTCACACAGTTACCAGCCAGTTCACTGCCCTGCATTTGAGCTGCACACTGGGCACCACCAGCAGACTCTGACTTGTCCACTGCAGCAGTGAACGATGTGGGGTAGAGCTCTGAACTCTTCTGTGCTATGTCCAGAGCCCTCGCTTGATCAAAGGCAGCAACTAACTCAAGCGTCTTGTTCTCCAAGAGTCTCTGGCGGATATGTTGCGACTGAAGACCACTGATGAATGCATCACGGATATACTCCTCCTTGTACTTCTCAGCTGACACTGATGTGAAGTTGCAGTCAATACTCAGTTTCTTCAGGGCCTGGAGAAACTCATCCAAGCTCTCACCTGGCTTCTGACGTCGGCTCGCAAGTAAATGCCTAGCAAACACCTCGTTCTTGGGTTTGATGTAGAGGCCCTCCAGGGTTGCTATGGCAGATTTGAATGTCCCACATTCTGAGATGTAGTCATACACCCTTGGTGACAAGTAATTAGTAAGTACATCCAGCTTCCTTGGATTGAGTTCTGAGATGCTGTCCAGAAAGTTGGAGAAGGTTCAGTGCCAGTGTTTCCATTCTTTGGCTGCATAACTAGAACTGGGGTCTGCATCAAAGCGGTCTGGTTTCAGTATTCTGTCCATGCTGATTGATTGGGAGTTCATGCGTCTTGAATTTGTCCTAATTTCTGCTAAATAAATTGTTGTAAAGCCGATCCAGAAGTTAAGGCTTTATTTAGCAGAAATCATGCATGGCATCTGCAACAAATGGGAGAGCAGCATGAACAAGACATGCAACAAACCAGAAGCAACAAACAGACGTGCAAGCAAGCAATCAAGCATATACACAGACATCATGCAGGCATGTGGGCATGTGGACAAATCAGGCAAAGCCAGCCCCCATCGAAGTTAGTTGGCAGCACGGGCTTGATAACTCCTCTGGCCCATTGACATTGCATGTTAAAATGTTCATTTTGGAAGGTCTCCAGATTGCAAATTTGAGTGATCCCAGAAACAAATTGCATATCATCTGAAAACGCTGTCAATTTCCTTTTGGGTTCCGGAGTCGGTTTTATAATGCCCACAAAAACCTTCTCACAGGAGAGCAAAAACTGACACGATGTCGCGCCGCCATCGACCCCTCCCTCCCCTAGCGGTCGGCCGCGCAAGCGTAACCGTAGCGCAACTGGTAGAGCGCTCGCTTGGCACGCGATAGGTCGCGAGTTCGAGACTGCATGAGAGCACTTTAACAAATTATTCTTAGAGATGTTCTCAGAGATGCAGGGCAGAACCACAAACTCGCCAAGCGCGGATGGAGATGGCGGGAGGAGGTGGGGGCTAGAAGCCCCAAGACTTGGGGTCTCCCACACGGGCTCCTGGTTCAACCTAGATTCAAGTACATTACATGTAGCGATTGAAACTATTGTTGGACAATATATAACTTTTCTGTCAACTAGCCCATTCTGTCGCGTTAAAAAGATACCCGGGATGATTATCGGCACCTAACACGCGTGCTGCTAATGACTAATCGTCTTAGAATCGTATGGGCGAAGCTAGTCGGGTGTCCATTGAGCTCACTTGGTGCTCCCTGTGTCAAGGAAGCGTCCCAGTAATGGAGTTCCGATCTGAGCTCGTGACTATTTCAAATTAAGACTGTGAATCAGTGATTTAAGAATTCGAGGATCTTTGCACTCAGCGTTGAAACACTGTTCTCTATAAATGCCTTGACCAACCAATACAATATTATACATGGTGCCAGAAATAGTGGGATCGTCTTCCGTGGATTTTAATCCTCACAGTTGCGATGTACTAGGTCATCGCCATGGCTTTTCGAAAGCCAAGTGAATTAGATATGAACATGATAGACGGGAAAGGTCAGGGTGGACGGAAACAATCAAATAAGGGAACGAGAGCGGCGATCATCATGCCGGTTTGGAAAATAAGTACCTTTATTTATCGGGGAAGATCGCCCGCCGTGACGACAGGAACAGTCACATCCAGGGGCGTAGCCAAGGGGGGGCGGCAGGGACAGCCGCCCCTCCCTGAAGGCCCGAAGGGCCCCCCTGAGGACACGAGCCGCGCGAAGCGCGGCTCGCCCGCACTGTGCTCTGTGGCCAAATTTGGCATTTTATACCAGACAGGGCCCTCTTAAGCCCTCTTCAGCGCTCTATTCTGTAACAAGCAGGGCCCTTTTTTACCCATCAGGGCCCTTTTGGCGCTGTCGCAGGGGCCCTTTTCGGGGCGCCGCCCCTCCCTGAGCGAAATCCTGGCTACGCCCCTGGTCACATCACGATATGGGACAGTTTAGGTAACATTGGGACACAGTCAAGCGGGGTAGCAGTTTTGTCAAATACAGTTTTAACTTGAAAATCTCCTGAGGTACGATCAGGCCTCGGAGTGCAACACTACGCACTATCCCGAGCACACATATCGCAGAAAGGAGATAGCGATGAAAAGATTAAGCTAACCAGGGCACATTAACCCTCGCCCCACCGGGGCCATCGATGCCCCCAAGGTTTTTTTCGAGATAGCAGAAAAACGCGGAAACGCAGGACCGTGGTTGAGGGCTCTATCTCTCACCTCATCATTTTCCCACCATCCCTGAAATTTTTTACCCCGAGTCACCCAAGGTCAGGTCACCAGGCGGGGTCAACCAAGGTCACCTCACTTCAACTTTTGAGCAATATAAGAGCTACGTTTCTCGGTCGATCGATTTGAAACTTCCTACGCTGCATGACACCGCCAGGGTCTACAAGGTGTATATCCGGGATTTTTCGATTTCGGGACATGAGGTCAGGTCACGAGGTGACCTCTCCCATTGAAAAAGCATGGGAAAAAGCTCTTATAATCTAAAAGCCACAAAAACGATTGAAAATGTTCGGCCTGCTCAGAAAAGCTTTCTTGGACACCCTTGCATGGATTCCAGGGGCAATTTTCCCCTATGACCTCTTCGAGGTCATCCAAGGTCACCAGATGTTAAAAACAGTATTTTGGCAATACATTTTGACCTAATTAAACTAGAGCGCTGAATCAAAGACCATCGTGTATGTCTCATCACTGGCTTTCGTTTGCTATACGGCAAGGTCACTTTTTGACCTTTGGTGACCTCAGGTCATATGAGGTCAAACCACTGGCGAGAGGTCATTACGTTCCACATAGCGGGAAAAAGGTATGGCATTTTCCTATCTAATGTAATTTACCAAATCCCAATAGCTCTAAGGGCATAAGAGTTATGCCCAGTTTTCTTAAACATTGCATATTTGAGTGAAAATAGCCTATCGTGACCTAACTTGACCTATGGAGGTCAAATCATTGACTTGAGCGCCTAAACATGCAAAGTAATTTCTTACTGAATTCACACGAGGTTTCTAATGCACTTTGCGGATTTGCGCTCACTCTCATATCTTCCGAGTTAGAGGGGGGCATCGCTGCCCCCCCGGTGGGGCGAAGGTGGCGCCGGACCCCCCGGTGGGCGCGGGTTAAGGCACGATTCGAAAACGAATACCCAGTTCAAATTAACAGTGGTTCTTCTCAACACCATTCAATAAGGCACACCGTCTTTGCTCAATTCAGTCACTTATTCATCCACATGAGTAGTAGATCATTAGCCGAGATTACCGGCAACTCGGTTTGTGTTCATATCCGGCTGAGGAAGAAGCTATTGGCTCCAGTTCTATACCCAAAAAGGCAGCAAGCGGGCGCATCAACGGAGCAAAATCACAGAAGAAATATTCAAAGCGGATTCATAATGGCCCAATGAGCTCAGAGCCCCATCCCCCGAGGTCAAACCAGACATCCGCCACACGACGACAGCAGATGCACCCCGCGACCCCAAAACAGCAGACCATTCTTAGCACCCGGCACCGGGGAGCCGATGAGCCAGTCAGTGGGGCGGCGACATAGGCAGATCCAGGATTGCCGATCGGGGGAGGGCACCTTCCCAGGGGGCGCCATCCGGACTAAGGGGCGCCACTTTTGACCGCCAAAACCTATCAGATGGGCGCAAAGTAATATCGGTGGGCGCCGATGTTCGGGTCCTGGGGGAGGGGCGCTGGGTGGGGTGGGAAGTGACATTTCAGGGGGCGCCATCGACCTCTCAGGGCGGCGCCGTGACCATTTCAGGGGGCGCCGAGGGTCGATCGGGGAGGCAGGTGCCACCTTTGCTCCCTGGATCCGCCTATGGGCGGCGAGACCAGACAGAGTCTATTCGCTACAGAAGCACCGTCGCGAGGTAACATATTCAGATCTTGAGAGGCATCATGGTGTCGTGCAAAGTTGTCTGGAAGCGGCACCAATGCGCCGTCCACGAAACGCGCCCAACAGCACAAACACCGGTGTCAAAGCAGTCTCGGTCGCCGGTCTCCCAGCAGCAGGTCCGTCTCTCCGATAAGCGTGAACGCGTGGGGCTGACCCCAGACGCCAGACCATCCTGCCGCCGTCCAACGCGCCAGCGGCAGACTCAGCAGAAGTTGTCAGACAGATGTCTCCCCTCAGCTCTGCAGGCGACATCCGGCGCAGCAACAGCGTCCTGGGAAGGTGAGAGAGGGACAAATAAGTGTTTTCGGGGTTTAACGACGTACCATCTGCCAATGTCATACGATATCGCCATCTGTCACCCTGTTGGGAGGGAACTGGGGATACAAAACTTATTCAGAGGCTCCTCCGGGACTTGAACCCGGCACCGGTGGCTTAGAAGACAGGTATGGTACCCACTAAGCCATCCATCCCCCAAATCAGTGGTCACAGGGGCGGGACAGTGAAATGAAGATGTCCTGAAGGCGCAGTTTAGTTAACGAGGAACTTATGTTTTTATGATCAGGGGAAACTATGGGACCAGTAGCGGAGCTCGGTCGCAGCCTAGAATCCCCAAGGTACCCCGCCTAACCAGGCCCCGCCGTTCGCACAGGGGCAACCTAATTTGATTTTGAGCATTGGGGAGTCCCTGATCAATTCTGTAGCGATGCCACCGTTTGAAGACCATTGTCTTCAATTCATTTTATCTGTCTTATTTTATTCCGACAGTATTGGCATGGGTGTTGAAGGATCCCCTTCGTTGGGTGAGATCCGACATGACAAGCAGTTCCCCGTCGTGGGTTTTGAACCCGGGTTAATCCATGCTGTCCATTCAACTGCTTGGAAGCCAAAGAGGAAACAAAAACCAGAAACAAAGAAGGCACTATATTCTCACTCTTCAGGTGCCCCGACACAGCACTTAGCAGCAGTTTCAGCTGCGCACCCTTTAGCACAGCCTCAGAGGCCCAGAAATGTTCCCCGTCGCGAACCTCACATCCACCTCAACCTGCAGCATTCCAGTTAGCTGTTGGTCTTAGGACGGTGTTGCATGGGGTACATACTTGGCATTCATTTAGATGCATCTCACAACAGAACAAACTGTATACCTAAAAAATACGAGCCGGTTCGGTGAAGCCGTGCAAGCATTGGAATGCAAGTTTCCCTCTACAGGAGTCAGTCAAAACTGATAAAAACATATATACAACACACAGAAAATGCACACATGCACCCACATGAACATGGTGATTTGCTGGTGAAGCGTGCTGGCGTATGAGGATGCACCAGCACGATTCACCAACAAATTACCAGGTTTGGCAGCGCTCACGGCGAATATTAACGATTGGCAAACATGCCAAAATTGACTAGCATAAACAAGGAAATATTGAAGGCAGACGAGCATATGAACAATTAAGCGTCTGGTGAGGATATAAGCAAAAACTTGACTAGAAACCCAATCACAGGTGGCTTATTGAACGGCGAATCACACATCACTTGCTCCCAAGCTCATACGCTTCAATTTCGTCCAAAAAATGAACCCATGCGCAAGGCGAACTATCAGTTTCACGGGCTGTCAGCCTTACTGTCGGTGATGATGAATTTTTTGGCTGACCTCAGCACGGATGCTTCGCGACGACCTGCGTTAAGGTGACTTAACCTTAGCATCGTTCGTGCAAACGAAAATGTTTTACGGATGGTTGGGGCCACATCTGGGAACTTATTATCAAGTACAGTACGGAATTCTGCCACGACACCTGGGCGTCGACTGAGTCCGTCTGGTTCAAGGGCGTGGTGACAGGAGAACGCCGCATCCATGGCGCGGTACTTCCTAAGGAAATCCTCTGTTGGGACTGTAAGGCCACCATGACTTAGTAGCCTGGTCCACAAGGTCTCAATGGGACCGTCATTTGAAGACCCCGATCGGTTACCTACAGCTGGGTCGTTCGGCCGCTTTCGGGCAACGTATCCAGCCATGTGGGCCAGGGCGCTGTCAGACACGGGCACGCCAGTATGCTGGTCGCATGTAGTTGATGGTGGCATAGCTCCTCGCACGAGAGTTTGCTGGGGAGTTGATGAACTCTTCCAGGAGGCCTTCCACCCCCTGGTCATCGGCGTCGGCTGTTTCACGACAGAAAGTTTCGATGTCGGCTGCTACATCGGAGTCCAGAGTGGCATTAACCTCCGTTTCAATTTCGAACGTTTCCCGAGACTCGATTTCCTCATATGTCGGCCCTACGCCAGGAGTCGAGCCGCTTTCTTCCAGAGGGTTGACACCACGCCGCATCGCAAGTTGAAGTGTCAGCAAGCGGACACGGGAGCGGGCCTCCGTCGGGCTTGGGTTTTGACTGTTTCCGCCCCGCGTTCGCACTAACCCGAAAAAGCTTTCTAGCCGATCTTGTGAGAGTCGACGCGTTAGGATGTATGTGGCTTCTCCGTGGAATTTTTCATATCGGCGAGCAGACCTCGCACCGACCGAATCGTGACAATCATACCCTTTTGAAATGGAAAGAGATAGGAAAGACCGTGAGTGTTGCTTCGCATGGCCTGGAGTTCTGCCAGGGTAGCCGAAAGAACGTATTCTTGATTCTCGCTCCCGGAGTAGCCTCGTCGGAGCGGCTTCGTGTCACCCAGAAAACCCGCATTGAGTATGTCGCCAAAGCTATCAAAGAGGCGAATGAACCTAGCCTCTCTCTGCTTCCCTGGGATGTATCGCTCAATTGCAGAGGCAGTGGTGGCGCTCAAAAGTTGCAGGGCGGGTCTCACCTTTTGTCTGGCCATACCCTTCACCTGTGAAAGTAGAACGGAGAAGCGTATAATACGGAATCTGGCTGCGGACATTTCCTTGCATTCATATAAAGAAACGCTTTACTAGACTTTAACATATTTTGCCTCGTTAAAATGTAATACCACCTACAAATATTATTCCAGGCTTATTCAATATCGTCCCAGGCCATACGGGGTCGCCAACTCTTTCCATGTTGGAAACTTTTTGGTGAGTTAAACTGCTCCTTGTTCAGAGAATATAACCGACCTTGAACCCGAGTCAGTCGTGTGAAAACCGACAGCGCTAACCACTACAACACCACATTCCCTGCAGCATCACTTAATAAGGTGGGAGGGTAGCTCACTCGCTCCATTTTTTTCAACTTCATCATCATTATTCGTGGTTTAGGGCGCGCCGACAACAAAGGTCATGTGAAACCTATTTTTTCTCAACTTGCAAACTAATTCAAGTTGCTACTTTTAGATAATAGCAACCGCTAAACAACACTGTCACATAAGCAAAAATGAGTTACGTGCCTGCACGTGTGTAGCCAGGTGACACTTGTGGAGAATCTTGTACTCCGAGGCACCATCAATCCCCACGACCTCGGTCAGGAGTTGGGAGTTGATGACACCACCATCACTGGTCCGGATGCCGCCGTCCAAACAGTTATTGCGGAGGCACTTCAGGCCATGCGGAACGTCGGCAAAGACCCAAACCTGTCTGCGAGGTTAGTAACAATATGACTGAGTAATTTCGTCACGAGCTGTGACTTAACCAGGGCTGAACATATTCAGCACCGTAAAGTACATGCAATGTATATGCCATTCCCGCAGAAACATTCACATGTTTCATAATTAAGACATTTATCGACTGATCTTCATCATTTATCCCACATTTCGTGAGTCTTATCTACCCGCAATTTCTTCGCGCAGAGGTATCGTACCAGATACCGCACACAGTGGTGTGGACTGTTTTTTGTTGGGGGGGGAGTCCCCGCAAATGTCCAATGAAATCAAATTAGTGCTAAAATAATATTTCAGCTTTTTGTGCTTTTCCTGTTATGTGCTTAGAATGGTTCCCGACAGGACGTTAAACCTTTAGGAAGAATGAAATACACATTATTTTATACTATCAACTTTTGATAAAGCGATTATTGTCATTGTTTCAGATTTGGACACCCCCATCACCAAAAAAAACAAAGCCCATGCGAGGTCTTTTTATTTTTGTTCGATTTATGTAAGGATCCAAGTTACTGTCCTGTACCTGCTAGGGTCGGCCGGGTTCCTGAAGGAGGTCTCTCCGGTGTGGGTTATCCCCAGCTGCTTCCACAGTCCCCTGTTTGACCCTCCTAAGTCACTAACGATGGCCACAACTAGGCAGTCAGCATTCTCCATCTCAGAGATGAGGGACGTGATGAGTTCCATGGTGACTGGCCGATCAAAATCAAAGAAGACAGGCAACTTCCAGCTTGTGAAGATACCTCCAGCCAGCACCACCTGCAGGTGTTTATGCGATCCCAATACTTGGTCGAGCTGCTGGTCGTAGCTCAGAACACCTGAAATGTCCATTTCGTCGAACATAACCATGCAGGTACGATCGCGAGGATTGAGAGGCTCCATCATCCTTCTAAGGAGCTTCATCTGCTGCTCGCAGGCTCCGGGTCGCAGCACGAAATCAGAGAGCCAATGCTGTAGCGTCGTAACACTTGGAAGGGGAAGGCCCTGACTCCTTAGCCATTCGTAAGCAGTGCGACTGGTGTGAATCCGGTAGTCTAGCCCCTTCAAGATGGATTCCTCATCCCAAGGACACGGGCGGACTCCAGTAGAGAGATAGCGAGCCTGTTGAAAACATAAAAGGTTTTATAACATTCACAATGACAAATTACCGTGCACGAGCTCGTTCTCTCAACAACGCTCAGCATGACTTTCGCAAGTCAAAATTTATTAAAAAATTCTATATAAATGAATTCCACACCCGCTGTCAATCTGTCAATCTATACCAGACTTCGAGCTCAGAATAAACTTCATATATTGGGGCCAAGATAACCATTTTTAATTTTCTGCATGTGAATCCTATCCGTAATACTTATGACGTTCAAAACACTATCGATGACTGAGATGGAGGTTGAGATGGAGGTTGGACCTCTTCTCTGTGTGGCACCTCGAGAAGTAGCCCGAGTGTGCGCGGTATGGGCGAGCGCGAATGGCTGTGGATGAGGCGGCCGTGTTCCCGTGTTAGCTGCGCGCCTGTGTGCATTTTCTTGTCTCGTTTTTCCTCGTGTTTTTTCCACCGCTCCTGTCGCTTTCAACGCCATCTTGTAAGCCGTTACCGGGTCCATCGAATGAAGGTAGCATCTCAAACAATATGAATGTACATTATAAGTGATATCTAAGCCCCATTACTTTGAGATGCGTATATTCTACGTTCGTGTTGTAGGAGTTGCTCGTATCATTGCGGGTTTGTATAAAATACTATGCTAGTTAAAAGTCGGATTTTGTTTAAGCCGCAGGCTAAAGCAGCCAGTGTGTATAGTCTTACATGCAGGGGCGTAGCCCGGAGTGCGCTCAGGGGAGGGGGGGCGGCGCCCCGAAAAGGGCCCCTGCGACAGCGCCAAAAGGGCCCTGATGGGTAAAAATGACCCTGCTTGTTACAGAATCATGTCCTCAGGACCTCAGGGGGGGGACTGTCCCTGCCGACCCCCTTGGCTACGCCCCTGCTTACACGCAGAAACATATGGTTATCTTTCTTGGAATATGGCCCCCAAAACCTTGACACTGACTTTGTATCCCACTGCGGCGAACACAACTGTTAGCCTTTTAGGGCTATGCAGACACTTTCTACTCAAGACATTTAATAGCAATTAGTACTGGATGAGCTGCGAAAATATTTCTGAAATTTAAACTTCTAATACCAAAGCAACTTTCAGAGCGTCGGAATTCCCAAATGCTTTGCACAGTTTTGGTTTCAAACATTTTTAAAGAATATTCTTCTTGGCCCGAGGGTAAAAAAACTCATACCCTTCTGCATCCTGGCATTGCTAAGCATTCCTTAAAAAAATTTACAGAAAAATACAAACCGTTAGACACTCAGACATAATTCAACATTTCGAATGTAGAACTCCATGGCACATCCATTAACAAAGTTATAAGTGCATGTCATATTCCAAGAAAGTATGACCCGAGTCGCCAAAACACTTCAAATTTAGATGCCTTTTTCAAAATTGTTTCGGTGTTTTAAGTTTTGAACCTTTCATGAACAAAGGAATAAGAGAAACACAGGTGACGAAATGCTGGTGTGAGCCTTCTGTTCCACACCAAAAAGAAAAAGAAAGGGCTGAGTCATTACATACCTTTGGACAATTATTTATATAATAACAATTTATTTTTGGGGTTTGTGAATGCGGGAACAGTGAGCCTGGTAACCATTGCCGATTGTTTCCAGAACCACCAGTGAGGGATTCGAACCCACGGCCAAGGCACTGAACCAGCAAACAGGAATATGTGAATGAGAGAAAATGAAGACGAAAAAAATTCACGTTACAAAAAGATAATACTAGAAATTTGTGTGCTTACATTCCTAGTCCTTAGTAAACATAAGCATAGTCAATAGTCAGAAGTACACATTGGCTTCAAACTTGTCTGGTTACATTGGAGGGTGGGGGATGAGACATCAAGATTGAAGAGCCTTCATCGTGCAGCAGTAATTGTAACAATTTGATAATTATTTCTGTACATACCTTGCAGGTATAAGGCTCAATGAGCTATTTCAAACATACCAAGACCAGGACTGAGAGAATGAAACACATTGGAAAGAGTAGTGTAAAAATATGCACCAAACTAAAAGGTTCAAGGATGCAAAATAAAGCAGTCATGGACAACAACTTTTGCGCACCATGAAATCTTGCTCCATTGAGCACTATTTGGTGCTCATGAGCACCTGGAGTCAAAACCGTTGGCCAAATTGAAGAAGAATCCATGAATAAACAAGCAAATCACTTTTGCATTGACAAATTAAACTGAGATTGCAATACAAACTACAATTGCTCCAATTGTACTTTTTGCAGCAGTATCTGCAACTACAGACACCCATGTATACTAATAAAAAGGGCTATATTTTTCAGACCCAGGCTTCAGGTAGTCAGCTAATGTATATTATGCCTGCTTAGTTTAGGCCCTTATTGTTACCATAAAAGATCACAAGAATCCATATGGCATCACCAGGGAACATATCATTATCACAGGAATGATTCTTTCCGTCTCCCTACACAGATATGGCTATCAAGTTGGCACAGTTTCTTCCTGAGTTGAACACAAAGAGCTCACCTGTTGGGCTGTGAACAGCTTTCTCATAACACTGCCACCCAGTTCACCCTCCTGTGACTGTTGATCTTGCCTGAGTCGAAGGTTCTCCAGCTCTAGGACACTGCAGCGTTTGCAGCGGTTGCTGAAAGAAAAACAAAAACACATTATGGATGTCTCTAACTTCACCTATCTAAACACTTATGAATATTGTAAAAAAACTGGTTTGAACTATCCAGGAAGTTCCAGAAACTTCACAGCAAAAAACTTTCATGAAGGCTGAGCTTATTTGGAACAGGGCTAAGGACTTTAAATAAACAATATGATACAAATTTGGCTGGCGGAACTATGATTTGTTTCTCACTTCACAAATACAATGAAATGCTCAGCAACAAGTTTAGGGCAGTTACCATGTAAGGATGGGCACTCACATAGATTGAGATGTTTGCAAGATGCTGGAGGTATTTGAAGTCCTCTTGTGACTTCTGCTTGACTGGGCATGGCATATTGCAAGGTTATGAGCACCAATCTTAAGAGTGGGAACCGCATGAGAAGTCAGTTCTGAAGAAACATAGCATGATTCATCAAAATGCTCAGAGCAGACCCTAGGATCCTTCACATTAGCCATCTTTGCATCACGTCTTATGGCCTGCCACCATCTTGCTGCTCTTGATGCATCTTGAGGTACACGATGGAACTTGATATTTCTGAGGTTACAGTTCCCTGTACCAGTTCCATTTGGGCAGCCTGGGACTGCACAGTAAGGCATGATGCTGCGAGCTGCAAGAATCTGAAAAAGAGAAGAATTAGATGGAATGACACCTGATACTGAAGAAGAGCAGACAAGTTGTAAGGCAAGGTTTGACACCTGCAACTTTGAATTTTGCAATTATGCATAAGGGTGACTCAAACCACAGAAGTGATATGAGCTTGTTACCTTCCAAGAGATATTTACAAGATCTGTCCTTTATCATAGATAACATTGAAAGCAATCAATTTATATACTGAGATTTGCTCCAGTGTGCAAAGTATGACATTTTTGACGAGATCTGGTCAGTGTGAGTGTCCTTGGAGACAGGAGCAAGTGGTTCAAATTTTATCAACCTGGTGTGAATTTGTGAGACTGGTGCAAGGAAGATGACACTACAACCCAAAAATATAATGGCTGAATGGTTATAAAGACACAGGAGGGCTCCTTATAAAAGTCCCTAACTAACTAATAAGAGAGGTAACATTGAATTATATGGGTAGGAATGGATGCATTTTTCTCAATCAGCTTGCAAACTATGACATTTTCAACAAGATCTCGTCGGTGTGAATGCCCTTGAAGACAGGAGCGAGTGGTGCAAATTTTGTCAACCTGGTGTGAATTTTGTCAACCTGGTGCGAATTTGTGAGACTGGTGCGAGGAAGGTGGCACTTAAACCAAACAAATAATGGCTGAATGATTATTAAGACACAGAAGGGGGCCTTATAAAAAGTTCTTAATCAACTAACTAATAATAGAGGTAGTATTGCATCGTTTGGACCGTGAACTGTGGACCTTCTGATGTGATCCTTTTGAACCTCAAGATGTGATCTGCCTACTATGATAATACCCATTTTCTCCCTGGTATGTGGCAGATTTGTGTGAATTTTTGGAGGCTGGTGGTGCGAGAATTTTAGATGGCTAGTGCGACTCGTCTGGCCTGCTGCCATACATTGCAGATTGGTTTCTCACTGGTATATGGCAGATTGGTGTGAATTTTTGGTGGCTGGCAGTGCAAGAATTTTAGATGACTGGTGTGACTTGTCTTGCCTGCTGCCATACTTTACAGACTGGGGTTTGCTACTGCAGCAGATTTTGGTCAAAACTTTCCACACATGACAAACATTCTTAACTCGAACACACAAAGAAGCACATTTAAATAACCATCCATGGTTATCTTAACAACAACAAAAAAAAGAAAAATGCAAACAAATATTTAAATGAGCAACACTACAACCATTGACTACAGACACCAAGATAATAGGTACATCCAAGAGAGAAAAGCCAGATACTAGCTTCTAAACCAAAGAAAGCTCAACTCATCCTCCTAAAACCACTTTGCTCCATAAATACACATTAGAAAGATCGCGAATATATCAGTACCAATCAATTGTGCTTGGTGGTGGAATCAGGCGTACAACCTCCTCCCGCGTCCAGTCGTGCAAATCAAGTGACAAAGGCCATTATTATTGTTGCCTTCGTATGTCAATAATGAGTACTGAGCTCGCGAGTTGCGCTCAAACATCGATAATTCATATAACGCGAAACTTTTTTTTTTTTGCCCACGCTCTTTTAGAGGAATTATCATATGGCCGCACGAAACTTCGGACTACCCGTACTCTATTACCCTGAGGCAAAGCTAGCATACCAACTCGCAGCCGCAATACAACAGAGGCTCAATTGTGGAGCACAAATTTCAATTGAGAAACTAACATAAGTTGTTTTACAGAGAGAAGCAAAGTTTGTGGGCAGCTAAAGGTTTTGATTCCATTGTTTTTCTGTATACCACTTTCACTAAAATACATTAAAAGAGCATCAGAGGCCTGAATCAAATTCGATTAGTTTCTTAGCTGCGCCACGCCCGCCATATCAATATTGGCGCTGATCAGGCGCAATCAGCTGATATCTCATCCAATCTCATCCGAAATCGGTCCAGCGGACACCGGTTTTTGCGCCTGCTCCGACTTACTCCAAGCTACTCTCATCTTTTTTCTAAGGAGGCGCTGGAACAAGCCCTTGGGGCTTGCAAGTGTACGACCAACTAAAGCGGGTGGCCACCTCCTCTCCTACATAGGTACAATGGTTTTCAGTATTACAATCTTTAACTCTACACTGTTGTGTTGCTACTGGGTGTTGACACTGGAATACACCTAGTAGGCCTAATCGATCTTTACAGCGCGCGAAGTGACGGCAGAGAGATATACACTAGCTTAGACAATGTATTGGATAATTTAGAGCGGGACAAGATACTACAGAGACGAGAGATGAATAGACGCACATGTTTACCGCGTGGTAACGTAACCGGGGCCCCGTTTCATAAAAGTTGTAGAAATGCGGCGTGTTTTACACCACATTCACCTGCAAAGTTACGCCGTACTCAGAATCACGTTTCACAAAGAGCGGTGACATTCACGCGAAAGCGGCATAGATATCAAATGCAGCGTGAATTACGCCCAATTCCAGAATGGAATCATAGGCGGATCCAGGATTGCCGATCGGGGGGGGCACCTTCCCGGGGGGCGCCATCCGGACGGGGGGCGCCATCCGGACGGGGGGCGCCATCTGGACCAGGGGGCGCCACTTATGACCGGCAAAAGCTATCAGGTGGGCGCCAAATCCTATCGGTGGGCGCCGACTTTCGCATCCTGGGGGGGGTGGGAAGCGACATTTCAAGGGGGCGCCATCGACCTTTCAGGGGGCGCCGAGGGTCGATCGGGGGGCACGTGCCCCCCTTGCCCCCCTGGATCCGCCTATGAATGGAATTACCCCTTTCAAATAGGGTGGGGCAATTCGATATGTTTATGCTCAGGAGGCCATATCTCTAAAATGTGCCTATGTGGGGGTATTTGATATTCACAGCTGGTTTTTAAAAACACAAAATATACTGTTCAGAAATAACTAGGTTTCGAACTCTTTATTTGAGAGAAATATACCTATTTCAGGGATATCCACTACAAGGCGACATCGTGGGATGCAGAAACCATGTCTTCTGTATCATTGGCGGTTGCGGGGGGCATTCCGGCCATGGCCCCCTAAAGCGGTGGAGGGGGAACTACCTTTTTGCCGCCCAAACACCGGAGAAACTTTTGAAAAAAGGTGTTTATACTAGGTCTGTAGAGCAAAAATATTCGCTCCCACCCCCCTCCGAGAGCGATCATGTACTTGGAGAAGTAGCTTATACTAGGTCTGTCGAGAGCACTGAAAAAGGTGTTTACACTTGGTCTGTAGAGCAAAAAAAATTTCGTCCCCCCGGAGGAGAGGCAGACATGGGTTTGGCCCCCCAACTCGGGTCTGCATCCGCCCCTGTTCTGTGTAGGAAGGCCTCCCAGACTGCACATCCTCTGCGGCATGCTAAAGACGTTCAGTGTTGACATGTAAGTGACGTATTATGGGGCTTTCCTTCCATTTGTACTTCTGTACTATATTTTATACTCGTATCAAATAGCCCCACTTTATAAGTCGATATGGATTATATTGATTATATGGACACGACTCAGGCATAGAATTTCACTGCAACAGTTTTTTAAAACTTAAGGAATGCTGCTTCGAGGATCTGAAAAAAGGATCAGCATGATTTGACTAGTTAGGAAGTTAGAGGGGGGATTTTTTAGACAAACGGAAAAATCAGGTTTTTATCAATTTCGTATTGTTGAGTTTATTAATTTCTCAGCATCAACACAAGCGCAAAGCTTAGGCCACATGTAGCTGTGTTTATTTAGACAGTATCCTGCGAAAAATTATAACACAGACACAATTTTTTAGTGAGTAATACAACATTTTTGGATAAGGCACACGTCATATCAATTTACCCCAGTCATATCAAATAACCTCGTTTTACGGTAATTTCGCTTCAGATTCAGAATTCCATAAGAAATTAAATATTTTTCATGTTTTGCTTCATTGTCTGATAAATGTTACACTGCTATATCTTGCATAGCTTTTCAGGCGTGTTTTACATATTCAACGTACATGTTGCCTGCTATATGAAACAATATTGGCAATATTCTACGCTGAATTCCAGTACAGCGTAGTTTAGAGCAGCGTAACTTTGCAAGAAGTTGTATTTACAACCATACGTTTATTTGTACACAGTACACAGACCTTAACGGACAGAATAACCTGCGGGGGTGGCCTAAACAGATCCGGCGCCAAACTGCGTCGCAGCGAAAACGGTACCGCAGAGCCCCGGCCAGACCCGAGACCAGGGCCAGGGACAAACACATGGCAGGGGGAGGAGCGGACCACGGTCCAACCGACGAGAGCCGCAGTCGGGAATCGAAGGACGAGTAGGGCAACGGCAGAAGCGGCGCCCAGGCGAGTGAGAGTGAAGGAAAAAAATAAAATAAATGTTGGCTGAAGATGTGTAATAAAAAAAATAAATAAAAAATATCGTGTGTGCTGTTTGTGTATCCAAGCGACGCCGCAGATGCGCCACTGCGGGTGCCGTCGAGTGCAAGCGAGCTGATCCGGTCACGGTGAGTCCCTGTGAGGCGCAAGTGTGTGCTCGGCCATTAGTAGCGGCAGGAAAACGCTCCCAGGGGGCAGGGGTGGATCAAGGTTCAGTCGACAGGAGCCACGGTCAGGGGCAGACGCGTCGATCACACCAGCTGCACCATGCACTTAACATTCAAGCACAATTGAAGCCATCATAACGCAGAATTTCTACATCATGTGACACTTGGAATAAAGGGCGAAGAATTGAAATTAATGTACAGGTTGCATACACACTGCCGCTTCCAATTTCCGTGATAACGTAATATTCCAATTCCGTAGCACGTAACATATGTATGAATTACTCTGGGTTTCACCCAAGGGTGGCTGGATGAGTTTTTACACTAAATATGATACGGCTGACATGACATGACAGCAGAAACTTGGAGGCGCTGACCGAGCAGTAAGGCACCACACTCAGCGCCCGCTTCAAACGTCATCCTTTTCTTCTGGTGCACTGTGCCGGATGTGTGGTAGTCGGTTGTCCGGTCCATTCTGGCGGCCGGGTCACTCCTCGGGTCATGCCCCAGTCACACCCACATGCTGCTCCAGGGGCCGGTGCTGCGCCCACCCAGTCAGGGCTGAGGTCGGAGTCAGCGGCCACACCCCGGAGTCCAGCGCGGTCGCGCGGCAGTTCGACGGTAGTTTGGCGACGCCGGATAGGTGGGCGATCACCAGGCCCCCATCGAGTTGGTGCCAGGACAGGATGTCGCTATGTTGCGCCAGGGGCCGGTGTTGAAGAAGCCGGCCGGCAGAGAACACAGGCGGTCGGCCGGCGCTCCCCGCAGCACCCCGGACGCCGCCAGATGCCACGACGGCACTCTGGACCAGTCCTTCGGGCTCCCCAGCCAGTAGCAGGTGACGGAGCGGGTCAACATCAGCCGCCCCCGAGCAGCCGCTCGGGCAGGTTGAGGTTGTTGTTGTTGTTGTTGTATTTTCCTCCCGGCCGCTATCGCGGCGTAGCCTGGCGGCTCTGGAGGGCTGCAAAGGCGGCCGCAAGGGCCGCCACGATGTCCCCACCGCGCACCTCTTCCGGTCTCGGCAATATGTTGTCGAGGTGTAGCAGCCGGGTCCTCATCAGAGCTGGACACTCCATGAGGACATGACGGGGCGTGTCCGCCTCCTCCCCGCAAACGGGGCACCGCGCCGCCAAGCAGCGGACGTCGCTGCATTGTTGGCAGCGCGGGGACGGATTCCGCCCGATACGGTGTAGATACTGGGCCGACCCAGACCAGTGGCCGGCCCTCAGCTGGTGAATGGTGATAGCTTCGGCTCTATTCGCCGACGACACTGGAGGCGGCGGGCGGTCACCCACCAGGTCGCGGTACCACCCCGGTGGCCAGTCGCGGACCGTCTGTGCGCGGGGCGCTCGGGATGCTGCCCGGAGGACTGACGGTACGTCCAGCGGGGTGTCTTCCTGTGGTAGGGCTGCCGCTTCTTTAGCTAGGGTGTCCGCCGCCTCGTTCCCGGGGATGCCGCAGTGTGAGGGGATCCACTGCAGTAATATCTCGCGGGATCCGGCCAGGGCGGAGAGGGTACTCCAGATGGCCACTCCTGTAGTCGAAGCAGGTTGAGCAGGTTGAGGTCGTCGGTGAGGCTGCGCTGCTCGGTGAGCGACTCGAAGGAAGGTGAGTCACTCGAAGGAAGGTGAGTCACCAGCGGGCGTTGCGGTACACAGTCTTTCAGCCGGGAGACCGCCCGGACGCCGCACCGCCGCGGCTCCCCGGAACGGCAGCACAGGGGTGGCCGGGCCGGCGCCCCTACGCAGCACCCCGGACGCCGCCAGGCGCCACGACGGCATCATCAATGCGCCAACCGGGCCCGCAACCGTCAGCAGCCCGGAAGGTCCGGCGCCGTCCACCAGCAGTCCAGACATCCTGGAAGCGGGAGGAGCTATTGGTAATAACAGGGTACGCGAGGCCGGCATGGATGGCGCAGGTGGGTTAGTTTGCAGGGAATTGTTAGTCTTGTTGGCGAAAGGTACTGAGAAAGACGGTGGTGCAGTGTACAGGAGACGGGAAGACCGGGAGCCTGACGTCGGCCCCTGCTCACAGAAGGTGAGGTTTAGTTTGGTACCTTTTAATGTGAGTCTCACTGGATTTGAATTAAAGATTGAAACTATTAATACCCGATGTGCTCGGAGTTATGGAATCAGAATGACGCCATGCCTCGCCACCATAACACTTGTGTCACGCCTTTAGCGTGACACGTTCAGGGGTCAACGAGACAGGACAGAAGTATTTCAATTAAGACCACACAACACAACAGACAGAGGAACATGACGCGTGGTAGACAAGGCAACTACAAGACAAGGTCGACAGTTTGTTCACTAATAACAGAAAGATAGGGGACAAAAGCAAAAAGAGCCCTACCTCAGTACTGATCCAGGATCATTTTCTTTATCACCTTTTTGAATTGGGCCCTGCTGTGACTGCTTCTACAAAACTAAAGAGGATGTGTCGGTGCCTTCCTATATTTACACGTAGAATCTGTAACATCGGGCACACAGCTGTCATCTAGCAGTTGAAGTTACCGCGTTAGCGTCATATCAAATATCCAGCGTCAGAAAAAGGTTAACCAAACAGTATGCACAAATCCCATGCAAAGACATTACAAGCCAAAGTGCACCATGCCAATAGAGACATTAAGCTTAATACCTACATCTTTGAGCTTTCATGCAGTGAGACGATCTTGACCCTGGTGCTGATGTGAGTCATTCATTTAACATGCCACAGATATGAATCATCCCAAGTGGACATGCTTCGCTCGCTTATCTTTCTTTCAGGTCATTCATGCTAACAACATAAAATCATGCTTCTGTGGAAAAATGAACATGCGTTACAACCTTGAAATATTTCCTCGGCCCATGTTGTGCACACATTTCAACCTAAGGTGTGTTAACCTTTAGTTATATCAGTACATGTGCAATACACTAGCAACAATGAAAATGGTGGTCGTAGTTTCGGTGCTAGAGTCTAAACTCCAACACTAGCAAAAGCAGTAACACCTGCTCCTTGGGACATCATTGATTTTTCTTATCTTAGAGGCATTTTGGTCATTCCATGTTTTTGGGGCAGAAGAGAATAATGATAGCTTTCTGTAAACGAATTGTTCGAACGGTTCTTCAAAGTGAAGGGGCCGTCTGGCTGCTCGGTCTCTGGTCTGGTTAAGCAAAGTGAATTTTAATGCCAGAGAGATGGGTAGGGTAATAGTTAGAAATGAGTGGAGCACATTCATTTGGCTTACACTTATAAGGTCGGAGACCTTCAGAATACCATATTTTTTAAATATTGGGCTTGTTGGAGCCAATCGATCAGCCGAGTCAATAATTCTTACTATTTTTTTGGAGAACTTTCAGCCAAGAAAATTTGGAAGGAAACGTGGCTCCAAATGCTGGTAATCCATAGGTGAGGTGGGGGAGGACCAGAGAGTTGTAAAGGAGAAGCAGATGATGAGTTTTTAGAAACCTTTTTGCTCTAGCGATAAGTCCTATGTTCCTGGAGACCGTGGTTTCTACAGCTCGAATATGAGGGTCCCATTTGAATTTTTCGTCTATGTAGGTGCCTAGGTACTTTGTTGCGAATTGTCTATTTAATTTTTGGCCATTTATTGAAATGTCTATATCAGACTGCCCTTGTAAGTTTGAGAAGAATTGGTAAGTTGATTTTTTGGCATTTATAGTTAGGCGATTACTAGTCAACCAATCTGTTGCTTTTGGAATTTCGTTAGCGATAGCTTCTTGCAACTCAACTGTGTTTTTGGCTGAAAAATTAAGACCGTATCGTCAGCAAACTGGAGGAATTTACATGCCGAGGAACTGAAGCTGATATCATTTATATATGAGGAAGAGAAGGGGGCCCAGAATAGACCCCTGTGGGACGCCATATGGCATGTGCTGAGGAGTAGTGGAAGGGGTGGAGTTGATTTTTACCACTTGAGACCGATTTGTAAAGTATGATTTGAAAAAAATTAGCGAAGTGTCAAAAATGCCATATGCTTGCAGTTTTCGTAGTAGGATTGTGTGGTTGACCGTATCGAAAGCCTTTGAAAAATCCAGATAGATGGCAGCACTTACTTTTTTTGGGTTAGAGCCAAAGTGATTGAATCATGAAGAAGGAATATGGGCATAAAGGTGCTGTGGTGTTGACGAAAGCCAAACTGGTGATCATTAATAACATTTTGGGTTTTTATAAATTCAGAGACCTGACAAAATATTATTTTTTCCAGAACCTTCGAAAAGAGACTAAGTAGACTAATTGGCCTATAATTATTGAAAACATGTGGATCACCTGATTTGAAGATTGGTACAACAACTGATTTTTTGAAAGTGTGTGGAAAAACACCAGAGTTGAGACAAATGTTAAAGACATGTAGGAGGTATGGGGCCAGAGTTGCGGCTATAACTTTAAAAATTTTGGGGGTAAGGCAGTCTGATGTAGCGCATGAGGAGTCAATATTCTGAATTATTGAGAGGATGGTTGGGATATCAGTAGGGGAAAGGGTGAAATGGGACCTCAGAGGCTGGTTACATGGGAGGTAATCCAGTGAGTCCATGTTGGATTGGTGTAATTTTCCATCCAGAGTAGAACCGATGGAGCCAAAAAATGAATTAAACTCATTAGCAATGTCCAAGGGTGACGAAAAAGAGCAATTACCAGAGACAAAGTGATCTGGTAGTTCAGGTTTCGATATGTTTTTACGTACTAGTGATTTCAAAATTTTCCAAAGTTTGAAAGGATTTGCCTTATGTTCGGAGAGCTTTCGATCAAAATATTGTTTTTTGGCTAGACGTATAAGGTGAGTGAGACAATTTCGGTAGGCTTTATAAATTTCTCTATTTTGGGCGGACGGTTCTTTAATGAATTTTTTGTATAGTTCATTTTTCTTGTTAATGCTGCGAAGAAGGCCAAACGATATCCATGGTTGTACTGGAATGTTTCTTCAGTCAGCTTTTTTTTGGCTGAGACGATTTATTTCAGAGTGGATAGTGTCGACTAGAAAATTGGCTGCTAGTTCAGGATCATTAATGGTGAGAATGTTGTTCAGTTTGGTTGCCAGGCTTTGGTTGAGGACATCAATTTTGCGGAAATCGAAACTGAGCTCATGCTTGGGGTGTTTATGCTTTTTGCTTCCAGACATTACGTTCATGATATCACATATTGGGAAATGATCACTAATTTTATGCTGCATTTTTGTGAAACGAGATTGTGGTGTATTATTCACTTTCTACGCTGCATTATGCTACTTCTACGCTATAAGCATAAGTTACGAATTTTACAAAATGGGGCCCGGGAGAGCGATCGCATCCAAGGCAATAATTACTAAAAGGATCATGTGGTTTGTGGAGAAAAACAAAATGTTGAATAAAGTACAATGTGGTTTTAGGAAAAACAAAAGTACCACTGACCACCTTATTCGACTAGAATCAGATGTTAGAAAAAGCTTCTTTGAGGGGAACTGTACTGTGGCAATCTTTCTAGACATCAAATCGGCTTATAATATGGTAAACAAACGAATCCTAATGAACAAACTCTACAACTTGGGTTTTAGAGGTCACTTTATGAACTTCGTCCAGGGATATCTAAGTGACCGAACTTTCCAAATTAAGACTCAGGTACTCTCGGATATTTTTCCCCAGTATAACGGTGTAGTCCAGGGGCGGAGTGATTTCGCCCCTGCTATTCCTACTAATGATTAATGATGTTTTCGATAACCTACCTGAACATGTATCAAGTGCACTGTACGCTGACGATTGTTCATTATGGGTCTCGCATGAAAACGTTCATAACGCAATCCTAACATTACAGTATGCGGTTTCTCGGGTGTCGAATTGGGCTAATAACAACGGGTTCTCCTTTTCAGCGGAAAAATCACAGGTAATAATATTTAAAAGGAAACTACGACACAAAAACTATGGACCATATAACTGTATCAAACTAGGAAATGCCATCGTTGAATTTGTGACTGAGACACGCTTCCTTGGAATGATTCTTGACGAAAAACTAGCAATGAAAAGTCACATCCTGCACATAAAAGCCAGAGCAGAGAAGAGAATCTCTGTTCTGAAGTGCATCTCAGCCCCAAGCTTCGGTGCGGATAGAAAGACCCTTTTTGCGGATATATTCATCACTGATAAGACCAATTCTGGAATATGGATGCCAAATATTTGATGGAGCAAACGACAAAATTGTGGAATCACTGGAGTCTGTACAGAATGCCAGCATCCGGATAGCTCTAGGTGCCCTACGTACAACTCCCGTCAAAGCAATGCTGGTCGAGGCTAACCTCCCTTCGTTACAGGATAGACGACATTACCTGACGGTAAGGTATTATCTGAAAGCAGCTTCCGACAGGGAACATCCATGCCAACCCCATGTTACAACACTAGCGTCTCTGATGCACCTCGGGAGAGACGGCTGAAACTTCTATGTGGTATCCCTATTTCGTGTAGAATTAAGAAAATTAACGAATTTTTCGACTTCACAGTGCCCTCTAACTTTGGCAGTACCCACGAAGAAACGGCTCCTTGGGATCTTGTTCCTATCGAAACCTTCAAGCTTATAAACACAAAACAGGGAACTTGCCCAGTAGAGGTTCATGAAAAATTTATAGATCTCCTTTTCCAATATGTCGATTATACATTTATGTATACGGATGGATCAAAAATGAATGGTAAAACAGGTTGTGCTATTCATTTTGGATATGGAACGATAGAGGAAAGAATCACTGATGACGTGACAATCTGCACCGCGGAACTTTTTGCCATTTTTAGATGTCTCCAGCTTATCAAATCGAGAAATATTGTTAAAGTGATTATATGTGTAGACTCCCTTTCAGCGATCCAGAAATGTACGAACACGGAGGACACATCACCAATCTCAGGTAATATCCGTCAGATCTATCACGATTTAATAATGGATGGCTTGAAATAAAGATAGTCTGGATCCCTAGTCACCAGGGAATCCCGGGCAATGACATGGCTGATAAAAAAGCAAAAATGTCTCTTCGGTATGAACATATGACAGAGGTGAAAGTCCATTACTCTGAATACTACAGCCAAATTAAAAAGTGCATGTGGCAATATATCGATAAGAAGTGGCAACGCCATACGCCCCTACTAACCTGCAAATGATAAAGAAGCAAACCGTAGAATGGATGTCATCATACAGGGAAAACAGAAGGGACGAAGTGATACTAGCCCGGCTAAGACTTGGACACACGAGACTCACCCACCGACACTTAATGGAACGAGAAGCCCCCCCAATATGTGATGAGTGCGACGTTAGGGTGACTGTTGAACATTTGTTGTTACACTGTACGAAATTCCAGGCACAGCGGAGCCAACTACAAGCGGCTTGCGAAATATTGACCGTTCAAATGACCCTGGAAACTCTTTTTAGGAAATGATGAAAGAATGTTCGATCACGTGGTTGTTTTTCTTAAAGACTGTGACCTTTATCGACATATTTAGCATGTTGAGACTAGTCCTGAACCGTAAATACTTGGATGCGCCATGTTTTAGATAAATTTCGCATATTCAATGGTTTTCTAACTTGAGTAGCATGAAAATAGTATTGTGCACCTTTGTACTAGAATCTTTTGCCTAGAAAACGTATAGAAATAGGGGCACTGTGTTTGCAACGAGTCATCCTAGATAAGGACTAGTTAATAGTACACCTGTTGTCGCTACCGGTTCTTGGTTCCAGTGTTCACTGGAACCGGAACCGGTTCTCTCCACGGGTCGCGAGGTTTTCCCCCCATTTCACAGGTCGAGACGCTTGAGCCCCAGAGGCTGTGCGCCTTAACCCTACAACAACAACAACAACAGTAAAGGTAAAACGGAGCGGGCCGCTCAGCCATGGCCAATGACAGCAATTTTTACAGCTGGCACAGGATAGCTGACTGCTGGAAAACCATAGGGTGGCTGCTGAGCCAGAAAGTTTCTATCAATACATATACCTACTACGGGAGTTACAGGCAAATATAATATTTTATTATATTTATTTATCTTATTTTGTAGACACAAAAAGAGTTTCAGTAAGTTTTATTTTCAACTGATTGCCGCCAGGTCCCGAGCTGGCGGTGTGTATTGTCTATGGAGCTGGCGGTGTGTTGAAGAGATAGGGACTTTTTGGCGTACAACTTGGCGTGAAAAAGACAATTTACAAACTGCGTTCATATACCGTTCTTCTCATATCTACCAGTGTGTTTTATTTTGAGATAATAACTTTGAGACGCTGGGATTGATTGTCTGTTTGTGTATGGACGGAAAACTGTTACATTTTTAAAAAACCTACCTATAGTGCCAACTTCTTTAGTGTGATACTAAGCGCTGTGATCACCGGTGCCTATGGATCATATCAGGCACAGACGTGTGCTCATGCTCAATGCCTGGATGTACTAAGACCAAGGAAAAGGATCGTGGTCTGCTATTCTTCAGGGTCCCAAAGGAGCCAGCCAACTAGGTAAGAAATATGCCGCAAAATGATTTTACACTCGTCAAATTTGGCTATGGGGCAGTGGAAGTCGGGTGGCTTTCCTCGCCAGTCTGCAAAGTATGATAATTCTGACCAGTTTTTGGTGTAAAGTGTACCCCAAGACTGGTTCAAGCAAAGAAAATTTTGGAGCAAATGAAATGGTGACCAGCATTTACCAATACTGAGAGTGTATAAATGAGAGTGGCAGTTGCCAATACCGAAGCCACATAGAAGTTGCAGTGTATAGAAAGTGGACGAAAAGAATATAAAATACCATATTGTTATTTTAAGTTGAACAAGAATTCAGGGCATTCATGCCCTAGGGCTGCTGGGGATATAGTACCAGTTGTGTGGTTGGAGTACCAGCCAAATACATTGTTTGGAAATAAGTAGAGGTCAGTGTGTTTTTATGCCCATTTTGGTTCAAATTTTAGGTGAGAGGTGGTACGATATTCTCAATAGCTGGTGCAACTTCTTTGGGATGCTGCCATACTTTGCTGACTGGCTTTCTTACTGCATGGTGTCCTCTTATCAATACTGACTGACTGCCTCTTGATTCAGCATGTAGAATTTGGCAGATTTACACAAGATCTCATTGGTGCAGCCTTTGGGTAGAATTACTGGTTTGGGGCAACTTTTGTCATTCTTTGTGGTAGGTACAACAATATTGGAGCTGAGTGTGACAGCTTGGACAGTGCTTACCCTTATTAAAAGTCATAAAGGTGTCAATAAGATAGTAAAACAGGTAAAATGGACGAAAAAGAAAATTTCTGCTTCAATGTGAAGAGGATTCTGGCCCAGCTGCTGAATTTCTGCCTGGAATTGGGGTAGGATTTGAGCTACCCCAAGCATATTGTGCAGTTTCCTGCCACATTCTGCAGACCAGCCCTTCACTGATATTCCCGTCATAGGCGGATCCAGGATCGCGGATGGTGGGGGCACCGTGCCGGGGGTGGTAAGAATTTGATGCCTGGCTTCATAAGAATTCAAGTGCCGTCAGCTGGTGGGGCACTAATAGCCGTTTCATTAATTTGTTTAGACAGGCTTCAAAAGCCTTATTCAACAAAATGATTTGATTATTTGTGATACCTCATTAATACCCATTGTTAGTTATTTGGGTTTTCGGGCGCACGAACCAAGATTAATTATCGCCCATTTGGTACCCATTGTAATCGTGTTGTATTGTGTTCTTTTCCAGCGCG
This sequence comes from Lepas anatifera, assembly GCA_034440635.1. Classification (NCBI taxonomy): domain Eukaryota; kingdom Metazoa; phylum Arthropoda; class Thecostraca; family Lepadidae; genus Lepas; species Lepas anatifera. The sequence goes on along the minus strand of JAOTON010000997.1, from coordinate 37,937 downwards.
ACTGAGGTAACCTGGACATGCGAAACCTCTTCGGTCGCGAGCAGCAGCGCGCGGCTCAGGCAGCTTGAACTTGCGAAACCCTTCGGCGGCGAGCAGCAGCGCCGGCCTAGCTCGCGTGCAGCAAAGCTGTCATCCAGGCGCTGGTGCTACCAGTGCTCCGTCTGATATGATGGCGTATAGCCGGAGTTCAATTGATAGCTGGATTTGTCAATCAATGTGGGATTCTTGTATCTGTGTTTGCAAGCAATGTTCAAAATAAATACCAATGAGATATTGAATATGCTACGAGTTGTACTAACGGGGTGAACATTTATCCCATGCCTTTTTATATTAGTTGAGTCTTTTTATTAATACTGTGTCCCACAGAACATCTATTGGTGCCATACGGGACTTAGCTTGCAAAACTTTTGAATACCTTCTTTTGATAACTACAATGGAACTCTTCACTGTTCTTGTCATTTGGCCCTGCTCAGCAACCAACTCCTCTAGATCTGTCATCTAGGCTGGCAAAGTGACTTTGAGTTATACGCATGGTAGAACAGTGGCCTACCAATATAATTGCACGTTTACGGTGGAGTCATTTTGCACTGCCAAATTTTTATATTTTCTTATGTCGCGCCGGCTCCCCGCCATTGGATTCGCCATTCCGCCATTGGAGCGCCATTGACCTTTCATAGTGGTATGATGGGCATTTCAGGAAGCTTCGTATAGATCGGCCAACAAGTGCTCCCTCACCCTCTGAATCCGTCCATTGTCTATGCCCATATCTAAAGCCATTTTTTAGGCACAAGAACAACACGTTTGAGAAGGATGTTCCGCGATAAATTTCCGCAAGCATGGTGTTTTGTAAATCGGCTAGAATATAGCCATTTGAGGAGATCATGGCCTCTCAACCTCCGTCAAGATTTGGACTGCCTACGTACTCATGGACGTCGAAAGCGGGGGGGATGAGGAGACGCGTCCCCCTACTCGTGGATCAGAGGGGGACGGTCCCGCAAAAACTTTGTGACTCGTCCTAGGTTTTTATTTGGATTCTCTTATTACTTGCGCTTGCCTTCGTTAATTGCGTGGAATTTTGCAACCCAACTCGCTAAATTTGTTGGTGAAGTGTATTGCCAGTATCGTTTTCAGAGACAGCCTATTCGCTCCAAATTTTGCGCCCCAGCGCCCCTCCTCCCCGCCTCTGGTCGTCCCCAGTCATGGTCCGTCCCCACCGGTAAAAATTCCGTGGCGACGCCCCCGCCTCTGCAGCGCAGTGTCACATTTTGCGGCGCCCGTCATCGACGATCGAGCTTCATATGTGTAGGTGGGGGTGGGCAGTGGCGGACGCACGAGTGCCGTTGGGGGGGGGCAACGCAGGAGAAATAGTAAAAACAGTATTATTAAAAGATCGGTAAAAATTTTGCCATTTGGGGGGCATGGCCCCTGCCCCCTCCGTACGCGGATCCAGGGGGCGGGTGCCCCCATCGACCCTCGTCGCCCCCTAAAATGGTCACGGCATTGCTTTGGAATGCCAATGGCGTCCCCTGAACCGTCGCTTCCCACATCCCTGAATCCGCCTAAGTCCCTCTGCGTCTGCCAATAGGAGTGGGGAGGGGTGGGTAATTTTCTATACACTCTCCTCCCCTTGGAAGTTTGATCCGTCGCTGCTCCGGATATTTTTACTTTTGCCCGATTTTAAGATGAGAGTATGGTCACTGGCGGCGGAACTGGGGGGGGGCACCGTGGCACGGTGCCCTCCCTTAAATCAATTTTAACAGTAACCCAATGGCGTTGACTGGAAAGAAATGGGTTCAAACATGGGCGGATCCAGGATTGCCGATCGGGAGGAGGCACCTTCCCGGGTGGGCGCTGTCCGGTCCAGGGGCGCCATTTTTGACCGCCAAAACCTATCAAATGGGCGCAAAATTATATCGGTGGGCGCCGATTTTCGCATCCTGGGGGAAGCGACATTTCAGGGGGGCGTCATCGACCTTTCAGTGGGGGGCGTGACCATTTCAGGGGGCGCCGAAAGTCGATCGGGGGCACGTGCCCCCTTGCTCTCTGCATCCGCCTATAGGTTGAATAGCTCATGGCGCGCCCCCCTTAAATTTGGACGTTCCGCCGTCGCTTAGTATGGTAGAAAACCGTCGGAGTATATATCTTTCCCACCGTTTCGCATGTTATTTCTATGCAAATACTACTTTTCTATTACCTTTCCAATTTTTAATCAAGCGGCGGTGAAAATTCAGTGCCCCAGAATAGTCTCCGCTGGTGGCATTGCTAAAATTACATCGAACTGCATCATTTACTTGACGTTTACGCTCTTTACTTGTCCCATTTGAGTATCTCCGGAATACGAGGTTCAATCATCAGCTGGCATGAAATTGTTTTTGATGTCACGTGACCGTGCCACCCTGATCGCATCCTTGCAACGCTGCAGTCTCCGCATGGATCACGCACGACTGGATTGGAAGCTCCGCCCACTTTCCATTGTTATCAGCCTACCCATTGTTCGGCGCGCCATCTATTGAGAGAAGTTGGCATGATAAGGACAGCGCGCACCGCCACTGCGGTGACCATATGGGCTCTAGGCGCTCCTTTCACTAAAAATAGCAGTTATGTGGTTTAAAGGACAGAAATTATTAAGATATTTTATGACGCATGGTCAGATCCAAGGGTAAAGCGGCTAGAGCCTCATCCCGATCAAGCTCTCAGCAGGGGTGAAACCAAAAAGTTCCAGTTCGGTTAAGTTCCCTCTCCCTACGAGGCCCGGTTCTTTCTTACCTCTTAAGCCCGTTTTAGCAGATTGTAAAAACGCTACGTTTCCAACTGTTTTACCTAGATTGCCCCCAAATGTTTGATGTAGAAGCACCTTTGGCAATCGATGTAATCACGCTGCGCCCATGATGCAAAAGTGGCGCTTCGGTCCACATCCCTGCCGGTAAATTCTAGATCTAGCTGTCTTTGTAAATGAGCAGCAGTTCCGGGACCATTGAGGAGAGGGCACCCCGGGCGCAGAGGGCCAATATAACCTTTTTCCAAACCTTACATAAGTTATTCCAATCCCGGATTTCCGGGTCCAAGCCTGGAGTCAGAAAGGGACTTGTCTCGGAGATCCCAACCGCACCATCCAAACGGGCGATTCCTGCAATGCCGGCTAATTCGGAAGCCAGCGCTTAACGTATCACTAAGGACAGAGACCACCGCCCCGCCCAGTTCACCCTATCACCAGCAATTGTCATCGATCTACGCTGTTCAAACAGTGGGCGCCGGAGAATTTCAGAGGATTCAATCTAAAGCCTGCATCAATGCACTGCCACGTCACGGTTTTCTGCGCAACGGTCCGGGGCCCAACGTTCAACCAACAGAGCTACCGGGGGTGGCAATATCATTTCATTCTTCTATCTTAAAGGGAGATACGCGAAAAAAATTGTATTGGCTATATCAAAAGGTTACAAAAAGTTTTTTCAGAAGTCCTATTCTCATTTTTGCGAGTTCGGCCTGCAAATGCCTTAAAATTGCTCTCAAAGTCAACATTTCTAGACGACTTTACCGGGACACCTCATATCGATGTATATGACGTACGCACGGCTAAGGCTATCAATTTCTCTAAGAATTAGGTCATATCTATCCTAGAACTTATATCTATCTTAGAACTTTGGAGTACTAGAGAAAAAAATTACTTTAGAAAAACAACATTCCAAAACTCTCTTGAAACAGAAATATAGGGCTTAAAAGAAATCACAATTAACCAATCAGAAGTCTAGGAATTCTCAAACCGGGGTCACGTGACCTATCTGACGCAAAAGTTGTGTCATCCTGGGGCCGAAGCAGAAAATGACTCAAGACCCGAGGTACGAAACCGCTGAAGACTTGAGTAATTATGTTTTCCCCTTTTCTAGGGCAAACTAATTCATTTTGTAGTTTTTGAAAGCTTTCTAAAATTAATTCAAATACAAATACAGGAGAACAGACATTTTTATTCTAAAAAATATTACTTTTAAACTTTAAATAGTTTTCGAAAAGTAAGTAATGGGTATGGGCATGGGTAAGTGATGGGCGTTTTATCTAAATTGTTAACCTATTTCGATAATAGGTAAGTGGCCTCCCAAAATTTTGCCGAAGATGCAAAAATAATTGATAGTTTCGTTATCAGGATTTTTCAAATAGCAAGAAACCACAATAATAATTTTTTCGCGTATCTCCCTTTAATGCCGCTTAAAGTTACCGTGATAATATAGTTGTGAATGAACCAATTATCTGAAACAGGAATAGAATGAGACATGGAAGAAACTCAAAACGTATTCAGCAATTTTGTTACACACACACACGCACACACACACACAAATAAATAAATAAATATATATATATATATATATATATATACAGGGACGGACGCAGATCCGAGTTTTGGGGGCGCCACACCCATGTTTACCTCTCCTCTTAGTCCTGGGGGAGAGGGAGTGGGATGTGCAATTTGGGTGTTCGACATACCATAGTATTAAGCTACCTCTCCAATACATGGTCGCTGTTGCCGACACCGCCGCCCGCAGATGTTATTGTAGTGGACTGTATTTGATGTTCGGTGCGGTGATGCCGGGCAGCATTGGAAAATGGCCGTCGCGTACAGCCCGAGAAGGAGAAAGAGTATGGAATGAAAATGAATACAGAAATTATTGAAGAAACAGCTTCGGCGGCTAGACAGAGCACATAAAAGGGTTAGAGAAATTTACTCTCTTTGCCGACAAATAAAGCAAACCTGAGCCCTGCATTCAAAATCCGGAGAAAGGGTCACGTCAGTGAGACCGAGGAAACCACCAGTCCGAGTGGATAGGAGGGTTTAAGAGGGTAGCCTAAGTGGGTGGGAAATTTACAACTAGGGCGTTCCCCGGTCCAGGGAAACGCATAAGAGGCCTGCGTCAGCGTGGCCAAGGAGCCCACCGATCGAGGTGAACAGGAGAGAAGGGTCACTCTTCTGAGTTGACCTGGGGTCAGAGGTAAGAGCACTCCCCGTCAAGGGGAACGCATAAGAGGCCAACGTCAGCGTGGACAAGGAGCCCACCGATCGAGGTGAACAGGAGGGAAGGGTCACTCTTCTGAGCTGACCTGGGCTGTCACAGGAAAATACAGGGCTCTAAAATATATAACAAGCTTTAAAGAAAGATCTGAGAGCAGGAAACAAAGTGAACAGAGCAAAGTAAGAGGAAACAGTGCTGCCAGTGTAACACAGTGCTGTGCGCTAGTTGCGTCGAGCGATCGCACTCATTGTCTCTTTAATCATCAATTTCACCACTGTAATCACTCTCCGCATTCACTTCTTCTAGAACACACCTTCAAACGTTTCTTCTGTATTAGTCACGAAAGCAGACAGCAGATGTAAACCAGACGACGGTCCGAGAGCAAGAGAGCGAGGGGGTGTTGACAGCGTGCTTTTATACAATGATAAGAACCGGAGGTGAAAGGGAAAGAAAGGGTATCAGCAGCCGCACCTGCGCGGCCCACTATCTAGGCTCTCCGGCACAGAGCAAATAATGCCGGCCGGGCGGCGCGGCCACCACGCCGGCAGCCGGCCTCAGCAGGCACCGCGCTGCGCCGCCGCAGCCCACTCCTTATATCTAGCATGCTCAAAATGTCGGCAACAGTCGCTCTTATGGGGGAGGGGTGGGGTGGGGGACCGAATATTTTTGCTCGACAGACCTGGTGCAAACACCTTTTTCAAAAATTTATCCGGCCTTTGGGGGCCCAAAAGATAATTTGTCCCCCCTTGAGCGCTTTAGGGGCTCAATGGCTGGAATCCCCTGTATCCGCCAATGTATATACATATATCGTTCTTTAAAAAAATGGGTGGTATTATTGACAAGTCCAAATACAATCCGCGTGTTTCAATTGAGCGGACGAGTCAGCGTCCCGAACAGGTGAGAGTCGGCGTCCAGGTGAGAGTCAGCATCCCTAACAGGTGAAAGCGAGCGTCCTGGCCAGGTGAAAGCCAGCGTCCTAGACAGGTGAGAACCAGCATCCTAAGCAGGTGAGTGTCCCGAGCAGGTGAGAGTCCGCGTTCCAAGCAAGTGAGAGCTAGCATCCCGAGCAGGTGAGTCAGTGTACCGAGTAAGTGAGAGCCAGCGTCCCGAGCAGGTGAATTAGCGAGCGTCCTGGGCAGGTGAGAGGCAGCGTCCTGGACAGGTGAGAGCCACCAACCCGAGCATGCGAGAGCCAGCGTCCCGAGCGGATGAGACGTCGCCCCCAGCAGGTGAAAGGCAGCATCCTGAGCAGCTGAGAGCCAGCATTCTGTGAGAGCCACCGTGCGAGCAGGTGAGAGCGAGCGTCTCAGTCAGGTGAGAGCCAGCGTCCCGAGCAGGTGAGGGCCGTCTTGCGGAGCAGATGGGAGCCAGCGTCCTGAGCAAGTAGACAATCCAGAACTATTAGCAATTTGTGCTCGCCATTACTTAATCATCTTGGATAGTCATCTTAATCAAGCATGGGTAGTGGAGTCTCCATCAACTAATTCCTTTAAGAATAACAGACAAGTCCTGGTCAGGGTGTATATATATGTATATATATATAGTACACCGACTTAGTTTTCCGCCACACAACATGTCCCAAGCTCGATGAGTGCGGGCAAGACAGGCACCTGGCGTGCCTTATAAAGTCCCGATCATCTAAGGTATCTAAGGTAAGGTATCTTTCAGGGTCCTCCGGGAATCGATGGAAAGACCGATGTGGGCACTTGCTCTTAGAATTTGAGCAATTGCCTAATTGCTCCACACCAAATACCACCGTCACGCTCCCCTCAGTCATGTTTTCAAACTTGAATTTGAGCGCCACCCGAAGTTAATCAACTGCCCAGCGTTGGCCCTGAGCGCCGCCGTCCTTATCGAGACCCGAACGAGCGTTGTTGCGCACTTTTGTGCGTCGGGTACGCCGCAAAAGGTGAGTTTACAATCCAGTCGTTTGATCCATGGTCTCCGGAAACATATTTCCTATTGTTTACACTTTTACCGGTTCCAAACTTCCCTAAAACTGGCATTCGCGCCGATACTACATTGAGCCGAACTGGCAACCGCGACAATAATCAAACAGTGTAAACAACACATCGGTTGCGACCGCGAATGCAACCACAACACCGCCCCCTTCTTTTAACTAAAACCCCTGACTAGGTATCCTACACACATCGATACACACAAGCTCACGGCGAATACCTATTTGGCGCCCTCACGGTACGCCCACTGCGACGCGGTGGCCTGGTCGGAGTATAAGGCTCCTCTAACTGTTCGGCCGCCGCTGGCCCTAGGCTGTCAGGTGGAGGCGGTGGCGGTGTTGGAGACGGAGCAGGGTCTGGGCTGTGCGGTGCAGACTCAGGAGACGGCGCCCTCTCACTTACCTCTGGGGTTGTTCCCTCACAACCAGCCACCAACCTCCTGGCGTGTACTCGTTGACCAGTGCTCACACGATAACTGACAGGGCCTGTTCGGCAACTCACCTGCACAGGCTTTTGGCCTTCCAGCTTACCACTGACCGGTTTGCGAACCCTTACCCAGTCACCTTTCTTCCACTTAGGTAGCGTAGTGGTGCTCCTGTCAAACCTACTCTTGTACCCTGCCTGGTATTTGTCAAAGTGCCGGCGAGACTGCCGGTCTCGTTGTTCACCATTAGCAGGGCTGGGTACTGGGAGAACGTCTACTGGTGTCCTTGCCTCACGCCCTCTCATAGCCAGATATGGCGACTCACCTGTGGCTGAATGCGGAGTTGCCCGGTACTCCCTCAAGAAGTTCCGCACGAAACTAGTGCGCGACTCGCCGGCCAGGCGAGCCGACTGGATCGCACCCTTAATAGTGCGGTTGGCGCGTTCTACGAAACCACACGTCTGCGGCGAGTACGGCGAACTGAAGACATGGCGCACCCCTAGCCGTTTCAGGTACGCCGCCAGCGCCGCAGAACGGAACTGCGGGCCGTTATCGGATATCAGCTCCTCGGGCACTCCCTCCCGGGAGAACACTGCCTCAAGGAAGCTGATTACTGCGCTGGTAGTGACATCACCACACAGTGCCACTTCAGGCCACCGACTGTACAGGTCGCACATGACGATGCCATACCTCTCGGTCTGGGATCTTTTCATCGGCCCTATTATGTCGATCAGGACACGCTGCCAGACCGTCTCTGGGAGAGGAATCGCCTGTAAAGGCGGCTTCTGCACCTTCGCGTGTTTGTCGTGTTGAGAGCACACTTTGCAGTTTCTCAGTTGGGACTGCACTTCAGAGTCCATCCCGGGCCACCAAAACCGTGCACGTAGCCGCTGCTTAGTGCGGGCTACGCCCTGGTGCCCACTGTGTCCGTTGGCCAGGACGCGCTCCCTCAGCGCCGCCGGCACGATCAGCTGCTCCCCTCGGAACAGCAGCGGAACCTGGCAGGGCAGCTCACCGCGCACATGGAAGAAAGCTGCTGCCGGACCATCCACGTCGCGACGCCACTGGGGCCAACACCCCCGGACCAGCTGTCTGACAGAACCGAGGTCGGTGTCAGCTGCCGAAACATCCCGCATCTCAGTCTCGGAAATGGCTGCTGGCTCGGTCAGCGCACCGACCTGTACGGCGTCATCATCCTCCCACTGAGTCTGGGCGAGTGGCAGCCTTGACAGTCCGTCTGCTATCGCGTTAGCTGCAGACGAAATGTGCTCTACGTCGAAAGCGAACTCCATTAGCCGCGCCTCCCAGCGCGCGACGCGGCGCCCAACTCGGTTCGAACCCTTCGGCCCGTATATCGTACACAGGGCCTTGTGGTCCGTACGTAACTTAAAACGTCGGCCCCACAAGTAGAACCTCCACTTTTCAGCGGCCCACACGCAGGCGAACGCCTCCTTTTCTACGACGGAATACCCAGTCTCTGCCGAAGTGAAGGCTTTGGAGCCGTATGCGAGAACCTGCTCTCGGCCCCTACTGTCTACCTGGGATAGACATGCACCACAGCCGACGTCACTTGCGTCCGTGGTCACGACAACCATCTGTCGAGGGTCAAACATGGCTAGCGCCGGAGCGCGCCGGATGGTGTCTGTAGCCGCCGGAATAAGCAAAAAATCTTGCGAAGTCTTTACAGGTATATTGGTGCCAAAAAGCAAGTGCACCGTGGTGGACACCGTATCTGCCAGACACACACAACAGTATCAATAGGTGCCGGCAATAGGCAAAAACACAAGTCCGCAGGGAAATGTCCATTGTCAACAGGGGCAACGTCCATTTCGTCAACATGGGGCACGTCAGCTGCATCATCATCATCATCATCAAAGCCCACTGCTGCAATTACCTCAGAGAAAGTCATCAACTAGGGAAGCAACAACTAATGCAACATCTTCAACGAAACCACAATAACTCTGACGTGCGCAAACTGTCGATACCGTCAGCAGTCTATCAGCAACAGCAGACGCTCATCCGCAACAGCAGACCATTAAAGCTGTGTCTGCAACTTTAACAATTATCAAAGAGTTTAGTACTGTGGATCCGCAATCACAGTAAATACATGTTATGAGTTTAGCACGGCGGATCAATCGATAAATAACTAAGCAACAGGGGCGTGAAGGGTGTTAATCTCATCAAAGCTCCTTAAATTATACAGCCTAGGACGAATAAATCCCAAACCTACCGACTATAACGCCTCATAACTCTCCCGGCGACCGCAAAGTTGACACTGGCAGGGGGCCGCCATGATGACCTCCACTGGTCCGATGCACCTCACCTGAAGGAGCGCAAATATGGACGGACTATATGCAAATATGAACAGGTGAATCTACTTGTAAGATATCAACCGGAAAATAATCTTAACTGTGCTAGGTTGCAAAATCATCCACAAATTACCTCGATAACATTGTTTGACAATTACGCCGCACCGCGTGTTCGCACAGAAGCGAGCAAATACTTACTACAGGGTACCGGTCAGGTAGGCCAGATAATTCATAAATTCACGACACTTCATGTTCCACAATAAACCAACAAAGTATTGAATTAACAAAGAAAATCAGAGCTCACTTCAGGGGTCGCGCAGTCTCGCCCGCTCAGACGCAGCCATCTGACGGCGGCGCAGAAGCGCTGCGCGCTCGAGCACTCGGTGACGTCACAGCCCCGCAAGTCCCCAGCCCCGCGGCGGCGGCGGAACAGCTGACCGGTCAGTAACCCAAGCCGCGCCGGGGCAAGGTCGCACCCAGCGCTCCCGAGGAGGGCCGCACCGGCCCCTTCACAGCGGGGCGGCCACAGTGTCCTTGACTCGGCTCACAGTCGCCGAGAGCGCCTCGGACTAGACGGACTCGTCCGTCCGCAGAGCTGCGCGCAGCGGCTCCACCATGTCAGCAAACTGAGGTATGAACCTAGCATGGTAGCTGACTGACCCTAGAAACGACTTCAGGGTCTTGGCGTCTGTAGGATCTGGGGCATCCAGCAGCGGCTTCACCCGCTCTGGATCTATCCTTACTCCTGAAGAGGACACGAGATACCCCAGGAAGGATATCTCCCTTTGGTTTTGGCTGCTCTTCCCCCAGTTGACCCTGACCTGGTGCGCTTCGAATACAGACAGAACCTGGGCGACTCGAGCATCATGCTGCTCCTGGGAGGAAGCATGGACCAATATGTCATCAAGATACGTTTCGACTCCATTAATGTCCTTCAGCATGTCCGACATCACCCGCTGGAAACAAGGTCCAGCGGACGCTAAACCAAAGTTCACCCTGGTGTACCTATACAGACCTTTATGGCTGATGAACGTGGTGAGGTCACGACTATCTGGGTGAAGCACGAGTTGGTGGTAGGCATCCTTGAGATCGAAGCGGCTGAACATGCAGGAACCCTGAAGGTTATTCAGGACGTCCTCTATCCTAGGCAACGGATAGCCATCTACGGCTACAGCCTTATTCACTTGGCGCATGTCCACGCAAAGGCGCACGCCACCATCTCGATTTTTACTGACCACGAGTGGGGACACCCACTCAGAAGCAGTCACCTTCTCTATGATGTGCTGGCTCTCCAGCTCATCCAACCGCTTACCTACCTCCTCCAGTACTGCTAGGGGTAGTCTCCTGAGGGGTTGCCTCACCAGGGTGACTGCACGGTCCACCTTCACTCAGTGTTGGTACCCCAGGATGCAGGTGCCTTCAGGTGGTACGCCAGGTTCGGGTCTGAGGTCAGGTTTGGGTTGGGTTTGCGGCTTGGGCTCGGATGTGGAGTCTGGTGCAGGTTTAGCTCCTGACGACACATTACACACTTTGTTATTAACTACACTAACACCAAACACACTCATCAGGTCTAGCCCCATCAGCGGCAACCCATGTGGCACAACATACACATCTACCTGAACACTTTGACCCTTACACCCTACATTAACACGCTTCTTCCCCAGTACCTGGAGTTGGGGCCCCTCCATAACCACACAGATCCCTGTCTGATGCGTCGAGGTCACACCTCACTAGGTGCCTTGGGAGGAGGAAAACTGGTGACCCAGTGTCGACTACCAGTTCCACATCCCTGCCCCCTACACTGGCTGAGACCTTAAGTTGTCCTGCACCCACACTAAGTACGGTTAAGTGGGACACCGACTTGACGCCAGCAGTGCTTCGCTTTCCATGGCAGTACTTGGCGAAGTGGTTGTATCTACCACACTGGTGGCACTGGACCCCCTTAGCTGGACAGCTGGAGTGGCTAGCCCGGTGTCCTCTTCCGCAGCCAAAACACTTTTCCTTAGCTGCTTCCGCTACTTGGCTGAATCTTGACGTCTTCTTCGGCTTCTGCTTTTTTGCATGGTGTACGGCTTGCACTGGAACTAAGTTGGCAGATCCTGAAGCTGCTGGTGCTCCCATAGCCTGAGCTTCTCTCTCAGCAGACTCTTGGGTGTCTGCTATGGTGAGAGTTGTCTGCAGTGTTAGACTGCAACCCTCCATCAACAAGCGTTGACGCAGCTTGTTTGAAGACGTCCTTTCCACCACCTGGTCTCGGATGAATTCTTCGATCCTGGACCCATAGTCGCAGGTTGCGGCTAGCTGCCGCAGGACTGAAACCCACTGGGCAGTGGACTCGCCCACTTGTTGGGCCCTACTGCGGAAACGGTAGCGCTCCGCGCACACGTTCTGTTTCGGGCTGAAGAATTCCGCCAGTCTTCTTTTGGCAAAGCCCAACTCCATCTCTCTACTTCAGTCTTCACGGCAGGGGGAGTGGAGTCAAACACCCTCTGGCCCTCGGCCCCGAGGCATGTCAGCAGAATGGCCCTCTGACGAGCTGGGCTAAACTGGTCCCCCCCCTACTGCCAACAGATAATTCTCAAACATCGGCAGTCACCGGCTCCAGGGCACGGCTGGCTCTAGTCCCGCCGACGGAAGAAATGGCGCTGGGGCCCCCGCAAATAAATCCATCTTCAGTCGTAAGCTTCAAGTACCGTCACGCGTTCGAATCAATGGTCGCCAATGTTGTGTTGCTACTGGGTGTTGACACTGGAATACACCTAGTAGGCCTAATCGATCTTTACAGCGCGTGAAGTGACGGCAGAGAGATATACACTAGCTTAGACAATGTATTGGATAATTTAGAGCGGGACAAGATACTACAGAGACGAGAGATTAATAGACGCACATGTCTACCGCGTGGCAACGTAACCGGAAGAGAGCGATCCCATCCTTGCAACGCTGTAGTCTCCGGAAACATATTTCCTATTGTTTACATTTTACCGGTTCCAAGCTTCCCTAAAACTGGCATTCGCGCCGATACTACATTGAGCCGAACTGGCAACCGCGACAATAATCAAACAGTGTAAACAACGCATCGGTTGCGACCCCGAATGCAACCACAACATACACACTGTGTCCCCTCACACTGACTGAGGCAATGGGACATTTACAATAACTCCCAAATTGATGTGCCTGCCAAGAGCACATCAATTTGGTTCTCTCACATGTTTTATTGTCAAGCAAAAAGTCATTGGGGCAGGGACATCATAGTTGTTTTTACTTTGAAGCATATGCTTAACACTCGAAAGGTGTCAAATGAGTCTACCTAACCTAGGGCTATACCTATAACTTTACCCTGGGCTCACTTTATTTGGTAGATATAACTTTGATTCACTTTTCTTCAATTCAAAAAGGTGTCTCCAAAATTTCATCTTACCATATACTACTTAGAATGAAGGGCAACAAACGAACAATGAACAAGCTATAGCGCCACCCACCGTAACAACAACATTGAAAGCGACGCTGCGCCACTTTTTTCTCTCCCGTTCAAGTTTTTTCAGACGTCAATCACGATCAAATATATTTTAAAACTACTCTAGAATATTACAGTCTACTCTTAGAACTTCTCTAAGTCCCCCTTTTCTCTCCAGATTCGGGAATGGTGGTCAGAACTTCTCGCTTCTACGGAGGCTGAGTCCTGCAAGCCAAGGTGATCCAGAAATTTCCCAAGGGGAAGGGAAAAGAGGCCAAACCCACGGTTAGTAGAGAAACTTTGACAAACCTTGACAGGGAAGCCTGGCCTCCTGGAAAGTGGCCGGAAATAGCTTTGGGGACATTCACTGTGCAAGCTATATATTTCCATTTACGTCCATGGGTATTGGGTACATGATATATTTCCAGTAAAACGATACATAAAGCATACACGTATTAGCACGCGCTACTGGCGCAGGGCCCCTACATAACGTCGGGGGCATCAGCGCAGTAAAGCTCAAGGCTTAACACGCGCACTGGAGGGGCCTCGGAGGCCCCCCACCTGTTTTTCCAAGGTGGCCGGAGAACCGCTTGTAGCCGAAACACGAAACGTGGCCACATTTAACAGAATTTAATAGCGCGTCGATTGGTGAAGACTTTTTGAAAATCGGCCGAAAATTTTTTGACTCATAGGCTTTCAAAGTCAGACCTGCATTTTGAGATCGCCGTAAACGCGCGGTCGGACCAGTTATCTTGCATTGAAGACCGAGTGGTGACGTCATAACGTCATATAAGCGGGACTATATGTCAAGTTCACTTCACATGAAAGTCAAGGTTAAGGTCAAAGGTGACAGGTCAAGGTCATATCTGCACTTTCAAGGTCACTGACCACTGTGCGTCTGGCCAAATGATGTTACCCCGTCCGACATATATTATGCTATGACGTCATCGGTAGGGTATCTCAATACAAAGGTCAAGGTCAAAGGTCATTGGGAAAGGTCAATCCTCATTTCCCGCCAAACAGTGGCTACAGTGCTAGTCAAAGTGTAAAGAATAAGTAGTATACATTATGGTGACCTTAAAGGTCAATGACCTTGAGTGACCTTGACCCAAAAGTTGTGGGAAAGCCTCTTTGAAACCTCTTCTCTATGAACCTTGTCCGCCTTTAGCTTATTCCCGCCATTTTCGTGCATAATCACAGTATTTACCGATCGATCCCAGCATGGCCAATATTTGACCTTTACGACCTCGTTTGACCTTGAAGATATTGCCCTAGATCAATGAAAATTGTTCATCATGTAGGTCATTATAGTCCCCACCCACCTACCAAGTGGCGGTTTTTAATCCTCTTAGTTTTCGAGATCTTAGGGGGCCTACCAGGCCCCTCCAGTGCGCGTTAGTGCCAGACCCGCCTCTGGTGCGGGTGTTAAAGGGAATGTGGCACCTTGATCGAATCCTGGAATTTAGTGTTATTAGGCGTACTTTTAGTAAAAAATAATGAAACCACTCACAATTTCTCTGAAAAATGTACAAAAAGCTCAATATTTGTTTTTTAAAAATACTCCTCTAGAAAAAAATAAATATAAGACTGTGGATGATGTCACGATCTGGCAACCACTACCATACTTGAAACGCTTCAAGGGCTTCGATTGGCTGATGCTCATCGTGACGTCAGCATATGTCGTCACACCAGTAGCTCACAACAATGGCCGCCGGCGACAGGGGGCTGAGGGGGCTGGTGTCAGGTAGGTTTTAGCTTTTTTCTACGGAAATATCGAGTTCCGAGACAAGTGAAATATGGAGAACCGGGTTTTCCGACCTGCTTTACAACTTGGTTATCTCAGTTAAAATCACGTTGTGAAGGTGCCACATTCCCTTTAACACGCGTATTGACGGGGGTCTGAGCCACCTTCGCTTTGACGAGAGGGGCGGGTACCCGCCCCCTCCCCATGATCTCGAAAACCACGGCAGGTAGCGAAAAACGGTAAACGGCGTTGGGTAGCCCGATCACTTCTCCATCGAAAATATTTGTACCATTTTTTTGTCAGGTCAAATGTAAGGTCGCGGAGGTCAAGACATGCCGTCATAGGGCTAACATGTAAATACAGGTTTTCGGCCAATACATCTGAACAAGTACAGATAAAGTAAAACGACAAAATATGAATCCTCGCAGCAAGCCGAATCGAATGATATATAATTTGACCTTGCTAGGTCAAATCAAGGATATGACCTGAACTGAAGTCAGGTCTAGGTCAAATTATATAAAATGGATATCATTAGAACTGCAAAGACAAGGCGAGTCTAACGCAGCTAAAATAAAGGTTCTATCACCATTCGTTACCGAGTTATTCAGTAGAAACCCATTTTCCCATGTATTTCCAATTGAGAGGTCATGCCTCGTACCTGACCTTAGGTCATCGATATAAAAAATACTGGAACATGTTCTGAAGAACTCGGTGGGGCCCATTATGATATGAGTTTCAATCGGTTATGTTTACGCCACTCCGACTTATGCTATCTTAAACTTTTTTTGAGGTCAGGTCACTTGACCTGTACTGTTGACCTGACCTGAGATGACCTAACCTTAAAACTTTCACAGAAGTTGTACAAATGATGAGGGAAAAGGTATGCCAAGTACGGCGGCGCTACGCGCCGCCGTTTTTCTGCTTTCTCCGAAGAACCCGAGGGGGCGGGTACCCGCCCCCCGTCAATGCGCGTGTTAAAGCCATCGGCAGAGAGGAGCTCAAAAGTGGTTCAAAGTATCACAACATACTTACGCTGGTAAAAACACAAAAAACGGAGCTAAAAATTCCATCTCCACCACAGCATACTCAGCAAGATCATGAATGCACACATATCACGGCTCGGTCCATCCGGCAGCCGCCAGCATCAAACATCATGCGGCCGCGGCGCCGCCGCCTTGTTGGCGCCCGGATCAAACGCGAGAGCCACCAGCGCCACGGCCGCGCCCGACGCGAGCCACACCGGCACAGCCGCCAGCTACACCAGCTCCACCCCGCGCCCGCACAGCCAATACCACGGCAGATCAGGGGCGGACGCAGACCCTAGTTTTGGGAGGCCAAACCCATGTCTGCCTCTTCTCCTGGGGTGGGTGTGGGGGGGGAGGTGGTAGCGAAGATTTTTTTGCTCGACGGACGTAGTGTAAACACCTTTTTTCAAAAATTTATCCGGCCTTTGGGGGGCCAAAAGGTAGTTTCCCCCTCCAGCGCTTTGGGGGGCATGACCGGGATGCCCCCTGCGTCCGCTATTGCAGCAGACCGAGGTCAGCGCGCGCACGGCGGCACGACCACGGAGCCAGGCAGCAAGCCCGGCGCGCGCACCGAGCAGAGCGCCCCGCCGTCAGGGGCCACCCGCCGGCACGCCGCCCGGATAGGACACCCCGAGCTGAGCTGCCGAAGTAAATATGTTATTAGTTTCGGAGAGAGAGGACAATGATAGTTGTTGCCGTACGAGAATGAGATTGAACAGGCGAGACTGAGAGAGAGCACGGAAGTAGGGGGGCTAATTCAGGGACAGGTAGAAAGGTGTCGGAGGTAGGCCTGTAACGACGCCTGAAGTATACCGCATTGTGAAGATTCCGCGCCAAATCATGTAATAATTTTCTTAATCTGGGTTGTACAGGCAACGTTATCTTGAGTTCCTTTGCCAGGCTAGATGGAAATAAGTGCGCTATCTATTCTTAGGAAATATGTACTAACCAAATAAACATCAAAAAACGATTTCTGTACAAGTTTTGTAAAGAATGACTTTAGGCACATCCGCTATATTTCTTATCTGTGATGAGACAATTATGTTCCAGGTAGGTACGTGGAGCACAGACGAAGAGAAAGAACGTTCTATATACAGTGGGTGCATAAGGGACTACAAAATGGCAGTTCTGTCTGAAGTTCTCTGGTTGTTTCTATCAGTTCTAAGGGTAAAATATATGTTTAGGGGGACGGTAGAGTGCCCGGAAGAAAGTCATGCAGGACCTTTAGAGTTACAAATTTTGTTAGATCATTTAACTTGAGAATATTATAAGGGGGCTGGAGTGGGCAAGTCTTTCTGCTTGGTAAATTATTAGGACACATTTTTCTTTAGGACCGATAATTTGTTTAATTTGTATGTAGGGGAGACCGGGGCAAAACGGACACCCTAAGTGTTTTTCTAACATAGCAAGCTCAATAGCGGGCCGAAATATTTTAGCTATACACCATGACGTAGCCTAATGAATTGTGTCTCTAATGCAAGAGTATGAACTTAAAAACTTCATTTGGAAAAACCTGGCGGTAAAATATATAAGCTAATGTTTTTGTCCCTTTTGCCCCAACCCTGGGGCATAATGGTTTTCAGTAAGGGGCAAAACGGACAAAATGGCCTGCTGTCATTGGACTTTGCCCGGGCACCCCCAAAGATATATAAATCCACGTCCCTGGCAGCCCTGGTAATATGGCAAAAAAACATCATATTTTCGTTAAAGTGTCAACATCTATTAACTCAGTGAAAAGTTTAACGTGCTTTCATTTTGACACAAGACTGCCCCCAACCTGGACAAGACCTCCCCTGCCTTGTTTTCTCGCCGTTTCTTTGACCTTACAACAAAAACAAACTACATAGCACATCATCCTAAGTGATTGGGGTTACCGGACCATCAAATACCATTTTACACCATTAGTCCATTTTGCCCCTTCCGTTTTGCCCCACAGCTACTCCGATTCAAGTTTTTACGTGTCGGAAAAAATGACAGGTTTTGATATTTGAAATTACCCTTATCCTAAGCCTACACTGCCATTTAGTCAGACATATCACCATCAGAACTGAACTCAGTTGGTCACTCGAAAAAACGAAGATTTGAAAGTTGCAAATATCGTAATACTTACAGAAAATCCTCTCCAGCCAGCCTGCGTCGAAATGATACCGCTAACTGACGATATACACGCTATATTCTGACGTCCTTTGTCTAAAGCAGTAGTTCATCTTCTAAAATCTAGATGCAAACGACAGTAACATACCGAAATAGCTAAAATCCGTTTTGCCCCAAAGTCCGTTTTGCCCCAGTCTCCCTAAAGTTAGGGAGAGGGGGAGAACTGTGACGAAAATTGAAGGTTGATTTTAGAAATTTGCAGAAAATCAGTGACTGATTCCATAATATTAAAAATGGTACTGTTAGATAGAGCAGACAATTCTCTTTCATTATGAGATGTCACAGCTTCAATACTCAAAATGTATTTGGCCAACGTAACGAAATATAAAAACACCTGAGGCGGAGAGTTGGGACAGGCCCATGAGAACTGGGTCACACTGCGAGGAGAAGTGAGACATACGGGGAAGAATTAGGACATGAATCGATGTGTGATATAAAATAAAAGTGCATTTACCTGCGCTCCACTGGGGGTACCAGGGCCACCCCTGCTCCACCAGTGGGGGGGGGGGGCATCGATTCCCCCTCTACCCCCGAAAATATGGGGGTTAGCACAAATCTGAAAAATGCATTATAAAGCTCGTGGGAATTTAGTATAGTTTTACGTCGCATGTTTTAATGCTTATGTTAATGGCTTGATCTCCAAATATCAAGTTGGGTCACAGGCTATTTCCACTAAAATATGTAATGCCTAAGAAACCTGAGCATATCTCTCATGTCATTAGAGCTATTGACATACCGTCAAGTAAATTTGGCAGGAAAATATCAGAGCTTTCTCCGCTATGAAGAACGAAATGACCTCCCTCCAAAGATTTCACCTCCAAAGGGCACCTCTTGACCTAACATGGCTTAAGGTCACAAAATGTCATAAAGTGGCCTAGCCGTATAGCAAATAAAAGTCAAAGCTGATACATAAACAATGACAGTATTTTGACGATAAGGTTTGACCTAATCAAGCTAGAGCGCTAAATTAAATGTTATTTTTATGTATCAGCTTTGACCTTCATTTGCTATACGGCTAGGCCACTTTATGACCTTTTGTGACCTTAAGCCATGTTAGGTCAAGGGGTGCTCTTTGGAGGTGAAACCTTTGGAACCTTTGACCTTTTGAAACCTTTTTGGGAAACTTTTGTGTTTGACTCCTGGTGACCTGTGATTATCTCAGACAGGCGAAAGACCAAAATTTCCCCTGGAATCCGTGAAAGGGTGGTCGAGAACGCTTTCCTGAGCAATCTGAGAATTCGCAATAATTTTTATAACAGTTTCCCTCATGTTTTTATGGGAGAGGCCACCTCGTGACCTGACCTCAGGTATCCAAATAAGAAATCCCGGACATAAATTGTTGTAGAACCTGGAGGGGTCATCAAGTATAGAAAGTTCAAAAACCAATTGGCTTGAAAATGTAGCTATAGTTGAGCTCAGATTTTGAAGTGAGGTGACCTTGGTTGACCTCGTCTGGTGACCTGACCTAGTGTGGCCTAGGATAAAAAACTTCAGGGATAGTGGGAAAATGATGGGGTTAGAGGTAGACATCTCAACCGCAGTGCTGCGTCACGTCGTTTGTTCTGTTATTTTGAAAATTTTAGGAGGCCATCGATGGCCCGGTGGGGCGAGGGGTAGCATAAATTCAACACACGCTTTGCATGTTCACGGTATATAAACATATGCGTCAAATTCCACCAGAGCCGGAGGAGAACGAGACATATTTCCACATCTTTGTAATATGTTCACAGAGGAACATAGTTCAACTGACCATTCGGCCCCACATCACTTCTGTCACGATACAGGTCACAAACGTACGAAATTTGACCAGGGATGGCATCCGTGCACGGCACACACGCCAAGCCTCTCCCAGCCCATTGCACGTCCCGCATGTATCCACTCTTCAGAATACCTATCCAAACGCATGACACATGGTGTTATAACAAAATATTAAATGTTGTTATCTTAATTAAAATGAAATTCTGGTTGGATTTTAAATTGCAGCGTGAAATGGCAGGGGCCCATATGATTTTAATGTGTGTGATGAGGATAAATAACTATAATTAAAGAAAATACCTTAAAATATATGATAAGTTTACAAATCCTACTCTCGTAAATGACTACGTAATAACCTTCTTCCAGAGATTATAATCAATCGCATTACATATGATCTACATTTGGGGGAGGTGGGACATTGCAGGGAGAACTGGACACTGAGTCCCACTTCTCCCCAGGTCGCCGTTTTTAACAAAGTCTTCCTGCACCGGAATTCTATCAATCCTAATGTTATATATTTCAGGGAATTACGTCTGCATAGTATACAGAAAAAACGCGACAACAGCCATATCACCGTTCTAAAAATCACGCAAAACAACTTAACATACCCTCAGAAAAACAAGTTTTTTGCTGACACTCACATATCGTGACCACCGCCAGACGAAAAGGGGAAGTATCACCATGGTGGTGTGCGAGCAGTACGACAGTAGTGGGGCCAGCAAAAAATTATCGAGAAAACCGGCAGCTGGCGGAGAAGACGGCTCTGTCCTACTTCTCCCCCGTCCCAGATCTCCCCCCTCTCCTCTATTTCCCCAAATATGGAGTCCATACAAGAGGGTTGATAGTATGAGAGCATCTAATGGCAGGAGAAGCTGTTTGGTTTCTAAGATATATAGAGCTCTTTTCATTAGACCTAGATTTCGTGACAATGTATTTTCCACGTTTTTTATATGAGAAACCCACCTCAGATCCTCGTGAATGACTTGACCAAAGGTCAGCTCAAGGTCACCATTCTTACATTAGTTTTATTTTGAGATTTGGCATTGAATTCCTGCCAAACCGGAATTTATATATATATATATATATATATATATATATATATATATATATATATATATATATATATATATATATATATATATATATATATGTTACAGGCAGGGTGAAGAACCAGGCATTCTGCAGAATGCCTAGGCATTCTGCAGATTGCCCAGCCAGTTTGGCATTCTGCAGAATGCCTAGGCAATCTGCAAAATGCCTAGGCAATCTGCAGATTGCCAAAGCGTCTGGGCATTCTGAAGAATGCCTAGGCATTCTGCAGAATGCCTAAAATTTCAGGCATTCTTCAAACTGCCTAACACAATTTGCTCAGATAAGCATCCAATCGAGCAGTTATTTGCTACCAAACAATCTATTTCATCTCGTCCAGTGTTCCAAACACTCCACAGGCCAGGAATCGCTTTATGGAGTCTGTGGTTCTCAGTTGCCGTTTCCAAAAATACATAGCTTTTGTGACTAATGTCTTTGATCAGATACACCTTCAGTAGTTTGATTTAAACTGAGCAATTTCACCGCTGGTGGGTCCGATTAGACCTCCTTTGGTTTTTCGCAAATGCTTCCGAGTCAATTTAAGTGAGAGCCTCGTCACTTTGCACACCTCTAGAGTAATTGGCTCCACAACGTATGACCAGAACTGGCATAGGGCAGGCCAGGTCAACGAGTTTTTAAGATATTATTTAGGACGATTATAGTATTCCAAAATGAGGCTGACAAAACCAGGGTGTAACTCGCCTTCTAGAAGAATTTGATCAAGTTTATAAGTGCATATTATTTGTTAATTAAAGTTTATATGATGCGAAACCTCTTGAAAGGACAAATCGGCATGCTGACATCCATTCTGAGGTCAAGCCAATAAAAAGGTCACCAAAGGTCATGGTTTTGGAGTTATTAGTGTCTATAATTTTTAGACAAGATATGATACATCAATAAAGATGGCATCATAGTGACGAACATGACGCAAGGAGTCAAATGATATGCAGCATGTTTCTGAAAGGTCATTACTTGGCCTTGACCTGAGGTCAAATTTTGTTAACCTTGACCTGAGACCAGGGTTGCGGTGGGACCTTTCAAGGTCATGTTGCATATCATTTGAATTATTGGGTCAAGACGAACACATTGATGCCTTTCACCTTGTTCTAGGTCTAATGGTTCCCGAACTATAAAGGGTTTCCTAAATGGGACAAAATTTGACCCATATTTGCCTTCTGTGACGTCACGGGTCAACGGATATGGTTCAAACTCGTCTTTGGAGCTGTTTTTTATTTTTCCTTTCCCAGGTGGCCACGACGATTATAGACATCGTTGATCAGGTGCATAATCACTGTCTTTTACGGCTTCAATGTCCGAATCCTTTTTGTCAGTTTTACCTCACCACCAATTTTTGTCAACAAGTACTTCTTAATCTTGCTTAGTGCTTCTTTTTATAGGGTAACCCATACTCCTCTTCGTCCCGGAGATCGTGAAAAATGTATGCGTGCTATTCATTTGCTAGCATTGGGTTGTTAGCTGATTTGTCTGGTTTCGCAGGTCAAGAAGGCTTTCGAATCTCACACGAGACATGATGCTGAAAATATGAGATCTAATCAATTATTTGTATGTTTTTCTCCAGTGGTAAATTACAAACATTGTAAATGTTTGGATCGGCTAGCAGCCTACCAGAAATTTCTTAGTTTTGCAATGCAAAATATTTCAAACATATTCGGTACACCAATGTTTGCTGGCCAAAAATTTCTTTTTCAGGATAGTTAAAAAGCCGAGTTAAAAAGTAGAGTGATGCTTTCGAAGGGTTGCATCTTCAAAACTGACTTGGAAACTGTTACTTCTAAAAACATTTGTTTCATCATATCTAGTCAGAGTATCGAAATGTTTCAGAAAAAAATAATTTTGGGGATTTGCGTGGCAAATTTGAAAACATTATTCAACTTTATGTTCATCCGACATTTTGTAAGCTTCAAGTATCATGTAGTCACTTGTTTCCAAATAATGTTCGAGACCATACCAGAATTAAACCAAGCTTTCTTAAACACCTAGGCTGAAAATGATACAATATCAGTAATTTAAACAGAAATATTACAAAGTTTCCATTGTAGTATTTAAGCAAAACACTCAACGGCCAACTTATTCCTAATATCGCAGCACTTTGCAGCGCAACGATCCATGTCACAAAGGTTGGTAGCTACTTCAAGGCAAGCGAAATCAACTCCGTTCAATCCAATACAGCCTACCACATGGGCACAATATGCATATTCAGGACGATATACATGCGGTAGAATGAGCCAGTTTTGATTTCCTGATTACTTGCTCTGTTTCCCATTGTCTCGCATTAGATTCTCACTGTTAACCCGGCCCCTCCTGGGCTCGTTTTGTTCAAACCACCGCCTGGGAGAGGGGTACGATCGGACCCTCTAGGATCTCAGGAACCGGAAGTAGGTAATACGAAACAAAATAGAACGTTGCCGGAAGTGCATCACCGTCTTCTACGTTGGAGCCGAGTCTGAACCAGATCCGTTGAACCATGGCGTCACAGTGGGCCAAAAGGAGTCAAATTTAGACCAATTAGTTAGTTAAGGACTTTCTATAGGGCGTTCTGTGGAAAGCACCTTCGCCTGCCTCTAAAGTGTGTGGGAGAATTTTGCGGGAGGGGTGTTTACTTAAATGACACAGAACAAAGGGGCGACGCTTTTTTTCAAGGAATGGGTCGCGAAGTGCAGCAACACTTGCGAGGGTAGGGGATTACTACGACAGAGATGCCGAGCCTGGATGTTGGGCAACCGTTAGGATTTAATCCTCGCCCCACCGGGGCCATCGATGTCCCTCCTAAAGTTTTTCAGGATAGCAGAAAAACGACGAGACGCAGCACCGCGGTTGAGGGCTCTACCTCTTACCCCATCATTTTCCCACCATCCCTGACATTTTTTATCCCGGGTCACCCAAGGTCAGGTCACCAGACGAGGTCAACCAAGGTCACCTCACTTCAATTTTTGAGCTCTATGAGAGCTACATTTATTAGTCGATCATTTTGAAACTTCCTACACTTCATGGCCACTCCAGGGTCTACAAAGTGGATATCCGGGATTTTTCGATTTCCTGACCTGAGGTTAGGTCACGAGGTGACCTCTTCCATTGAAAAAGCATAGGGAAAAGCTGTCTTATGATCTAAGAGTTACAAAAATGATTGAAAATGCTCAGACTGCTCAGAACAGCGTTCTTCGACACCCTTTCACGGATGCCATAGGGTCATAGGGTCTGGCCTTTTCCTATCAAATTTACTTTACCAGATCTCAATAGCTCTAATGGCATAAGAGTTGTGCCCCGTTTGCTTGAGCATTGCATATTTGAGTGAAAATGGCCTATCGTGACCTAACTTGACCTCTGAAGGCCAAACCATTGGCCTGAGCGCTTAATCATGCGAAGTAATTTCTTACTGAATTCACGCGAGCTTTCTAATGCACTTCGCAGATTTGCGCTAACCATGTTCGGAGTTAGAAGGGGGCCATCGATGGCCCCCGGTGGAGCGAAGGTGGCGCCGGACCCCCGGTGGGGCGCGGGTTAAAAGGGTACGTGAAGAAGCTTGTCATCGCAAATGTTAGTGATTTTATAGTTTTTCCCCAATTTTGTTACCAGTTATCGAATGACCGTTTTGCTTACGTTACTCGAGTTTCTACATTGAAAAATAATGTTGGGCAATTTGAAACACCCGCAAGCACCATGACGTGTTGCCGCAGGTCTAGAGTGGTAAGCGCGTATATTTTTCATTTCAAGTGCTTTTGAATGATTTTTCAAAACGTAATCTAGTTCTTCTAAAATTCGGTGACCCCTGTTTTTTCAGACTCATTTTAGGAGAGTAAAATGGCCTTACATGGGTTAGGAAGGGTGCCATAACTTGTTGACCTGATCTGACCTGATGTTAATTTTTGGTGGTAAGTTGTCAAGTTAATCACCCTAAAGGCCAGCAAAGCGACGTACGTCTTGTTTAAATTGGCGCATAATAGTTCGCAAAAAAACGAGGGGAGGGGTCCGATCTGACCCTCACTTCGGTCTCGGGAACCGGAGCTGACACGGAAAAACTTGAAACGGCGCTGGAAGCGTCTTAACCCTCGCCCCACCGGGGGGCCATCGATGGCCCCCTAAGGTTTTTCCGGGATAGCAGAAAAACGACGAGGCGCAGCACCGCGGTTGAGGGCTCTAACTCTTACTGCATCATTTTCCCATCATTCCTGAATTTTTTTACCCCGGGTCACCCAAGGTCAGGTCACCAGACCAGGTCAACCAAGGTCACCTCACTTCAACTTTAGAGCTCTGTAAGAGCTACATTTCAGAAGTCGATCGATTTGAAACTTCCTACACTTCATGACCCCTCCAGGGTCTACAAGGTGTATATCTGGGATTTTTCGATTTCGTGCCCTGAGGTCAGGTCACTAAGCGACCTATCCCGTTGGAAAAGCATGGGGAAAACCTGTTTCATGATATAAAAGCCACAAAAATGATTGAAAATACTCAGACGGCTCAGAACAGCGTTTTTGGACACCCTTTCACGGATCCCAGGGGTCATATTTGCCCTTTGACTTTTCCAAGGTCATCCAAGGTCACCAGAGGTTAAAAACAGTATTTTGACAATAACTTTTGACCTAATTGAGCTAGAGCGGTGAAACAAACACCATCGTGTTTGTCTTGTCACTGGCTTTCATTTGATATACGGCAAGGTCACTTTTGGACCTTTTGTGACCTCAGGTCATATTAGGTCACGAGGTGACCTCTGGAGGTCAAATCACTGGCGGGAGGTCTTTACGTTCCACACAGCGGAAGAAGTACTGACAATTTCCTATCAAATGAACTTTACCAGGTCTCAATAGCTCTAATGACATAAGAGTTATGACCAGTTTGCTTAATCATTGCATATTTAAATGAAAATAGCCGATCTTGACCTAATTTGACCTCTGGAGGTCAAACCATTGACCTGAGCACTAAAACACGTGAAGTAATTTCTTACTGAATTCACGCGAGCTTTCTATTGCACTTTGCAGATTTGCGCTAACGCCCATATTTTCGGAGTTAGAGGGGGCCATCGATGCCCCCCGGAGGGGCGAAGGTGGCGCCGGACCCCCGGTGGGGCGCGGGTTAATGTCTTCTACTTTCAAAGCCAGCTTGAACCATGTCTGTAGACCCGTGACGTCACAGAGGGGTAAAATGAGTCAAATTCTGACCAACTTAGCTTTATAACCTATCACTTTATAAGCTTTATAACTATAACTATTAGTTTTTTTACCTTTAAAACTCGCTAACCATTAGACATAGAACAAAGTCAAAGGCATCGATGAGTTCATCTAGACCCAAACATTTGAATGATATGCAACATGACCTTAAAACGTACCATCGCACCCCTTGACCTCAGGCGAAGGTCAAATTAAATAAAAACCTTTTCAGGCTCATGTTGTACATCATTTGAATCCTTGGGTCATGCTCGTCACTATGAAGTGCAAATTTACTGCTGTAACTTATCTCGTCCAAAAGTTAAAGACCAAAGCAACTTCAAAAACTGCGACCTTTCGTGACCTCTGGTGACCTTGTTATTGACCTGACTTCAAAATGGTTGCCAGCAGACAGGTTTGTCCCTCCAAAAGATTTCGCATGATGTTTAGAAACCTAATCTAACTCTTCTCTTCTAGACGCCGAGTTACACTCTGCCGGCCTCATTTTGGAATACTATAATCGTCTTACATGGGTTTCGAAATGTCTTCAAAACTCGTAGACCTGGCCGGCCCTGATGCCAATTTTGGTCATATGTTGTGTCAATCACTCTAGAGATGTGCAAAGTGACGAGGCTCTCACTTAAACTGAATCGGAAGCATTTGCGAAAAACCAAAGGAGGTCTGATCGGACCCACCAGCGGTGAAATTGCTCAGTATAAATCAAAGTACTGAATGTGTATCTGACCAAAGAAATTAGTCACAAAACCTATGTATTTTTGGAAACGGCAACTGAGAAACACAGGCTCCATAAAGAAATTCCTGGCCTGTGGAGTGTCTGGAACACTGGGCGAGATGAAATAGATTGTTTGGTAGCGAATAACTGTTCGATTGGATGCCTATCTGAGCAAATTGCGTTAGGCAGTTTGAAGAATGCCTGAAATTTTAGGCATTCTGCAGAATGCCTAGGCATTCTTCAGAATGCCCAGACGCTTTGGCAATCTGCAGATTGCCTAGGCATTTTGCAGATTGCCTAGGCATTCTGCAGAATGCCAAACTGGCTGGGCAATCTGCAGAATGCCTAGGCATTCTGCAGAATGCCTGGTTCTTCACCCTGCCTGTAACACATATATATATATATATATATATATATATATATATATATATATATATATATATATATATATATATATATATATATATATATATATATATATATATACTAAAAAAGGCGAATAAAACAGTTTGTAGGTACGGAGAGCAGCCTCACCAAAAGATAAAAATATGTAGAATAGTTGCTTTTCTATTAGCACAATAGAAAGGTAAGCGATTGCTGCACCGTTTAAAATTTGAGTTTTGGCTGTGAGTTCTGGCAGTGAAGTATTGTATCCCTTCATTGGGGGTGTTACAACCCCAAAGACACTGGCGGCGGAACTGGTCGGGGGGGCACCGGGGCGTGATACCCCCTTAAATCAGAAATGTTAACACTAGCCCTATGGCGTTGACTGGAAGTAAATGGGCTGAAAAGCCCATGGTGTCCCCCTTACATTCGGACTTCCCTCCGTCACTGCCAAATATATATATAAACACACAAGCCTAGGGGCTATATTTTGGGCCCGGAGGCCTCCCCTGGCTGACCATGAGAACATACCGTTGTGAAAACTCTAAGTGCAGAACTAATGGACCTTCCTTCTTCAATGCTCTGAAAGCTCATTGGGTGCCGGGTTGTGATGACGGAGAAGGACATTTTTGACGCCCGAGGCTCTGCGCATCCCCAATTCTCGAAATTTGGGCAATTATTTTAATAAGTGTTGCTCAGGTTATTGTACGTTCGGCTGCTGGGATCCAAGCTTACTTAACACGCGCAGTGGAGAAGGGTCTGAC
The DNA here is from genome assembly GCA_034440635.1 of Lepas anatifera. NCBI lineage: Eukaryota > Metazoa > Arthropoda > Thecostraca > Lepadidae > Lepas > Lepas anatifera. The sequence goes on along the minus strand of JAOTON010000997.1, from coordinate 9,985 downwards.
GTCAACGTACAGTGAAGGGGGTCTCAGAGTGCCTCCCTGAGATCTAAAAAAGCAAGAGGTTTGGAAAACACCCGTTTGGGGGAGTGTGTGTACAATAATGATTGGCATCAAAGCTAAGTTTCATTGACCTAGGTCAGTATCTTCAAGGTCAAAAGAGGTCATAAAGGTCAAATCTGGGCCGTAATGGAGACCGATGGGGAAATGCCGAGCTTATGCAGAAAAAAACGAAAATATATCAAAAGTGCACTACGGTCATAGAGGGAAGGTCCCGTACAATGTTAACTGAGAGTTTGAGGTCAAGGTCATTCAAGGTCACTGACCTATGACGTAATGACCTGGCATATTCCAAATATTGTACAATATAACTGACACCATAGCAACCATTGGGAGTGAAATGAGGGTTCGATCTTGAAAAAGACATGACATAAAAAGACACCCTTCATGAGCTGGCTGACTTGTCCTTAACACGTGCCCGGTGAGCCTCCAAGCCACCTTCGCCCTGGTGGAGGGGGGCGTTTAAATACACCCCGCGGTATCGGCCCCTATGCGGGATAGCAAAAGCAACACAAAAAACGCGGACGCTGGTGGATAGCTCATTAAAGGGAATGTGGCACCTTTGTCGAATCCTGGAATTTAGTGCAATTAGGCGTACTTTTAGCCGAAAATAATGAAACCACTCATGATTTCTCTGAAAAATGTACAATAGGCTCAACATTTTGATTATTAAAATACTCCTCTAGAAAAAGAAATAATTATCAGCCTGTGGATAATGTCACGATCTGGCAACCACTACCATACTTGAAACGCTTCAAAGGGCTTCGATTGGCTGATGCTCATCGTGACGTCAGCATATGTCGTCACACCAGCAGCTCACAACAATGGCCGCCCGGCGACAGGCTGATGAGCGGGTTGGTGTCAGGTAGGTTTTAGCTATTTCTACGGTAATATCAAGTTCCAAGACAAATGAAATATGGAGTACCGGGTTTTCCGACCTGCTTTACAACTTGGCTATCTCAGTTAAAATCACGTTATGAAGGTGCCACATTCCCTTTAAAATGCCTTGAGCAGAGTGCGAAACGTGGTCCCCCGCACTATGCTCTCTAGCCCGCCAGTGGAACTTCATGTTAGACAGTGCCCTCTTAAGCCCTTCCCAGAACTTCATTCTGTGATAAGCAGGGCTCTTTCGATCATCGTAAATCCCTGAAAAAGAGAGTCATCTGAACCACTGTAGCCCCATTGTCCCCAGGGGCCATCATGTCCCAAGTCATAAGACCCCGAGTAATCATAGGCCATAATGCATATTGTGCAATCCGCAGTGGCAAGCTAAACACGATTGTGTCAAAATGGACGCTCTATCACCATTTTTTGGGAAGTTATCGAATTTAAACCAATATCCGATTGCATTTCCAATTCATCACCGTTTTTTGGTCATCTGCGAAAAAGCCTTATTAGGGTTAGGTAGATACCTACCCCCGCACCGACACGAGTCAAGGTCAAGTTCGACTCATCAGCTAAGCTTCACCATTGCATTGCCTATACTTGTGGATGTCTAGTGTATACCGCAATAAAAGCACGCAGGCGGTGCCGCCGCGCACCTCGATAATCCAGGCTGAAGGTGACAAGCCGCTGATGTTTGTCCGAGGGGCGAGTCATCGACCTGCCCGTGCGTGAAAGCTTGTGGTGACACCACATTTTCCATTGCACAGACAGTTGAGGAGTGGTGGCGGTGCCGAAGTAGTCGGGTCGGTATCGCACTGGGACAGTTCTGCTCGGGCTGACAGGCCAAAATACCTCATCGCAATCACGCCGCCATGCGTTTCGACTACTCTGGTGAAAGTTTCAAAGGAGGCCATGAACTGGAAAGCCTAGGTTAGAGCTCGCGGAATGCGAGCAGAAACTTAAACTTTCGTTTTTTGATGAGTAATAAATTACACAAAGTTCTGTCACCGTGAAGTCGGCTTGAAGCCCGTATGATGTCAGAAAAACGGAATGACGTCAGCAGAAAGATTTGTGAAGAGAAGTGCGACTAAAATATTTACCCGTCAGTGCTTTGAAGATGAAGGCTACAACTGCGATGTTTCCTGCCTAGGAAGTCACAATGTATCCGAAAATATTTTTCATATACATTCTGTAAGTATAACATAACTAAGGGGCCGGGGTGGCCTAGTGGCTTTGTTGCCAGTCTTCGGATCGGGTAACATGGATTAACGTGGGTTCAATTCCCACGGCGGAAAACCGCCTTCCGTGTCCGATTTGACCCGGTGGAGAAGATTCTTAAACACCCACGCCAATACTCCCTGTAATTGGGCAAGTGTGCCTGTTGGCAGTGGTCCTAACAAAATAAATAAATAAATAAATAAAACTGTTGCGTGCTCCTAAAGAACGAGTGGAGGTTGACATAACTGCCTACTTAAGAAGCTTCTGGTAGTCCCTCGCGAGGGGGATGGGTGGCTTACATCGGCGGACGCAGGGGGCCATTCCGGCCATGGCTCCCCAAAGCGTCGGAAGGGGGGCCATCGTATCTTTCGCACCAGCCCAAAGGACGGTGAATGGTAAAATCTTTTAGCCCTACAGGCACATCTTTACGTACACAGGCATACTAGTCTTTAAAGACAATATTTTTCGTGGATGACTGGAGCATTTTTATATTCCTTTCGTATTGGAGAATTGCAAGGACGATAGGAGAAAATATTACTGTGGAGCCCATTTCCGACTGTCCCGCTCTCGTCATATGTGAAACCGGAGACCTATTGGTCCCTCTCTAGAACTCGGTGAATGTATTACCTAGTGTTGGCATGGCCCGGCAGCAGAAGGCTCTGCACAACCAGTTAAATAACACCAGGTGACCGTTTTTTTTTAATTTCGGTTATAAGATTAGTGAGAGACTGCACTGGTAAACAATTGATTTTGGGGCCCAATGAAGACTATGAAAGTCTTGCTTTTCGCCATCATGTACTTAGTGCTGTTAAATAGCGGACTGAAGTCTAACTTACAAAAATAGCTCGCCAAGTTTATACTAACTACCTTCACGGCATATATTGGAAAAAATATCGGAAAATAAAGTCACGCCTGGCCTCTTAACACGAGCATTGCGAGGGGCAATTACCAACCTCGTTGGGTTCCTAACAAATGGCCTGGAAACCGTGACACGCAGCGTCGCCGTACTTAGAATACCATTTTTTTACTTCGTGTCAAAATTTTAGGCCCAGATCATTTTAGGTCAGGTCAACATTGCAGGTAAGAGACCTCAGTTTCAAAAAGTTTTAGATAGCGGAAAAAATAATGGGGTTGAATCTATCGACCATCCAGGATTTCCAACATCAGTGACAAAAGGTCAGGTACGAGCCATGGCCTCTCCGTTGGAAATGCATGGGTAAATGGTTTAAACTCAATAACTTTGATGGGAATGAAGATACGGTGCTTATTTTGAATCTTTTGGATTTACTCATCCCTGCAATGCTAATGATATGCATTTTGACCCAATTTAATCTTGACCGGACCTAGGCTAAGATAAAAACCGAATTTGAACCTATCAAAGTCGTACCATATATCACTTATTCCGGGTGGGCAAGGCGGGGCAACTGTCACTCAGTGCTGTAATTACATACATTCGAGCCATGCTTTTATCCCTTTTTCCATGTAAGACCGTCATTATTATCACTTAAACCAACACAGCAGACAGATGAACAGATGTCTGCTGTGTCTCCCCCAGCAGACACAGCAGACAGTTGTCAAGTGACTTCACCTCAATTTTTTTTTGGAGAAGTGATCTCCCTCATACCATAGATGTTGAAGAAGACAATTTTTGTCGAAACGCGTTCATCTGTCTGCTGTGTTGGTTTAAGTGATAATATCTGTCAACCACTGTTATACAGTCATTATTGTGTAATGACTAAAACTTCTTAAAGCGTAGATTGTATACAATTGGTGTACTTTTTACTATTTGCTGTCAATAAAATATTTGATGTACTACGGTATATCACTTGGCGTGGCCTACTGAGAGGATTTCAAAGGTGCAGATAGTTTTGTTATATATTTTATACGCCAGATACTATGACTAAAATACCTTCAGTCCATTACATGTCATCAAACCCCCATGGCGTAGCATGCTTTGGCCTCTGGTGACCTTGGATTTGAGCTGAAAAATTACAGAACGTTGCTTTACATAGAGCTTCGGTCGGGCCATTTAACACCTTTTAACCGCTTTTAGCTAGCTAGTGTTAAACTAGCTAGCTAGCTAGCTAGTTTTCTAGATTGTAGGGGGCCGGGTGCCCACTCTTCCCTCCCCCCGTCAAGGCGAAGGTGGTTCAGACCCATCAATGCACGTGTTAACATGCACATTGACGGGGGTGGGTACCTGTCCCCATCATGTTTTTTGGAGATAGAATAAAAACTGCAGCGCATAGCGCCGCCGTATTTGGCATACCTTCTCTCTGGTCATTTTTACAACTTTAGTCAAACCAGGGGCGTAGCCAAGGGGGGCGGCAGGGATAGCCGCCTCCCTCCCTAGGGGCCCGAAGGGCCCCCTGAGGACACGGGCCGTGCAGGAAGCGCGGCTCACCTGCACTATACTCTGTGGCCAAATTTGAAATTTCATACCAGACATGGCCCTCTTAAGCCCTCTTCAGCACTATTCTGTAACAAGCAGGGCCCTTTTTTCCGCATCAGGGCCCTTTTGGCGCTGTCGAAGGGGCCCTTTTCGGGGCGCCGCCCCCTCCTGAGCGAAATCCTTGCTACGCCCCTGAGTCAAACTATTAAGGTTCGGTCATCTCAGGACAGGTCACCAGTGTAGGTAAAGTGACCTCACCTCAGATAAAGCCTAAGGTAGCAAAAGTAAGAACAGGGTCAACATATCTGATTGAAACCCATATCTCATAATGGGCCTATCGAGTTCTCCAAAATACATTCCGGTATTTGTTATATCAATTGCCTAAGATTAGGTACGATCCGTGACCTATTCATTGGAAATACATCTGAAAAGTGGTTTAAATTGAATGACTTTGAAATGGAAGGTGGTAGAGCATTTATTTGAACGGCATTAGGTTTGGCTCATCCTTGCAGCTCTAATGATATCCATTTGACCTAATTTTATCTTGACGTGACCTCAGGTCAGCTCAAATCCTAGATTTGACCTGGTTTAATCTAGCAAGGTCAAGTTATAAATAATTTTATTGGGTTTTATGTGAGGATTCCCATGGTCTAGATTGTTTTACTCTATCTCTACTAGTTCAGATGTAATGGCTGAAAACCTTCACTTACATGCTATTCCTATGGTGGCATGCCTCGACCTCTAAGTCACTTTAAATGTGACCCGACAAAAAAGGTGCATATATTTTCGATAGAGATTTGGATGGGCTATCCAACGCTCTTAACCGTTTTTTGCTATCTTGCATCTTGCGTGGTTCTCGAGATCTTAGAGGGGGGAGCCTGGTAACTGCCTCCTCCCATCAAAGCGAAGATAACTCCGACCCCCGTCAATGTGTGTGGTGAGGTCTACGCATATGAAATCACCAGTTTTTTTTATTATATTAACAATTGGGTTGAGTTTGGACGAGGTTTCGTATCAACTCGTCAGGATGGTGTATACCTATTTTCAGAGGCGATGCAGGGCACACAGTGGGCACCTGGTTTTCCATATATGCTCATTTATATGATAAATACACGTATGTATGTACATACATACGTCTTTTACCAGTAATGGGCATCGGGAAATTTTAGTCCCTGATTCCGTGATCCCGCACTGCCCAAAATGGATAAAGAATTCATGCTTACTTTACAGTAATTCTGCAATTACGATATCCAATATTTATCTTTAATTCCTGAATCTATGTCCTGCGATCCGAAATTATGACTTACAACTGCCATCTGTTAACAACTGATTTAGAGAAGGCGCTCCCGGACACGGTTGGGTTAGGTAGCTAGGTGATTTTTAATCTGATCCACCTCCGAATTACTGATACCCTGTGTTTTTGTGAACATTCCCGTTGATTTGTAAATTTGGGTCTGTGACCTCTGAGGGGTCATGTGAGGTCGCATAGGCAGGTTTTTATTTGGAGGCCAACATCTTTATAAAGCTTTGAGACTGATTGCGTTGTGTTTTTCTGTCCCTGAAAGTCGTTTCATGCGCCTCAGTACAATGCCGAAACTCAAGCTGACCTTGGGCCAGCTTAAGATCGGGACAACTTTACACATCAGACTATATCAAAGATAATGCAAATTCCCGTGACGAGAAGTTTCTAATGGTGACTGAAAAATTATCTGGCGTGATCTTATGCGAAAGAAAGCTCGAGAAAGCAAAATTTCCATCTTAACTCTGTTATTATTTGCTTAACCTCTGATGATTAATCAAAGCTAGACAATGCTGGAATAGTTCAGTCATGAATTTTTGGAACCTGTCGAGCAAGATTCGTTCTTTTCAGCTATTTTCCCCAGGAGCCGGGTTCAAGGGGTAGTTCCAGACATCCCCATTCTCAGACTCCAGTGCAAAAACTTCCATAGAATCATCAATCGCGGAATTTCAATTCAAACTTGAAGAGATATTCTTCGATCGTGAAACGGCAAATTTTCAATCACGGATTAGCGATAGTTGACCATCTATTTTTCCATCGTGTGCCATGCACTATTTTTTACGCATTTATTACGTGTTATATATCCTACAGCTGCCAAAATGTTATGCCATAACTTGCACATGCATTATTTCGTATCTACCATCCAACTAATGGATTGTATGCCTCTTGTGTGTGTATCCTCACTTCATACCCTTTTTCATGTACTCTCTAAGTGCTGTGTTTTACATCACAATTATACCCTTGATCAATATACTTACTATTCTAGAATGGCAATGTGCACTTCCCATGATTAAGGTCTGCATGCGCCCCTGTCTGTCTCAGTTATTTCTTATCACAGGCTCTGAAAATGGCTCTGATTTTTGCATTTAACTGGAAGAACAGTTGGGCTATAAAAATCAGTTATACTAGGGTAATCGGCCAATCATTTCAATTTGATGAGATAGGGGCGCTGCCTTTATAGAGGCAGCGCCAGAGGCCGCTTTTTACTCCAGTGGTGTAGGAATATTCCCTCAAAACACATGCATTTTTGCATTACACCGGTGTAAAATAGGTTGTGGAATAATGCTGGAAAGAGGAGTGGATTTTGGCACCGTAGAAAGAATCCTAAAAATGGTTTACTTTTTGTTGGTTGATATTTTCACGACCCACGGGTTGGGGTTTTATTATTCCTGTTTCATGTCATTTTACGTTGATATCGGGTGTAAAATATTCGCCGAAAGAAGAGTGGATTTTGGCACCGTAGATAAAATCCGCTTTCTGGCGTACTTTTTTCAGTGTAGGGACGATAAGAGATGAGTCAGAACAGGGATTCTGACGCAGAGCACAACAGTCAAAGCATCCCTAAAATTGTTTTTGTTCAGCTAACTTTTACTTATCATAAGCTGTCGTTACTTCAAAAAGAGGAAAAAAGGGGAAAATGTTTAGCCTAATGCGCAGCCCGAACACTACCCGATTGAGAATATTGGCTTGACTTCACTGTTCCAGATCCCATGCTGGTGGAGAGCGGCAGCCGAGCAAGCTGAAATTTGCACTCTCTTCTGCGTTTTTCTTGCTAAATTTTGCGCTAACCTTTTGAGTGGAGATTTTTGGCACAATTCAATAGTCATGGTGTATATAAACTCATCAAACGTATAGCAATAGGGAAATGTGTCGAGAAATTTCTTCGTAAACTTTAAATCAAGGCATAGGCGTCGGAAAAGGAGGCCGGGAGGAGGGGCTTGGCTTCCCGCTTTTGGCCAAAAATTTCCTGATCTCAGTCAAAATGGGAGAAAACTGGACATTTTTGTAACCCGCCGATTTGAAGGGCAACGAGGAGCTCAAATTCAAAGTTTATGATCCTAACGTGGAATGTTTGCTGTAAGCATCAGGTTGGAGTTTGGCTGCCCCCCTCACTTTTTTGCCGGTGGCGATGATTATGAATCAAGGCTTTAGTATATTTGACAATAAGCATGTTAGATGCCTCCCAGAAAAGAAAGTCTTGATTTTTTTACTCGCTGATTATGTTTTCCAATATAATTCCACACTCGGCACCCAGCGCATGACCAGTTTTTTTAACACTGCCTGATCTACCCCAGAAAATAAAAATACAAACTAAGAGGCTAGGAATATTACACCTGGACCAGACTTAAGCGCTCGACTAATAATTTAGACCATTATTGGGCCTTCTCACAGCCAACAGACAACCTATGGGTCAATATGATTTCTTAACTGATTTCTTAACTGAATTCTTCTAAACCAACGTCGTCTGTCAAAATTTCTGGACTTCCTGGATTTGCCCCCTCTGGAGCTTGATTACGTATTCCTTATGCCATCAGATCCAAAAGTCATCCGCTAGGTGTGTTTGGGGTCACATTTCTTCGCATATTCGTCTGTTTACATGCATTGGCGGATGCAGGGGGGCATTCCAGGGCAAAGCGACCAAAAAATTTCAATTTGACACCACCATGTTTAAAAAATAGGAAACTTTATGTCCGGGGTAGTTTTGGGCCATGAACACGGCTGTGAGAATCTTAGCCCCCTCCGACCAACGGTGACCGAGTTGTAGACCGAGGCATTTTCGGGAGGCCACCTTGTAGACTCATCTTTGATGCTTCATAACTAAAAAAACTAACCGCCTAATTAAGAAGTTTGGTATATCATTAAACCCGTCTTGAACTATAAATTATTTTGAAAAAAGAAAAGTTGAAATTTTTAAAAGTTTGACTTTTAATTCGTTTAACCTTTTCTTTTGGCACATCGAAAGCAACGCTATTTGCATCAGTGTACCGTCATCCGACTAACTCAATATCACAAGTGCGCTCAGATTTTGAATTCCTAGAATCTCAGCTGCAGTGTGTGTTGGCAGCCCACCCCGGAGTGACACTAGTAATTGCTGGCGACATGAACGCGAGTTTATTGAAAGATGACCCTGACAACAACTCCGCGACTGCTCGTTTGAGCCAAATTCTTCGGACTTACGGGCTTGTTCCCTGCAACACCACCACACCAACCTACCGCCCGGCTGCCAGTCTCATAGACATTATAGCCACAAACAAACCTGAAAATGTCATCAGAAGCGGAGTCACCAGATGCCACTACGGTGGCCCACACGACTACACGCGAGTGTTAATGCGAGTAACTGTACCTACAAACAGACACCGACCAGTCATTGAGACCAGAAGACTCGGACAGATCGATCAGACTGAGCTCAATCTTACATTAGCGAACACCGATTGGAGTACCGTATACGATGCAGTGGACCCAACCAACAAGTGGACCGCATTCGTTCACATTATGACATCACTTCTGGACACCGTGGCGCCGATGCGGCGCGTTCGCGCACCACCACCAGCTGCTCCGCCCCTGACCGACCTGACCCGACAGCTGCTGCACAGGCGCCGCGCCGCCCTGGCGGCGGGCCGGCCGGCACGCGCCGATTACAAGGAGCTGAACCGACAGTGCCGCGCAGCAATACGGCGAGACTACCGCGAGGACCTGGCCCAGCGGATAACACAGGCCGGCCCACGGCGAGTTTGGCATGTGTTGCGGCCTGTGATCGGCAGCAAAAAGGGCACTTCTGCTGTGCCAAATGTGTCTCCAAACGACCTCAATCATTACTTTGTCAACGTTGGACCACAAACTGCAGCGAGCGTTGCACCTCCTCAGTCGCGGGTACCTATTAGGCTCCCGCGTGTGCCTTCTTGTGGATTCCGGTTACTGCCGGTGTCTGCCGATGAATTGTGCATTACGTTAGGGTCAATGAAATCGTCTCGTGCTGTTGACATTGCTGGTTTCAGTGTTTCATTTATGCAGAGCTTCTTTTATGGTTTGCAGCATGTGTTGCTCAATGTCATTAATGCTAGTTTGATTTCTGGTAGTGTGCCATCACAGTGGAAACACGGTATTGTTGTTCCTATACCTAAGGGCGGCGATGCTTC
>JAOTON010000996.1:490000-505091 GCA_034440635.1 Lepas anatifera | reverse complement strand
TGGGCAATCCTGGATCCGCGTATGGGAAGCGACATTTCAGGGAGCGTCATTCGCCTTGAGAGGCGTGTCTTTACAATTTCAGAGGGCGCCGATGGTCGATTGGGGGTTGGGAGAGGGGATGGGGAGAAGGGTGGGGGGGGCACCTAGCCTACTTATTCCCTGGATCCACCCATGGTCCAAAAACAGAAACATAATACTCTTATTGTAAACTCAGACTTTTACGGTACTCTAAGTACTTGTGATGCATTATGGAGGAGTGTTGGGGCACTTTTTTACCAGACCATAAATAAACAGAAACGGGGCCGCCGCGATCGCCGGCGTTGCCGCGGCGGGAGCGCAGGGGGTGACGCGTGGTGATTTGCTACAACGATGCGTGGAGGAACGGCATGTTAGTAAAGGTAACTTGGTGTTTCATTGATATATATGCAGATGGAATGTCGACATATGTCTCTTACCTAGCTGCATGCAAAATTCCATTTCCCTCCAATGACTCTAACCACCCTAAACCCCGGTGTGAAGCAAAAATGAACTGATAAAATTACCACTTTGAAATGCATTTTACGGCTTATAGCGCGGAAGCCGTAAGAGATAAGTGGGGGGTATTAGCGAGAGAAATGACGGCAACGTAGTTTTCTATCCAGCCGTGTTAAGTTCAATACCGTAGCTATCATGGTCTGGAAACCAGGGCGCTGAGAATAAAAATTTTAAAAACTTATATTTTATTTTTGCCTATAAAATAAAAAGTTTCGGCCTGAAAGTTTTTATCTCTAAATATATAATAAAGGAGGCTATTCTCTCTTATTATCTGAAATGGGAACTAATTTTCATCAATTAGATCGGAAGATATAAGGGTTTGAATGATATTTTGGGAAATGCAGACCTTCACGGAATGGGCCAAAAAGGACCCTTAAATTCCCGTTTTTGTTTTGTTTCTGTGTTTGTGCAGTACTGCACAAACCGTGCCTTTAAGTTGATATTTGACTCAGAACCTGAACTGCTGTAGCTTTAGATATTTCGAGCCTGTAGTTAAGACCATGAGTTTTATGCCAAATTTAGGGTGCAAAGTTTAAAAGCTAATTTAGAGCCCTAAATTTAAAGCTTTTTCTTTCCAACTTTTTGTGTGAACTACAAATTTCCCTGATGTAAAGGGTTCAAGTTTGAAGAGTCTAGATGAATTTGCAAAAATAGAAAAATAAAAGTTAAAAATCACGTAATGCAAAATTCTGGGCAAAATTTTGAAAATTTTGAAAATTGACAACCGTGGTGCTTATTCATTTGGAGAGTGCCTTCTATCCACAAAAGTTTTAGGTCTCTGATACCAGCGCTCAGAACAGACAACAACAACAACAACAACAACAACAACAGACAACCACGACGAGACCGGAAAAACTGTCAGAATAGAAGCCGTTTCTTACTTCGTTCGTCACCGGCTTCTGACAATCCAGCTCCTTAGCCCACCCCTTTACATATGTCCTGGATCTGCCTATGCTCGAACTCCGTAGCCCCACCTCTATACTGCCCTGGATCCGCCTATGCTTGAACTCCTTAGCTACTACCCCTACTGATGTCCTGGATCCGCCTATGCTCGAGCTCCCGAGCCCCACCCACGTACTGATGTCCTGAATCCGCTTATGCTCGAGCTCCTTAGCCCCCACCCCCGTCCTGATGTCCTGGATCCGCTTATGTTTTAACTCTTTAGCCCCTACCTGTTTTAACTCTTTAGCCCCTTGATTGTCCTGGATCCGCTTATGCTCGAGCTCCTTAGCCCCACCCCCGTACTGATGTCTTTGATCCGCTTATACTCGAGCCTCTTACCCCAGCCCCGTACTGATGTCCTGGATCCGCCTCTGCTCGAGCTCCTTAGCCCGACACCCATACTGATGTCCTGGATCCGCCTATGCTCGAGCTCCTTAGCCTCACCTCCGTACAGATGTCCTGGATCCGCCTATGCTGGATCTCCTTAGCCCAATCCCCGTACCGATATGCTGGATCCGCCCATGCTCAAACTCCTTAGCCTCTACCCCTGTACTGATATCCCGGCTCGCTTATGCTCGAGCTCCTTAGCCCCACCCTCGTACTGATATCCTGGATCCGCCTATGCTCGAACTCTTTAGCCCCTACCCCGTCCTGATGTCCTGGATCCGCTTATGCTCGAGCTCCTTAGCCCCATCCCCGTACTGATGTCCTTGATCCCGCCTAACCTCGAGCCCCCTTAGCCCCACCCCCGTACTGATGTCCTGGATCCGCCTCTGTTCGAGCTCCTTAGCCCCACACCCATACTTATGTCCTGGATCCGCCGATGCTCCAGCTCCTTAGCCCCACCCCCGTACAGATGTCCTGGATCCGCCTATGCTCGATCTCCTTAGCCCCACCCCCGTACTGATGTCCTGGATCCGCCTCTGCTCGAGCTCCTTAGCCCCACCCCCGTATGGATGTCTTGAATCCGCCTTTACTCGAGCTCCGGAGCCCCACCCCCCGCACTGATGTCCTGGATCCGCCTATTCTCGAGCTCCCTTAGCCCCACCCCCGTACTGATGTCCTGGATCCGCCTATACCCGAACTCCTTAGCCCCTACCCCCTACTGATGTCCTGGATCCGCCTATGGTCGAGCTCCTTACCCCACCCCCTTATTGATGTCCTGGATCCGCTTATGCTCGAACTCCGTAGCCCCACCTCTGTACTGCCCTGGATCCGCCTATGCTTGAACTCCTTAGCCCCCACCCCCTACTGATGTCCTGGATCCGCCTATGCTCGAGCTCCCGAGCCCCACCCCCGTACTGATGAGCTGAATCCGCTTATGCTCCGAGCTCCTTAACACCACCCCCCGTACTAATGTCCTGGATCCGCTTATGCTCGAGCTCCTAAGCCACACCCCCCGTACTGATGTCCTGGATCCGTCTCTGCTCGAGCTCCTTAGCCCCACCCCGTACTGATGTCCTGGATCCGCCTCTGCTCGAGCTCCTTAGCCCCACACCCATACTTATGTCCTGGATCCGCCTATGCTGGAGCTCCTTAGCCCCACCCCCTACTGATGTCCTGGATCCGCCTTTACTCGAGCTCCGGAGCCCCACCCCCCGCACTGATGTCCTGGATCCGCCTATACTCGAGCCCCTTAGCCCCCCACCCCGTACTGATGTCCTGGATCCGCCTCTGCTCGAGCTCCTTAGCCCCACCCCGTACTGATGTCCTGGATCCGCCTCTGCTCAAGCTCCTTAGCCCCACACCCATACTTATGTCCTGGATCCGCCTATGCTGGAGCTCCTTAGCCCCACCCCCGTATTGATGTTCTGGATCCGCTTATGCTCGAGGTCTCGAGTTCCAACCCGCTCCTGATGTCCTGGATCCGCCTATGCTCGAGCTCCTTAGCCCCACCCCGTACTGATGTCCTGGATCCGCCTATGCTCAAACTCACTAGCCCCACCCCGGTACTGATGTCTTGGATCCGCCTATGCTAGAGCTTCTTAGCCCCACCCCCATACTAATGGCCTGGATCCGCCACTGCTTATTAAGTTTATTTAAGCAGGGAGTGCAAGGAGTCACGTGTCATGGTATCACCACAAAGAGGTTTATTCGGCTGGGAAAGAAATGGTGTGCAACGGTGGATCCTTTGGCCAGTGCTACCTATGGTTAGAGGATGCATTAACTAGTGGGTAGATAGATAGACAGATGATAAACTTTTATTGGACGGAAACAATATGACAGGTATATCAAATAGATTGACGCAAAAGCCCGAAGGCTTAAGTGGTGGGGCCTCTCTTATCTCTCTCATAAGACACATCACTTTTACCGGACCTATCACACACATACACAGTAAGATTTGGACACACATAAAGAAACAACAAAACACAAGAAACCAAACAAGCAAACCAGTTCCTGACCACCATTTTGTTTTTTATTCGTCGCAAGTCGCAGCAGCGAGCGGGACCCTACCGCACGGCCGCCACCCGGCCGTCCGACTGATATGAAAATCTAATAGACAACGCGCCCGCCGCACGAGTAGAGGCGCCGAAAGCGAGACAGACTACCCTGCCACCACCGGGCATTCGCGCTGGTCTATAGCATGCGTACATAGCTATGGTATCTGTCTCGCATAGCAGCTACCAGTGCGCCGCCCGCAGCCACGCTACGGCCGAACGGCGGGGTGAGGTTTCGAGCGGAAAACTTACTAGCATTGTGTATTACATTTAATTAAAGGTACACTGTTGTTGCTATGATATGCAACCTGTTGCGATGGCAAGATATGTCTTTCAACTAGCTTTTTTCGAATTTCATCCACTTCCATCTATATTAACCATTCGAAATCCTGGTGTGAAGCAAAAATGAACCGATAAAATTACCACCTTGAAATGATTTTACGGCTGATAGCTCGGAAGCCGTAAGAGATAAGTGGGGGGTATGGTGAGAAAAATGACGGCAACGAAGTTTTCTATCCAGCCGTGTTAAGTTCAATACCGTAGCTATCACGGTCTGGAAACCAGGGGGCTGAGAATAAAAATTTTAAAAACTTATATTTTATTTTTGCCTCTAAAATAAAAAGTTTCAGTTTGAAAGTTTTTATCTCTAAATATATAATAAAGGAGGCTATTCTCTTTTATTATCTGAAATGGGAACAAATTTATCTTAATTAGATCGGAAGATATAAGGGTTTGACTGATATTTTGGGAAATGCAGACCTTCGCAGAATGGGCCAAAAAGGACCCTTAAATTTCCGTTTTTGTTTTGTTTTGTGTTTGTGCAGTACTGCACAAACCGGCCTTTAAATTGGTATTTGACTCAGAACCTGAACTGCTGTAGCTTCAGATATTTCGAGCCTGTAGTTTAGACTATGAGTTTTATGCCAAATTTAGGGTGCAAAGTTTAAAAGCTAATTTGGAGCCTTAAATTTATGACTTTTTCTTTTCAAACTTTTTGTGTGATCTACAAATTTCCCTGATGTAAAAGGGTGCAAGTTTGAAGACTGTAGATGAATTAGGAAAAAATAGAAAAATAAAAGTTAAAAATCACATAATGCAAAAATTCTGGGCAAAATTTTGAAAATTTTGAAAATTGACAACCGTGGTGCTTATTCATTTGGAAGTGCCTTCTATCCACAAAAGTTTTAGGTCTCTGATACCAGCGCTCAGAACAGACAACAACAGACGACGAGACCGGAAAAACTGTCAGAATAGAAGCCGTTTCTTACTTCGTTCGTCACCGGCTTCTGACAGACAACGACGACGACGAGACCGGAAAAACTGTCAGAATAGAAGCCGTTTCTTACTTCGTTCGTCACCGGCTTCTGACGACGACGACGAGACCGGAAAAACTGTCAGAATAGAAGCCGTTTCTTACTTCGTTCGTCACCGGCTTCTGACTACGGACAACAGAGAACGAAAAACTGTCAGTATAGAAGCCGTTTCTCACTTCGTTCGTCACCGGCTTCTGACAACAACGACGAGACCGGAAAAACTGTCAGAATAGAAGCCGTTTCTTACTTCGTTCGTCACCGGCTTCTGACAACGACGACGAGACCGGAAAAACTGTCAGAATAGAAGCCGTTTCTTACTTCGTTCGTCAGGGCTTCTGACTACGGACAACAGAGAACAAAAAACTGTCAGTATAGAAGCCGTTTCTCACTTCGTTCGTCACCGGCTTCTGACAACAGACGACGAGACCGGAAAAACTGTCAGAATAGAAGCCGTTTCTTACTTCGTTCGTCACCGGCTTCTGACAGACAACCACGACGAGACCGGAAAAACTGTCAGAATAGAAGCCGTTTCTTACTTCGTTCGTCACCGGCTTCTGACCACCGTACGCGATTGTAGAACTAAAAATGTCTTTTCTAAATGTTTGATAATTTCTTATGTCAACGGCAGCCACAGGAGGCAGCTTCGTCTCCTGGAGGCATATAACTGAGGGGTTATACTCCGATAAAATGTGTTGTAGGTCTGAAAAGTTAGCTCGGAGACCTCGGCAGTTCCATTGTATGATTGATGTCATAAAGATTAAAAAGAAACGGGCTTGTTAAATAGTACATAAGTCGGCCTAACCCTTCCAAGGGGGACCGCAGCCCCCGTATGAGCCCCTAGATGGTGCCGGGGAGGGGCCGCCGAGCCGGTTACGGACCGGACCACGACCTCGTCCGGCATCCAGCGAGTTTTCGCGTGCCCTCGAGGTTTGCGGTTGGCTGGGGGGCTCTCAGCCGGACGCTTAACCGGGGACCTTCCCCGGGGAACAAGCTTCAAAATTCTTGCGGACTGCTGCCACAATGGACGACTGAGTCTGGGAGAGAGGTTGTGTGAGCGCCAGGTCTGTGTCGGACGTGGACGGGGGCAGCGGCGCTGAGCCAGTGCCTCCGGCAGGTGGTTTGATGGGCGACAATGGGCGGTGCCTCCCCGTGGGAGAGGGCTTGCCTCTTCGTCCCACCACTGTCCAGCCCTCCAAGTCTGGCGGGGATTCGCCGCTGGGAGACCGGCCAGCAGCCGTCGTCGGCCGGTGCTCAAGGGCAGGGTCAGATCCCCGCCCCCGCCCCAGCGGGAGCTGGAGGTGGAGAAATAAAAGCGGGACTGCTGCTCCGCTCCCGGTCCCCGTCCCGCAGGGAGGGGGCTCTGGAGGAGGTGCTGCCGTCGGCTCAGGTGCCGGGGCGACGGGCTGGCCAGAGATGACCAGCCCCATCTTACCTGCCAGGCGGACGAAGTCCGCCATGGTCAGGGATCGGATGACCTCCTCCGGGGTCATCCGTGATGGTGGTGGGGGTCCCACCGAAGCTGCATCAGAGTACTTTTTCCGCAGGTGGCGGGCCTCGTAGGCTTCACGGGCTTCTCGGAAGTTCAGGCGACCTTTAACCTTAATTGCCATGATCTCTTTTTCCTTTTGAAGTGAAGGGCAGTCGCGGTCAGTGGCAGAGTGAGGGAGCTGACCCTCGCTGCAGTTAACACAGTATTTATTGGCTGAGCAGTCATCGGCAACGTGATCGCTGGATCCACATCTGGCACATACGCGCTTGCCCCTACATGTGGTGGTGGTGTGGCCGTAGCGCTGGCATCTAAAGCATCTCATGGGTGACGGGATGAACAATCGGACGCCAATTCGGAGGTATCCTACATAAATGTGGTCGGGAATGTCGGGCTTGTCAAATGTCAGAACAATTGTATCGCTTTCCTCTATCTCAGAACCTCTCCTTGTCTTCATGCGTCGCGCATCAACAACATCAAAATCAGCAAGGCCATTCCGACAATCTCATCATCACACACGCCTCTCAGCTCTGGACACCGGATAACACCTTTCGAGAAGTTCTTTGTTTTGTGTGGTTCGCAAGTGACCTTGAATGAGACTGATGTTTTCTTGCCGTTTACTCGCTTAGAGAATGATATTTGCGTCGTGTGTAGTGCCCGTTCTGCCTCCTTTGGGTCCGCAAACTCCAGCTCCAACGCACCATCCCTCAGACTATCGCAGCGTACAATATTTCCAAGACGGTCACATGCTTCCTTTTTCTGGAACGGGGATAGTGCGCCGAGACTGGATTCCAGTCCCTTCATGACCAGCACGCGTGGATTCGTCGGGTGAAGAGCTTTCGGTGCAGTACCTCCTCCTGGTGGAGGTCGGAGAGGTCCGGCTCTGGACTGATCTGGTACAGACGAGGATGTGAGGGGAGGGGTTTTTCGAGGTTAGAGGTATCCATGGAAGTATTGTTTGAATTCAGCCAGCCACGTGCGCCCCCTTCCGACGAGGGTGCTACTAGGCGAGACGACACACGGGCTGGCTATACGGGGAGACGCCGCCGTTACAGAGGGGGAGAGAGACTCACCAAACCCCCCCTGCCCCGACGACGGTCCCCCTTGCACCTAGCCTAGACAACCCCGGGCGGGGCCCGGACACACCCCACCCTCCCCGGGTGAAGTTGGGACCTCACCCAAGGAGGGAGGGGCAGCCGAAGCCCCACCAAAGGCCGACAGACTTTTACAATGCTGCTACTCTTGTCGATGCCCTCAAGAGTTCCCCGCCCTTGCGGAAATCCAGACCAAAGTAGAGTGTTGCTGGAGGACGACGAACGAACACAGCGCCTCCCTCAGCTCAGCTACCAGGACTCCTTCATTCCGGGGTACGGGTCGGTGCGCAGCTCACCTTAAAAAGACAGGCGCCCTCGCACGGCCTCATCGGAGCAGGCGACTACCACCTGCTCGTCACAACTGATTCCCGGCTGGTCCGAGAGAGGCGAGCCCCCGGCCCGCAGGGCCGGCGATTAGATGATCCAATCGCCAGCCACACGAGCCGGAGGCCCACATACACCCAGACCATCCAGGAATCATAGGCACGTGCAAGGACGCCCATGATACTGGGATAATGTGGGTAACTGGGAAGTTATGAGTTGCAAAAAGGAAGAGGGTCGGTCTGTGCTGTCCAGCCCAGACACGCGCCGCCCGCGACCGAGGTGTCCGCACTCAAGACGAGCAAGAGTGCACACAGCCCCGCCACCCGCGGAGACACGCCGGGCCAGACAACGCAGACAGTGGGCAGGAGGGGTGTTTAGGAGTGGACAGAAAGGATACGGGTGGAAAGGCATGGAGAGACAAGGAAATAAGGAAAGAAGAGGAAAAGGAACAAGGAGTTGGTAGGGTTTGAATTTAGGAGGGCCAAGAAAGGATGAGGATGGCAGTTTCGATTTAGCCTCTCGCCCGAAGGCGAGGGGCCGAAACCCATCCTGCCAACTGGGGTCGCGGGTGTCGTCACATCCCGTACCCAATTATCCATGTGCCGGACCAGTCAGCAGGTGCCAACAAGTCCGGCAGATGAAAATTGGTCCCCTGCGGGGAGGCCCCCCTCCAGTGCGCGTTAGTGCCAGACCCCCCTCCAGTGCGGGTGTTAATAAAGTTAATCAGATACAGGGTGTTTCAGAAAGAATGATATTTTTAAAATGTTCAGTAAAGTACTAAGAATCCTTCAAATCCGTCCACAAAACGCTCATTTTGATGGTCAATTGTAGGAAATTTTTCTATAAACATGTTTCATCTGCATCAAATATTTTCTCCGGTCTTAAATGTACTCGAAAAATGATGCAAGAAACATAATATATGCCCGCTTATATTTGAGAAAATGAAGCTGGCAGCACTCTAAAAAGGCTTTAGCACACAAAAATGACACGTGAGCATGCACATCAAAGGCACAAGTTTCAGTAATGTTACTAGTTTAAAGCTTTTGGTTCAAGCTCCGTATGGCTCATTGGATTACCTTCCAATGAGCCATATGGAGCGCAAAATACCTCACTGCTCACCGCAAAACAAGGGACATGGACCAACCAATTGTGGATTGCTTGCTCTGACCCGAGCTTTCCTAAGCTTGAGAGGTGAGTTTATTTTACAATTAATATCCAGAGG
This sequence comes from Lepas anatifera, assembly GCA_034440635.1. Taxonomy (NCBI): domain Eukaryota; kingdom Metazoa; phylum Arthropoda; class Thecostraca; family Lepadidae; genus Lepas; species Lepas anatifera. The sequence continues at coordinate 495,738 of JAOTON010000996.1, read as the reverse complement.
AAATGTGCGTGTGGACTGTGATGTACCGTAGTTGCGATATAATGTTTGCAGTGTCATTGGCGTGATACTTGTCACGTGATACGCGCGTGATTTCTACGAACATTTTCGATGAAGGCAAAATAGACAGTATTTTTCAACTCATTTTTTAGAGTACTTTGAACTGGCAAAAATATCAAAACAGCTTTCAAAATACGAATAATCGTAAATGTCCCAAAATTTGCTTTTGATTGATAAATCATACCACAACAACCCATTTATAACCTCATTATGACCAATTCAAAAATATCATTCTTTATGAAACACCCTGTAGATATCAATTCCGTTTTGACATTGTGTTTCTCCTGAGGGGAAGATGACTGAGTCAGCCATGCTTGCGGTGCAAAAGCATCCTAACGCAAAAGCATCAGTACGTCGCAATGGTTGCTCAGAATCGCAGTTATTTTGGAAAGATCCGTCCTGTTAGTTCGCTGACCCGCAGAAAGTCGAAACGAAACAAATTCGAAAGTGATTAAAAGTTTAAACCTGACTTGTTTGAGAGGTCAGAATGGAAAATGAAGAAGTTAACCCTCGCCCCACCGGGGGGCCATCGATGGCCCCCCTAAGGTTTTTCCGGGATAGCAGAAAAACGACGAGGCGCAGCACCGCGGTTGAGGGCTCTACCTCTCACTGCATCATTTTCCCATCATCCCTGAAATTTTTTACCCCGGGTCACCCAAGGTCAGGTCACCAGACGAGGTCAACCAAGGTCACCTCACTTCACCTTTAGAGGTCTGTAAGAGCTACATTTCAAAGTCGATCGATTTGAACCTTCCTACACTTCATGACCCCTCCAGGGTCTACAAGGTGTATATCCGGGATTTTTCGATTTCGTGCCCTGAGGTCAGGTCACGAGGCGACCTCTCCCATTGGAAAAGCATGGGGAAAAGCTATTTCATGATATAAAAGCCACAAAAATGATTGCAAATACTCGGACTGCTCAGAACAACGTTTTTAGACACCCTTTCACGGATCCCAGGGGTCATATTTGCCCTTTGACTTTTCCAAGGTCATCCAAGGTCACCAGAGGTCAAAAACAGTATTTTGACAATAACTTTTGACCTAATTGAGCTAGAGCAGTGAAACAAACACCATCGTGTTTGTCTTGTCACTGGCTTTCATTTGATATACGGCAAGGTCACTTTTTGACCTTTTGTGACCTCAGGTCATATTAGGTCACGAGGTGACCTCTGGCGGTCAAACCACTGGCGGGAGGTCTTTACGTTCCACATAGCGGAAAAAGTACTGGCAATTTGCTATCAAATGTACTTTACCAGGCCTCAATAGCTCTAATGACATAAGAGTTATGCCCAGTTTGCTTAATCATTGCATATTTGAGTGAAAATAGCCGATCTTGACCTAATTTGACCTCTGGAGGTCAAACTATTGACCTGAGCACTAAAACATGCGAAGTAATTTCTTACTGAATTCACGCGAGCTTTCTATTGCACTTTGCAGATTTGCGCTAACGCCCATATTTTCGGAGTTAGAGGGGGGCCATCGATGGCCCCCGGTGGAGGCGAAGGTGGCGCCGGACCCCCGGTGGGGCGCGGGTTAAACTAAAGAGCCGTCTTAAATTCTTGCATAATATCGAGAAGTAGCAGGCACCATTTTTCCCATGTAATACCATAACGTGCCCGAATTACTCCAACGCTACCTGGCAACAGTTTTGGCTATCGATTATGATGCCTGGTATTTTTAGCATAGGCTGATTCGGGGGACAATTGGGATACTTGTCCCCCCGACTAACCCTCGACTCCTCCTGAAATGGTCACGGTGCACGCTGAAAATTCGATGGAATACCCTGAAATGTAGTTTTCCACCATCGCCCACATCTTCCCCCAAGTGAATATAGGTACTCCCTAAAATAATGCTAAAGCATGATGTTTATTGCTTAGAACATAGCTATGGCATAATAATGTGATGACGCTTAGAATTTTAGTCAGAAATCCATGGTTCTTTATTTCTGAGCAACTCTGAGCTGGGAAACATAATACACAAAGTTTTCTTCTCTATCATTAAACTAATCTTTAAATATACATTAGTTTGAAAAAAGAAAATTTAAAAAAATTAAAAACATTTTGACTTTTAATTCGTTTGAAACACTTTTCTTCTTTGACCAAGCTCGATTTTTTTCGCAGTTATAATTAACACTTTTTAGAACACCCTACAAAAAAATTCGATTTATAAAAAACATTTTTAAACAGTTCATTTTCAAAAGACGAATTCTTGCTATAAGTTCTTTTTTGCACCTATGATAGGTATGCCATTGCACGGCACGACCACTGCGGTGGTACACCCTAATGTTTAACACCACAAACAAAGCGATTGCTTTTGTAAATCAGTTGCTTGCAATGATATTGCATTGTTTTTGCGAAATTTTCATCGTGCAGAGTGTCAAGAATTTATGAGAATTAAGACTTACCCACAGGAGGGCGGGCAACCAGCCTCCTCAGTTTTCTCCAGATAGTAAAAAGCACCTTGGCACAGCGCCACTGTGCTTTATCTACCTCTAACTCCGAGGCTTTTTGCAGCTTCTGGAAAAGTTTTAGAGTCTGGGTCATACCAGAGTCAGACCGCCAAGCCAAGGTCAAGAGACCTAGCCTATGAAGCTATGAAATGATTACCTTTAAAAATATCATGTGCAGCAACCTCATCAGAGTGAGGCAAGTCGAATGTGTTATGATTTCTGGTCATTTTTCGCCTATAGGAAGCAGATTCAAAATTATTTCCTGGGAATGAAGGAGAGGTTTCAGACACGTTTTTTACATTGTATGAATCCTCTCAAAAAGAATATGCTGGCTGAACTGGGCATCTTGTATCCATACTATTTTTCCATCTCCAGGAACGATGTAATTGAATGTGAGTTAGTTGGGTGCTTATGCATAAGTCATGCTTGTTTCAATTATTGATGAAGTCGCAGAAATCTTTGTAAATTTTCTTTTAAGCGAACTCAAAGGCCCATTCCAAATAAGTTTCTTTGCCCTTTCCTTTCCAAATCACTTTTAAGGGCTGCTACTTTCTTTTTATAAATCCTGTCAAAGATTTTGCGGGTTCAGTTTTAGGAGTCAGGGTCTCACTAGGAGTCATCAAGAGACTTTTGCGGAGACCCCCGACCCCACCACCCAAACGAGCAACTCCCACGATGAAGGGTTAATTAAGGAAAAAAGTTGAACGTCCCACATGGCATAACCAGACGGCCCATCTGCACTCAGGTCGCCCTCACCAGAATCAGTTGCCAGCTGACCCTACAATATTAACGGTACCCACCACCTGCCAGTTGACCTAGATTATTTTGCCCAAAAGTTGCTAAAAAGTCGAGTTAGTGGTAGATGAAGTACAGTGGCGCTGTACGCGAAAGTATTATTTTACTACATGTAGAAACACTGACGAAACCAGTTAGCCCTTGCCCCCTTGTGTGGGCGCATGTTAATTCTCATAGAATTCAGACACTTTCACGATGAAAATTTCGTAAATACAATGCAATATCAACATTGATTAAGCAACCGAATTCACAAAAGCAGTCAGCTCTGTTTGCGGTGTTAAACATGAAAGGAACTGTGCTCTTTACTGCAGTAGTAAAAAACCGTCTGCATTACCTACCTTAGGTGCTAACATTTGGAATTTATAGCAAGAACATTTTGAAAATTTCTCATCGAAAAATATTTTTATGAGACAAAATTTGCTAGGTTTCTAAGGAAATTTCAAGTATGAAAAGTTCAAGCTAGGTCAAAGAAAGATCAAATGAATTAAAATTCTTTTTATCATAGAAGTTTTATTTTTTCTTTAAGTAATGTATAAGTTCAGAACAGGCTTAATGATATACAAAAATTATTCAATCAGGCAGAGACATACGAGTTATGAGAGGATCAGAGATGAGTTTACAAAGATGATCTCCCGAAAGAATGTACTTGGGCTCTAACTCAGACCCACCGTTGGTCTGCTGCGGCTACAATTCTCACAGCGACATTTTCTCATTGGCCCAAAACTACCGAGACAAAGCTTAAGATTTTCTAGGCATTGTGGCATCAAGTTGAAATCTTTCATGGCCATGTTTGTCCCTGGGAATTTCCCCGCTGTCAATTAAGATCAGGATCTTTATAGGTACGGATATGTGTGAAATCACGGACACGTTTTTGGGCTTGTAAAAATTAGAAGCCGGTTGATTTCGATTTATAATTTTTCAACCTGGTGACAAAAAATTCCCGACCATTGGCCCCAAACATCCAGGTGACACACATCAGTCATCAGGTCACACCTCCGGAGTCACGTCAAGGTCACTATTTAATCTAACATAGGCAATATGCACATCAATCCGAACCGTAGAAGCAGTGTCAACGTATAAGGAATCAAAATAAAAGATTTTATCGTCCCCTTTCCTGTAAAGATATTGACCCAAGTCAGAAAATCTCCCAGCAGTTCAGATGACCTCTTAGAGGTCACAGGTAAAACCTGTGCAACAGGAACCTAGGAAGGTTGCCAAAGTCCACTCAGTAGGACCACTATTTTGCTAGCAGTTTCAATTCGATAGATTCACCCCTTTCTCACTTCTGACACCTTAAGCAGACATTTCTGAAGGTGAAGTCAGTCATAACCTAACCTGGTGACCTGACCTGAGAATGATCCAGGCTTGAATTTTTGGGGGAAAGCTGCGGAATTGATCAAGGATAAGATGTGTCAAGTACGGCGGTTCTCCGCGCCGCCGTTTTTCGTACAAACCGGTAAAACCCGAGGGGATGTCAAACACTTCCCCCCCGGGACGAGGGGTTAAAAGAAATATGAATGTGTGAACCTTGCATATGTTGATATCGTAGTGCGAAATATTTTTACCGTAGCCGTAGCTAAGGTACCGTAATTCCGTACTCGATGAAATATAACGCGTAGCATACCTAGGTGCGTAACCAGGATTTCGCTCAGGGGGGCGAAAATGGCTTCTGGGACAGCTCCAAAAGGAGGCCTGATGAGGTAAAATGGCATCTGCTTTTACAGAATCGTGTCCTCAGCGGGCTCTTCGGGTCCTCAGGGGGGGGGGGGGGGCTGGCTGTCGCTGCCGCCCCTTGGCTACGCCCTGGTAACATAATTCCGTAGCGTAGTTTTGGCCAAAAAAATCGAACCGTAACGTAGCATAATTCGGTAACGTAACGTAGCGAAGGCCATCTCTGCTCACCAGTCAGTTGCCAGCCGACCTACTTCGAGTAAACATAGAGCGCCGGAGCGTCTCAGTGGAACCGATTCCAAGCATGCACAATGTGTACATGCACAGTCACTTCATGTTCCTGAGCAACAGGCCGGAGCCCAACGCTCTAACAACTGAGCTACCGAGCGGCCATATAACCACTGACCCCCAAGCGGCATTGGTTTCCAGCGGTAGACATCGGTTCGTTACTTGTTATTGATGGCATCGTCCCCTTACATGCAAGAAAGGGGTTGTGTTTTCTACGCTTTCTTTGGTACCAATTTGAGTTTTGAGACCTCCTCATGATTTCTCTTAAGAAGGTCCAGCTGTTCAGTGTCCTTGATATCGGTAAAGATATCATTCACGTAACAGTAGTACAGCTGGGTTTGGTTTCCATTTTCTGCAGTGCGTTTTCTTCCACACAGCACATATGGCTTCGGACGAATAATACTCCCCAAAGGAGAACCAATCGCAACGCCATTTACTTGGTAGAAGAGTTTGCCTTCTGGGCATCGAAATGGAGCAC
>JAOTON010000996.1:292500-485000 GCA_034440635.1 Lepas anatifera | reverse complement strand
CATTACTGCATAGACACTAGACTGAACCAAAAGCATAATTTTGAAGGTCAGTTTTGGCCCTTTTTCCAAAACATTGCAATTATGGCCTAAAACTTTAAAACCATATAACTTTCAAAATTCTGGACATTTTTGAACGCAGTTTTCTTTGTTAAGATGGGTATTGTCATTACAACAACATATTCTAAATGCAAATTTCTGAGTTAATGGGAAATATTTTTCTGCAAAAAATATAAATTTTTTTGTTTTTTTGGGAATTTAGGACTACATATTTCCAAATTTTCTTTTCGAAATTGGTACCATAAAAAAGCCCGGCTCAAGTTCTACAACCGTCTGCCTGACCATACCCGCGCGTCTCCCATAGGTTTTGAGCTATATGATGATAAGGACTGAATTTGATGCGGTTTTCATAGGTTGTAATAGATTCATCACGTGATAAAGTGACTTTATACTCAACTGAGATATATGGCTCTCTCTAAACTTTTAGTATGGGAAATTATGAGCTCTGCCGTTTTTGTTTCATGACGCTCCGACGACTAGTTCGCCACTGAGAGGCAAAATACTTCGGTTCCGTTTTTCCCGCAGCAGTAGTGACGTCATTCTGCCCTTCTTGCATGGACCTTCTGTGCTGTGGCAGTAGGCTGCAGCCGGTAAATGCGTGCAAGAAAGGCATAACATTTTTATCCGAGTGCATACAGCGGGTGGCTAGCCGGTCGGGGCGGACGGGAACCTGACTAGAGGGCAGAGGGTGCCGAGGCGTGTTTATAGATCGGAGGAAGTGAGCAGTGATGCCCTCAGGTATCTAGGGAACGGTAGCAGGGTCCAGAGGCGTGCTGAGATAGCTCATGGGAAACATTTCGGACGGGGGAGCAGTGAGGATGGGGGGCTGGTACGGGACTGGAGCCTTCCCCGCCATTGCCTCGGAACAGCTTCTGTGTTTGTATTAACCATAGATATTCTGACATTGGGAGGGGGGGTGTTCAGCCGCTTGCTCCGCCCATTGTATCTACCACCATTGGAAAAGCCACCATGTATGTATATAAGCATATGAAAGATTGAAGATTTCGTTGCACTCCGTACCAAATTACCGAACAATATCAATGAGAGGCAATCGACCATGCAGATTTCGAATGTGGTATTCAGGTCAACAAAGGTCACTGCGCATGCGCACTAATGGTAACAGACGCTATCTCGGCAACCTACGGGTCGATTTTCTTGAAATTTTGTGAACAGAAGAATATCACAAAATGTAAGTCAAAGATGTCATTGAAGCTGCACTGCTCTGCGCATGCGCAGCAGAAATTATGAAAATAGGCCTGAAAGGCGAGGATATTTCAGAGGAGGACCTGAACAGAGGGAAAGCCAACGTGCTTAAAGTTAGCATGAGTGTTTTGTCACCCTTGGTAACAACAAAGGTCAGTGCGCATGCGCATTAGAACTTATGGTCATGGAGGCTATCTCGTGAGCCAATAGACCGATTTCGCTCAAATTTTTGCGAGTAAAAGCAGAATAGCATCTGCTAATCCTAATTGATGGCATTATGACGCTGCACTATTATGCGCATGTGCAGTAGGAATTCTAAGGAATAATAGGCTCTATGAAATCATTTAGACCAGGAGAGAAACAAACGACATATTAACATGCTTCAGTCAACTATAACGGTATCTTTGCTCTCATTCACTGCAGACGTTACTGCGCATGCGGACTGGGAGTAGGGTAACCGAAGCTAACTCGTTAAAAAATTGGCTGAATTGGGTAAAAATCTGCAGGTATAGGTGAAATACGGTCGGCAAACCCATCATATTTTATCATGTATCTCCTTTCTTCTGGTCATGCCCAGTCTTTACTTAACAAAACAACCATTATACGCGTGTTTATCTATGTGATGACATGAACAGAGGGCAAACGTGACGCAGTGTGCAGAGACATGCTAATGTAGGAAAACATGGGCTTACACAGGGGATTGAATGGAGCCACAATGAGAACACAAAACCTAAAACTCCAACATTGCGTTGTTATAAGTATCAAACTGCTGAAAACACTCGCCTGTCAATCGAACTGTTTGGCTAACGTACATTGTCACCGGCTTCTCCTGCGCCGGAGCGGCACCTGCCGAGGCCGCAGGCCGAGGTTGTTGTTGTCTGTTCTGAGCGCCGGTATGAGAGACCTAAGGCTTTTGTGGATAGAAGGCACTTCCAAATGAATAAGCACCACGGTTGTCAATTTTCAAAATTTTCAAAATTTTGCCCAGAATTTTGCATTATGTGATTTTTAACTTTTATTTTTCTATTTTTTGCTAATTCATCTAGACTCTTCAAACTTGCACCCTTTTACATCAGGGAAATTTGTAGTTCACACAAAAAGTTGGAAAGAAAAAGTTTTAAATTTAAGTCTCTAAATTAACTTTTAAACTTTGCACCCTAAATTTGACATAAAATTCATGGTCTAAACTATAGGCTCGAAATATCTGAAGCTACGGCAGTTCAGGTTCTAAGTCAAATATCCACTTATAGGCCTGTTTGTGCAATTCTGCACAAACACAAAAACAAAATGAAAACGGAAATTTGAGGGTCCTTTTTGGCCTATTATGTGAAGGTCTGTATTTCCCAAAATATCATTCAAACCCTTATATCTTCGGATCTAATTAATAAAATTTAGTTTCGATTTCAGATAATAAAAGTGAATAGCCTCCCTTATTATATATTTAGAGATAAAAACTTTCAGACTGAAACTTTTTATTTTATAGGCAAAAATAAATTATAAGTTTTGAAACTTTTTATTCTCAGCCCCCTGGTTTCCAGAACATGATAGCTAGGGTATTGAACTTAACACGGCTGGATAGCAAACTTCGGTGCCGTCATTTTTCTCACTCATACCCCCCACTTATCTCTTACGGCGTCCGAGCTATAAGTCGTAAAATACATTTCAAAGTGGTAATTTTATCGGTTCATTTTTGCTTCACACCGGGGTTTAGGGTGGTTAGAGTCATTGCAGGGAAATTAAATTTTGCATGCAGCTAGGTAAGAGACATATCTTGCCATTGCAACAGGTTGCATATCATTGCAACACCAGTCTACCTTTACTTAAATGTAATACATCATGCTAGTATGTTTCCAGCTCGAAACCTCACCCCGCCGTTCGGCCGTAGCGTCGCTGCGGGCGGCGCACTGGTAGCTGCTATGCGAGACAGATACCATAGCTATGTACGCATGCTATAGACCAGCGCGAATGCCCGGTGGTGGCAGGGTAGTCTGTCTCGTTTCGGCTCCTCTACTCGTGCGGCGGGCGCGTTGTCTATTAGATATTCATATCAGTCGGACGGCCGGGTGGCGGTCGTGCAGTAGGGTCCTGCGCGCTGTGGCGACTTGCGACGAATAAAAAACAAAATGGTGGTCAGGAACTGGTTTGCTTGTTTGGTTTGTTGTGTTTTGTTTCTTTACGTGTGTCTTAATAATAATTACTGGGGCTTATCGACGCACCAACTGCCAGGGTCATACGGCGTTGCCAACTCTCACCCTGTTGGAAGGGATTTTGGGGATCAGATCGACTTATTCAGAGGCTCCGCCGGGACTTGAACCCGGGACCGGTGGCTTAGAAGTCAAGGGTGCTATCCACTAAGCCACCTCATCCCCAGGCCATTAGTATGGGGGTGGGACTAAGGAGCTGGAGCATAGGCGGATCCAAGACATCAGTACCGGAGTGGGGCGAGGGAGCTCGAGCATAGGCGGATCCAGGACATCAGTACGGGGTGGGGCAGCTCTAGCATAGTCGGATCCAGGACATCAGGACGGGGTTGGGGCTAAGGAGCTCGAGCATAGGCGGATCCAGGAAATCAGTAGGGGGGTGGGGCTAAGGACCTCGAGCATAGGCGAATCCAAGACAGTACGGAGGTGGGGCTACGGAGTTTGAGCATAGGCGGATCCAGGACATCAGTAAGGGAGTAGGGCTAAGGAGCTCGAGCATAGGCGGATCCAGGACATCAGTAAGGGGGTGGGGCTAAGGAGCTCAAGCATAGGCGGATCCAGGACATCAGTAGGGGTAGGGCTAAGGAGCTCGAGCATAGGCGGCTCCAGGATATCAGTACGGGGATGGACCTAAGGAGCTCGAGCATAGGCGGATCCAGGAAATCAGTTCGGGGTGGGGCTAAGGAGCTCGAGCATAGGCGGACCCAGGACATCAGTACGGGGGTGGGGCTAAGGAGCTCGATCATAGGCGGATCCAGGACATCAGTACGGGGTTGGACCTCGGGACCTCTATCATAGGCGGATCCAGGACATCAGTACGGGAATGGGGCTAAGGAGCTTGAGCATAGGCGGATCCAGGACAGTACGGAGGTGGGGCTACGGAGTTCGAGCATAGGCGGAACCAGGACATCAGTAAGTGTGTGGGGCTAAGGAGCTCAAGCATAGGCGGATCCAGGACATCAGTTCGGGGATGGGGCTAAGGAGCTCGAACATAGGCGGATCCAGGACATCAGTACGGGGGGTGGGGCTAAGGAGCTCGAGCATAGGCGGATCCAGGACATCAGTACAGGGATGGGCCTAAGGAGCTCGAGCTTAGGCGGATCCAGGACATCAGTTCGGGAAAGGGGCTAAGGAGCTCGAACATAGGCGGATCCAGGACATCAGTACGGGGGTGGGGCTAAGCAGCTCGAGCATAGGCGGATCCAGGACATCAGTACGGGGATGGGGCTAGGGAGCTCGAGCATAGGCGGATCCATGACAGTACGGAGGTGGGGCTACGGAGTTCGAGCATAGGCGGATCCAGGACATCAGTAAGGGGGTGGGGCTAAGGAGCTCGAGCATAAGCGGATCCAGGATATGAGCACGGGGGGTAGGGGCTGAGGAGTTCGAGCATAGGCGGATCCAGGACATCAGTACGAGGGTGGGCCTAGGGAGATAGAAAATAGGCGGATCCAGGACATCACAACGAGGGTGGGGCTAGGGAGTTAGAGCATAGGCGGATCCAGGACATCAGTACGGGGGTGGGGCTAAGAAGTTAGAGCATAGGTGGATCCATGACATCATTCGGGGGTGGGGCCAAGGAGATGGAGCATAGGCGGATCCAGGACATCGGTACGGAGGTGGGGCTAAGAAGTTAGAGCATAGGCCGATCCAGGACATCAGTACGGGGGTGGGGCTAAGGAAATCGAGCATAGACGGATTCAGGACATCAGTACGGGGGTGGGGCTAAGGAGCTCGAGCATAAGCGGATCCAGGACATCACTACGGGGGTAGAGGCTAAGGAGTTCGAGCATAAGCGGATCCAGGATATCAGTACGGGGATGGGACTAAGGAGCTCGAGCATAGGCGGATATAGGTCATCAGTTCGGGGGTTGGGGCTAAGGAGCTCGAGCATAAGCGGATCCAGGACATCAGTACGGGGTGGTGCTAAGGAAATCGAGCATAGGCGGATCCAGGAAATCAGTATGGGGGTGGGGCTAGTTGGCTCGCGCATAAGCGGATCCAGGACATCAGTAGGGGGTAGGGGCAATGGAGTTCGAGCATAGGCGGATCCAGGGCATTACAGAGGTGGGGCTACGGATTTCGAGCATAGGCAGATCCAGGACATCAGTAAGGGGTTGGGGTAAGGAGCTCGAGCATAGGCGGATCCAGGACATCAGTACGGCGTTGGGGCTAAAGAGCTCGAGCATAGGCGGATCCAGGACATCAGTTCGGTGGTGGGGCTGAGGTCTCGAGCTGGGGCATAACTCGGTAACAAATAGGCTGAATTGGGTGAAAATCTGCAGGTATAGGTGAAATACTGTCGGACAACCCGTCAAATTTTATATTGCATCGCCTTTCTTCTGGTCATGCTTAGTTTTTGCTTAACAAAACAAACATTATACGTGTGTTTATTTATGTGATGACATGAACAGAGGGCAAGCGTGGTGCAGTATGCAGATACATGCTAATTTAGGAAAACATGGGCCTAGACAGGGGATTAAATGGAGCCATAATGAGAACACAAAACCTAAAACTCAAACATTGCGTTGTTATAAGTATCAAACTGCTGAAAACACTCGCCTGTCAATCGAACTGTTTGTTTAACGTATATTGTCACCGGCTTCTCCTGCGCCGGAGCGGCACCTGCCGAGGCCGCAGGCCGAGGTCAGAGCCGCATGACGAAATCCATGGAGCGAAGCGCATTGAGATTTCTCAAGCGGCTCTATTCTGGCCGCTCAGACGGGTCTCGTCGTGGTCTGTTGTTGTTGTTGTTGTTGTTGGCGTCTGTCAGTCCTGAGAATTGATGTCAGAGCTCTGGAATTTTGTAGGGTGATAGCCCTTCTGCTCCAGACACCCAAACTGAAGCCCCGAGTTGAAATCCACAATAGTTTCTGAGAAATTTTGGCTCAAACTTTTTCTGTTTTATATTTTTCTAATTTTTACTTCTTAACCTACGAACTTGAAACTTATGTCCTTTTCGAAAGATAACAAGGGCCAGCTAGGGAAAACGAATTGAGCTGATCCGACAATATTTATTGCGCGAAAACGCGGCATTTCTCACGCGAGCAAAAAACCTGCTAAAAGTTGATGGCCGACTTGTGCGCTCGAAATGTCAGAAGACAGGCCTCAGTTAGCTAAAAGGCAGTTACCTAGGGGTAGCTAGGCAAATTTTGTAGTGCTTAGGCATAGTTTTGAGTGCAAAACGCAAAATTTTGACCTACTTTTTACAGTTCTTCCGGAAGACTGAATTTTGGTTCATTTCATTTCAACGTTAATATCTCACAATCTAATTGACCGATTTGAGTTTTCATTTCAAATAATGAAAGAACATTGCTTCCGCCTGATAATATTTGGAGATGGAAATTGTGAATGTGAAATTCTTTGTTTTATAGGCATAAATAGAAATTGAGTAAAAAAACTTTTTATTTGCATCTTCCTGGTTCCAAGCTCATGTCACTCACAAACTCAGAACTGACATGGCTGAATGGGAAAGTTACTTGCGGTCATTTCGCTCACTTATACTACCCACCTATCTCTAATGGCTTTCGAGTAATTAGTCCAAAATGTATTACAAGATGCTAAATTTCTCGGACCACCATTGCTTCTCACCATGGTTTCAAGTCCTTAAAATGGATGGAAGTCGAAGAAATTTGGCATGAAGCTAGCTGAGGATCCTAGCTCGACGATACAAGTAATTTCAGCCCAAAAGAATGCTTGGTTCGTCTTCTAGAAGCACATTTATATCGTGCCTTTTCGGGACAAGCACAGCACCCGGCGCCAGCGGCCCGGCATATTCGGCGGAGTTGTACCAGCCAGTGACCTCCTGACGGGTCACAGCTGTTCAGCTAGTGGGAGGGGGAGTAGTGGGCACGGTGGTCTAGTGGTTAGAGGCCCTGTTTCTTGATCGGGTAGGTCCGGTTCGAATCCGGGGGCGACAACGTAATCTTTATTGGTTATTTCAAGGAAAAGAATGATAAAACTGACTTACAGGCTTATGAAGAGATACATTAAGAACGAAATATCGTTTGCTTTCAACACATTGTCATGCGGCTCTCCTGCGCCGGTGGGGCGTGAGCTCAGGTCGCAGACCGGAGTTGTTGGCGTCTGTCAGTCCTGAGAATTGATGTCAGAGCTCTAGAATTTTGTAGGGTGATAGCCCTTCTGCTCCAGACACCCAAACTGAAGCCCCGAGTTGAAATCCAAAATAGTTTCTGAGAAATTTTGGCTCAAACTTTTTCTGTTTTATATTTTTCTAATTTTTACTTCTTAAGCTACGAACTTGAAATTTAATGTCCTTTTCAATGAATAACAAGGGCCAGCTAGGGGAAAAAATTTAGCTGATCCAACAATATTTATTGCGCGAAAACGCGGCATTTCTCACGCGCAAAAAAAACCTGCTAAAAATTGATGGCCGACTTGTGGGCTCGAAATGTCAGAAGACAGGCCTCAGTTAGCTGAAAGGCAGTTACCTAGGGGTAGCTAGGCAAATTTTGTAGTGCTTAGGCATAGTTTTGAGTGCAAAAGGTAAAATTTTGACCTACTTTTTACAGTTCTTCCGGAAGACTGAATTTTGGTTCATTTCATTTCAACGTTAATATCTCACAATCTAATTGACCGATTTGAGTTTTCATTTCAAATAATGAAAGAACATTGCTTCCGCCTGATAATATTTGGAGATGGAAATTGTGAATGTGAAATTCTTCACACAAACCCAAAAATGAAAATGTCACTCACAAACCCAGAACTGACATGGCTGAATAGGGAAGTTACTTGCGGTCATTTCGCTCACTTATACTACCCACCTATCTCTAATGGCTTTCGAGTAATTGGTCCAAAATGTATTACAAGATGCTAAATTTCTCGGACCACCTTTGCTTCTCACCATGGTTTCAAGTCCTTAAAATGGATGGAAGTGGAAGAAATTTGGCATGAAGCTAGCTTAAGATCCTAACTCGACGATACAAGTAATTTCAGCCCAAAAGAATGCTTGGTTCGTCTTCTAGAAGCACCTTTATATCGTGCCTTTTCGGGACAAGCACAGCACCCGGCGCCAGCGGCCCGGCATATTCGGCGGAGTTGTACCAGCCAGTGACCTCCTGACGGGTCACAGCTGTTCAGCTAGTGGGAGGCGGAGTAGTGTGGCACGGTGGTCTAGTGGTTAGAGGCCCTGTATCTTGATCGGGTAGGTCCGGGTCGAATCCGGGGGTGACCACGTAATCTTTATTGGTTATTTCAAAGAAAAGAATGATAAAACTGAGTTTCAGGCTTATGAAGAGATAAATTAAGAACGAAATATGATTTGCTTTCAGCACATTGTCATGCGGCTCTCCTGTGCCGGTGGGGCGTTAGCCCAGGTCGCAGACCGGAGTACGTTTTGGTGTGCCCAGCCGCTGTGCTGATGGGGGGAGGGGTTCACGGCTAGCCCCGCCGGCCACAAGGCTCCTCCCATCAAACACTGGAGGCAGGGTGGTTCTGTCCAGTCCTCGCGCCGCCGCCCATTCATCATTCTACCACTGCAGGTTTGCAGGTCCTTCCAGGCTGGAAACCTATCTCAACATAAGTGACATGTATTTCATTTTCGTCCAAGCAATATCAAACAAATGTACAAACAGGATTACACAACATGACCTATGCAAACACACAAACAAACATACCGACACAGACTCCCTCGCACTACGCTGAGTTTTGATTTCACAAACTCCAATGATAATGACACTTTAATAAAACAAAGGTGCGCTGACGAGCCGCCACGAGTCATTTGGCATGTGAGAATAGCTCTCCGATTCACGTGCCGCGGCCCATCGCACACTATATCACATGATGAGGGGGCGATTCATGGCATACATAGAGAATACTGCTGTGTGGGGTGGCACGGAACGCCTGACGTGGCGCCTATGGCGGGGTGACGCGCTCACACGGCCGACCAACACACACACACACAAACACGCCCACTATATCCGCATCTCGCTCTCTGAACTGGAGGACGCCCCTGCTAACAAGTGGGAGCGGTGGTGAGCGGCGGCGGCCGCCGCTGCCGCCAGGCCGCGCGGCACGTGCGGCGACATGGACGGCGACCGGGTCGCCAGCGGCGACAACGCCGGCGAGAATGAAGGGGACATGGCCTGCGCCGCGTATGCGTCCATCGAGATGGGACTGCGCGGCAGAGAAGGCATAGTGACCAGTCCCCCGGCCAGGCTGGAGCGGGGTGCCACGGGCGCTGCCACCGAACGCGGCGCTACACTGGTCAGCAGCGGAGGTGGCGCCATCTTCGGCGCTGACACCGCGTATGGGCTGGGCGCGCTGTCGTCCTTGAGGCGCGCGATCTCGGAGAAGACGTGCGCCAGCGGCTGGTACTGCGGCCCCCAGTTGAGGAGGTAGTCCCAGTTGTAGCTGCCGGTCAGCTCCTCCTCGCTGTGCACGATCGAGCTGAGCGAGCCCGTCATCGACGGCTGCGTCTCGTCCAGGCCGAACGCGCGCGTGCCGTCCATGATAGCGTCGTCCTCCTCGGCGCCGACCGCCGTCAGCTTGGACGAGATGAGGTTGCCGAGGTCGACGGTGCCCTGCTCGGCGGCGGCCTCGTCGGAGAACATGTGGATGCTGTCGGCTCGCAAGCTCTGGGAGCCCTTGTGCGAGTCCGACGACCTGGAGGTGTCGATGCCCAGCCGCGCCAGGTACTCCTGCGTGTTCTGCGCCGACACCTCCGACAGGTTGTCTGTGTTGTCCGAGTGCGCCTGGCTGGTGAGTCGAGAGTCAGGTACCGCCAGCTGACGCAGCTTCTGCTGCATCAGCGGGCCCTCGTTGATCATGCGGATCTCCTCGTCCTCGTCGCCGTCCTCGGCCGAGCCGCGCCCGGAGGAGGCCGAGCGGTGCGACTGCTCCGAGAGCTCCGAGGTGGTGTTGCGGCCGGCCGGCCGGTCGGCTGTGTCGTACGGGTGGATTTCGCTGTAGCGCGGCGGGTAGTTGAGGTCGGCGGCCGGACCAGTGCGGATGTCCGTGTCGAACGACGAGTCGAAGTGGTCCGCCATCGTCGGCTTGCTCATGCGCCGGTTGCGCATGTGGAGGAAGACGAACGCGGCGCCGAACGCCATGACGATGAGTATGATGGCGACCAGCAGGCCGACACCCCAGTCGGCCAGCCCGCCCCCGCCAGAGGGCGCTGGCCGACCCGTGCCGTTCAGAGCCGGGTCCATCAGCACCTGCACGTCAGCCAACGCACTGAGGCTCCCCGGCCTTCCGCTGGACGCCACCACCTGAAGCCTCTCGCTGGGCAGCTCGCGCCGCACTCGCCGGCCCCCGCCACCTCTCCACTCACCCAGACTGCGCCGCACCACGATGTCGCCACTGGTCTTGTTGATGCGGAAGAAGCCATCACTCTGCCCGCGGAGCGAGTACACGACGACACCGTCGGCACCTCGGTCCTGGTCGATGGCTGCTACCCGACCTACCACATACCCTGGCTGAGCATCAGCCGGCGACCTGAACTTGTACACCGTCTCCACAAAGACGGGCGGGAACTCGTCCACACCTCGGATCGATACACGCACCTGTGCCGTTGCCGTCTTGCCTCCCAGGTCTGTGGCGCTGATAGTGAAGGCGTACGCCTGTTTCTGTTCGTAGTCGAACACAGCAGCTGTGGTGACATCGCCGGTGGTGGAGTCCACGCGGAACCAGCCGCCGCCGCCGTCCGACAGCGTGTAGTTCAGCCTTCCGTAGCGCCCGCGGTCCGCGTCGTTCGCGTGCGCCGTGAACACCAGTCCACCCGCCGCCTCGTTCTCGGCGGCGAACTCGTAGTAGATGGGCTGCGGGAAGCTGGGCGCGTTGTCGTTCTCGTCCAGCACCCGCACGTGGACGGTGGCCAGCGCCGACAGAGGCCGCTCCGGGTCACTGTCGGTCGCGCGCACTATAAACCGGTACTCGGACAGCCGGTCAAAGTCCAGCCTCTGCTGCAGCAGCACCTCGCCGGTCAGCCGGTCCAGCCTGAACACCTGGTGGTCGTTGCCGGAGGTGATGTCGTACACCACGGCGGCGTTGTCTCCGTCGTCGCGGTCCGTGGCGTGCACGCGCAGAACAGTGGCGCCCACCTGCAGCGCCTCGCTAACGCTGGCCGTGTACTCGGTCTGGTTGAACTTGGGCTCGTGGTCGTTGACATCGGTGATGTCGATGACTATCTGGGCGGTGGAGTTGCGGGCCGGCGTGCCGCGGTCGGCGGCGGCGGCCTCCAGCACGTACTGAGCGCGACGCTCCCGGTCCACAGGTCTCAGCAGGATCACCTCACCCGTGGTACTGGGGAGACACGAACCGGGGCCAGGCTCGGTCACTGGGGCACGGCTGGGTGGGTAAACCTAACTGATGGCTTCACTTTTGATCGCCAGAATCAAGGAAATATAGCTGTGAGCCCCACTTTCACCTGACATTACATGTGCAGTGGAAGCGCAATAAGTGTTACTCGGAAAAAAACGGAAGCGTTCCTCAATTTCATCAACCAGTGGTGCTGGGATTACAACGCTTAAATACTATACTACAACGCTTAAAATCTATATTATCATTCATAAACAACAATAAAATAACGCACGCCAGCCACTGACACTGTAGCTCATTTATTTCGGAAATCGAGTGATTACATTTTTGCTCCCCCTCCACCGCGATTTCTGAATAAGCACGCAGGTAACATCAAAAGCGTCACCTTTCTTAAACGAACTGAATGAAAACCTAAGCCTCCCTCCTAGCGTAGGAATATTCCTGGATGAGGGGAAAGCCTTTGAAGTGCAGCATTATAGTATGCATTCAGGATCTATCTCAAACAAGCTCTGAAGCCAACGACTGCTGCCTCATGTCCACCAGTGAAGCTGCCGCCCGTCCGCCGAGATCCCTTACCTGGCAATCTGGAAGATGCCGTCCTCGTTACCGCTGATGAAAGAGTAGTCAATGTTCCTGTTGTGTCGGCTCTCGTCTACATCAGCTGCCGACACGCGCAGGATCACCTGTCCCAGAGCGGCAGCCTCGCTAATGCTGGCCTTGTAGACGGTGCGGCCGAACTGAGGCGCGTGGTTGTTGATGTCCTCCACTCTCAGCCTGACGGCGGCGGCGGCGCTGAGGGCGGGCGAGCCTCCATCGGTGGCCGCCACCACCAGCTGTCGCACCGGCTCCGACGGGTCGAACCGCACGGTGGCGTTAGTGTAGAGCACGCCGGTGACCGGGTTCATGTAGAACTGGTCGGTGTGCGTCACCAGCGAGTAGCTGACGTTGGCGTTTCTGCCGACGTCGGCGTCGGAGGCTGACACGGTCAGCACGGCCACGCCGGGCCCGGTCAGCTCCAGCAGGGCTGCCGAGTAGGCCGGCTGGGTGAACACCGGCGGCTGGTCGTTCTCGTCCTCCACGTGGATGACGACGCTGGTCTGGGCTTCGTGGGCGGAGTCGGAGGCAGTCACCCGCAGCTCGTACTGGCGCTCCTTCTGCGCGGCCGGAAGGCGAGGGTCAGAGAACCAGCAGACATAGGCGTGCAGGAATAAATAAACGTTATTTGTTATATAAAAATCAGGCAAGTCCAGCCAAATTTCCATCACATCTTTGTCTGAACTGTGAATAAGAAATTCGCAATGCGACACATAATCACCCGGTTCATTTCAACCTGTATAGTGCATTACAAGATACAGCCAAAGTTTTGGGAAACAACCAGTAACCACTTATTCGGGCGATATAAAGACACAAGTTTTGATAGAACAATCAGCCGGAGTCACCGCCTCCACTCTCACCACCGGATCGTCTCTCGAACTGACCTCGTGATCCAGCGGCTCCACCAGAGTGATCCGGCCGGTGAAGCGGTCGATGGCGAACGCCGCCTGGCGGGCGGCGCCGTCGGCGAAGCTGTAGGTCAGCGCCGGGTTGGTGTCCACGTCATTCGCCGTCACCGTGGTGACGACGGCGCCCACCTGGGCGCCCTCGCTGACGTTGGTCACCTGGTGCGGCGGGAAGGTGGGCCGGTTGTCGTTGATGTCGATCACCTTGATGTGGAGGGAGCAGGAGCCGACCAGGGCCGGGTAGCCTTCGTCGGTAGCGATGATGGTCAGATCGTAGGAGTCGCGGATCTCCCTGTCCAAAACGATATTGGTTTTGACCACGCCGGAGGTCGGCGTCTCGATCACGAAGGCGTTGTCCAGGTTGCCCTCGACGATGCTGTAGACGACGTTGGCGTTGGCGCCCGTGTCGGCGTCCGTGGCCGAAACCTGTACAACGAAGGTGCCCTTGCTGTTGCCCTCCCAGACGGCGCTGACGTACTCGTCCTGTGTGAAGCGCGGCTTGTTGTCGTTGCGGTCCAGCAGCTCCACCAGTACGGAGGTGTAGCCGTAGAGCGGCGTGGCGCCCTCCGCCTGCGCCACCACCGTCAGCCGGATGGTGCGCGTCACCTCCAGGTCCAGCTTCTCCGGGTCGCGCACGCGAATCAGGCCGTTGTTGGCGTTGATCTCGAAGGTGGTGTCGTCGTTGCCAGCGCCGAAGCTGTAGGTGATGCGCTGGCGGCGGCCGTCGCTGCGCACCGCCGTCACCTGGGAGCAGACAGAGCGAACGTGACCAACGGCACTAGAAGCGCGGCAGCCAGGGAACAAGAGCGCGCGGAATGTGCGACAAAGGGACAGATAACACCTGGCCGGAGTTGACTGATAGAGTGGACTGACATCTACCAGGATGCTGCAAGGCACGGCGGTTGGAAGTCGCGTCAGACCAGAGCCAGTGGTGGCGACGAGACTGGACTGCCAGTGCATATAATTAGCTAACTGAAATGAGACCATCGCCCAGATGTATCGAGTGCGGTCATGAGTGATGAGTCGTCCGGACACCCAGCACATTAATGCCTGAGTGGTCGGCTTTTTGTAGGTGCGCCGGTCGTGGCGGGTACGCCGTACATCTGATACACTCCCGGAATCCCGGCGCGTCCTCGGCGTGCTGGCCAGGACGGCCTCCGCACGTCCCAGACAACCCCACAGCCACTGGCACCCCCGGCCTGAGGGGTCCTGCAATTCGGCCCACCAGCCAGGGTAGAAACTGGCGTGAGCCGAGGCCGATGAGCACTTTTACCCTTAATATCTGTAACATTCCAACAATTTAAACCCGCCCAGGGCCAGTTTTTGTTGTTGAAACTTCAAGGCACCCTCGCCGCGCCCGTTTGGTCAGTGGTTGGATCAACACAGGCATTTCCATTACAGAAACAGACGCGCTGATGTGGTGGTCACGACAGCACGTCCATGATATAGCGCACGTTTTTAAAACGAGTAAAAACGGCGCCCAAACCGCGAGAGTGAGACCGAGCTTACCGTTGCAGCACATTATTCCTCTATGAAAGTACTTTTCGATGAAATGAGTAAGAAATATAACTAACCGGCTATTTCAAAAACTTGTTTTGACATACATTCAGATTGTTTTGGATCAACGAAAAACATGCTGACGTCGGAGAAAATTCACAGACAGTCCTAATCATAGATGTAGAAAACAACAACTGTAAGGAACCAGCCGAGACTGGGGGCACCGACTGAGGTAGTCGGGCAGGGTTTGGAAGCGACCAGGTGAGAGCTCTCGAACTGAGTGACCGATTGGGAGTGAGTCTGGGGGGCAGGTGGAGAGCTACAGGAGCGGCTGGAGCTGTAAACTGCTGTCAAGAGCGACGGACAGATCAGGGTGACTAGGGAACTCTGTGGGCCAGCTGGTAGCATCTGAGGGGGCCGGCCGGGGCTCACCTGGACCACGTCACTGCCGGTGGGCGCGCTCTCGGGGATGCCGACGCGGTAGGTGGCGTTGAGGAAGCGCAGGGAGGTCTGGTCGTGCTTCTGACCGACGTACAGCTCCACCAGGCCAGAGGCTGACTGAGCGGGGGTCCCGCGGTCCCGCGCCAGTACCTGCCACAGAGCAGGACGTCGCGTCAGCTACTCCGAGCAGCCGCCAGTGCACGGCAAAACAGCTATGCTTACTGTAGGCGCGCATATGGAAGTGGGCGCATAGTAATTATGGTATTAAAGAAACTTTTCTAGACTAAGAAAAGAAGATCGAATTTTAGACGGATTCGGTAAAACACATTACACACATCATAAGTTCCTGGCACTATTTTGTAAGGCCGTTAGGAGTTGGAAGCCTTTAGAGTCTGTTTAGCGACAACTTTCAAAAGAAGTCGCTCACCTCCAAGTGGAAGAGTTTGCCGGAATGACGCGCCAGTGAGCCGGTCGCCTTGACCACGCCGGTGTTGGCGTCGATGCTGAAGGGACTGCCGGCGGGCTGGCTGGTGAAGCTGTAGCGCACCTGGCCGTTAGCGCCCAGGTCGGCGTCCTCGGCCGTCACCGTCAGCAGGGCGGCGCCGGCGCCGGTGCTGGCTGGCACAGACGCCGCGAACGGGTAGCTGGCCAACACCGGCGCGTGGTCGTTGGCGTCGTCAATGGTGACCACCACGGTGGCACGGGCCGACCGGGCGTCGTACCTGCCGCCGTCTGTCGCCTGCACCTCGAATGTGTAGCTGGACTTCTGCTCGCGGTTGAAGGTGCTGCCCGAGTGGAGGTAGAGGGTGAGGAAATGGGGAATGAAGCACCAATGAATGGGACCAGACGAGTTATGTTAAAAAATTGTTTTTATTATCATGGATAAGAATAAAGGCGGCTAGTATTTACATAAACATGTCTTTTTAGGCCCTTCCTGCTCCTGTTAACGAAGATTGAAGCATGATTTCATTGCGACTGTTTTCAAATACCGGTACAACACTGTCCATTGCTACAATCGAATTGGCGACACAGATGCACCTTCAACAGGGCCACGCCTCTATAAGAGCGGTCCGCGCCCCCGCCGGACCACCCAGCCAGCCGCAGCCCTACCCGGCGGTGGTGATTTTGCCGCTGTCGTTGTCGATGCGGAAGCGCCACTGGGTCTCGTTGTTGAGGCTGTAGGTGATGCGGCCGTTGACGCCGTGGTCGTCGTCTACCGCTCGCACAGTGAGCACGTCCGAACCCAGCGGAGCGTCCTCAGCGATCCGAGCCTTTGGACACCGCTCAGGTCAGGCATCAGGTCTGAGGTGTGCAGTCGGCCGTCTTTGACGGCGATGCCCAGGAACAGGGCCATCGGGACCGGGAGGACAGGCGCCTCCACCTCTCACCCCACAATTCTCCACTCTTAGCTAAATAGGGACGGAACTCCCAAGTTGTATCGAGAGCAGGGTGGAAAGATAGCAAGGAGCCAAAATTGAAGCATTTATTTTTAGAGGGGACGGTGGTTTTTATGAGGAGTTCAAGCTTCACTGGAAACTTCCAGACACGCCCTGTCCTTGCCAATCCCTCTTTGGCCAGTAAAAATACTCTTGCTTGAGGATGACACAAACAATCAACTTAAGCTACCACATACCTTTAAAACATAGGTGCACGTCGGTAAAAGTGCTGCGTGTGGCTGTAAGCTCGCTACGATATGCATCGCCTCTACATGCAGTTGTATTTACCACTAGCTGACAAACCTCCACAGCTACAGCCACCATTTCATGAAACAAGCTCCAAGCTGTGTTCAGCAGGACCTCGTCCTGTAGGTGACAGCGGCAGCGGGGTCTGGTGCTGACCTGGTACCGGCGCGGCTGGAAGACGGGGTCGTTGTCGTTCTGGTCCTGGACGCGGATGTCCAGGGCACAGGTGGCGCGGCGCGCCGGCGAGCCCCGGTCCTGCGCCGTCACTTCCAGCCGGTACGAGTCGCGGTTCTCGCGGTCCAGCGGCCGCGCCGACAGCGCCCCCGTACTCACGTCGATGGAGAACTTGTTGCCGACGTTGCCGTCTGTGGGGAGGGTTGGAGGTTTTGGCGTGGGACCGTGGATTGGCATGGCTACATTTTCGGAAGTCAAAGGCAGTGGCGGCTCGTCGTCATGGCAACTCAGGCTGCGCCTCCCTAGCGTTCGGAGAATAGGTGGTAAACCCCATCGCAAAATAGGCATGTATTAATTAAATATTTTACAAGTCTTTTGTTGACGTCTTTTTTCTAAAAAAACTCGTGAACGTTCGCTCAGTGAGCCGATCCCAATCAATAAATATATATAAAAAACTCAGCCCCACCCAAACCCAGCTGTGTCGACGATCCAAAACAGCACTTTAGCACTCACAGACGCCGACTGGAGCTCTGACCTGTGATGCTGTAGGTGATCTCGCCGTTGGCTCCAACGTCGTTGTCCGAGGCCACCACCGCGTGTACCACGGCCAGCTCACTGTTCTCCGGGATCCGCAGCGGGTAGCACGAGCC
Organism: Lepas anatifera; assembly: GCA_034440635.1. NCBI lineage: Eukaryota > Metazoa > Arthropoda > Thecostraca > Lepadidae > Lepas > Lepas anatifera. The sequence continues at coordinate 467,316 of JAOTON010000996.1, read as the reverse complement.
CCTGTGACAGTACACGCCCTGTAACCAGCACCGTAGCCCTGCTGGGCGCTGCTTCACCCAACTGAGCGAATGAACTCGCCCAGCTCTTCACTGGACCATGTGGGCAAACGTTCCAGTCGTGACCGAAACGTTAAGTGTGATCAGATATGCCACCATGTATCAAGGAGTGCTTACCAGCGGAGAAATTGCAGGCCTTTTAGAGGTCTAAACCAGGATTTGTGAGACAGAGCTCTCAATGTATGATACGGTTTCCAGAAGCGTAGATAACTGTTAGGGAGCGGGAATGTTTTCTTTTCCCTTGTCCAGTTAGAGGTGAATGGGTGTGTTGAGCGGCTAGATGCGCCGATGAGAGAGTCATGTCGGAGGTGAAATACGACATGTCGCGATGTGGCCGGACACAGGCGACCCTGCTGCAGCCGGCGGCACCGGCCCGCTGAGCGGTTCCACAAGGTGTGCTGACGTATGATTTCATACATCCGACGCGCAACATGCATAATCGATTAGCGAACCCACCATGTTCACGAGATATCGGTATCAATCGTGAATAATTCACCAGTCGCAAGTATCAACAGCAGAAATAAACAATTAGCATAGCCATGGGGCATCGTGTTCGTATCTTAAACGCCACTAAAATCATTCACGCTTTGTTGCCTTGTGATTCGAGATGGCCCTCAGAATCTCTCCGGGGCATGGCAACCTCACTTCTTCTCGTCCTGACACAGATCCTGGCTCATGAGCATCCCAGTGATTCATCCAATGGCAGTATGCATGGGTGATGGGAATAATGTAATAGTTTGACACGAGCGGTTAAAACATTTCTATCGCCAATGACCAATTAAGCAGCCTCTAAACGCCAAAAATGACGAAAGACTTCGAGAGACAGACGAGTAGGCAAGTAGCAAAGTAAATCAGGGGAAGAATATCAAATGCCACAGTAGAAGAACTAATAAATTTCACGCCACTAAATTGGAAATAGCTTGTACAACACTTAGGCTTGCGACTAGCTTCAACTTTTCAATCGGTATTCAAACGCTAAAACCATCAGAATATTATAAAAAAAACAGCTGAGTTAATCCTAGTCATGACACCTAATCCAGAATAAGCGCTCCTTACATCGACCACCTCAAGGCTAAGAAAACATGCGAACTGTGGTATACGCCGTCAGCAGGCCTCCGGCTCGTCTGCCGGCGCTCACCTGAACTCGGGCGAGTGGTCGTTCTCGTCCTGCACCTGCACCGTCACGGTGGCCGTGTCGAGCCGCGGCGGCAGCGAGCTGTCGCGAGCGTACACCGTGATGACGTAGCGAGGTGTCACCTCCCGGTCCAGCCGGCCTGCCGTACTGATGTCTCCCGTTCGCGGGTCGATCTTGAACTTGCTGTCAGCGATGCCGGCCGGGATTGAGTACGTGATGCGACCGCCAGCGCCTGTGGGAAGAATCCCAGGTCAGCATGACGGCAGGGCGGCTCAAATACTCGTTTTCAGTTTTTTTTTAGAAAAGACATGATTCTTCTTACCTTCATGAATACTTCATGAAACTTCTTACCGAACAAATGTGAATCATGTTGCAGAGTATTCTATCAAGTGCAATTCTAGACAACTTCGCCGGTTAAGGGACGACAGAGCAACATAAACAATTGTACAAGGTGTGATCCGCCAGCCAAGCCGGTGACATTAACCTTTTATGATCGCAAGAAGAGCGCTGTGCTGTTTAAGCAATGCAACAACAATACTGTGCAGATGCATCATTCATCGGCGGGTGGGCACGGCTATGGATGATGGCTGCCTGATGCCTTGCAGGCGCCCGTCCACCGGCAGCATCTCCATAGCCGGCCTGTTTGCCGACGGAGGCTGCTATCTAAGAGGTCACCACGGTGCTACACGACTGCAGATGAGGCCTGCTCCCCAGCGACGCCGTCAACATGGCCGCTGCCACTCCAACACGAAAACGCTCCCTGCCCCGGCTATTGTTTCCGTGGCACAATCAGGCGTCTGGAATCGCCGCACACCCTCAATGAGAGACTGCCGGGTAAAAGAAGGACCATTTGCGGAACGCGTAGGACCGCAGAAGTCTAGCGTTTTTTGTGTGAATTGAGAGACGCTAGACCGGATGTGTTCTATGACCGGGACGAGGGATTGCAGAAAAAGGATGTGAACTGACGGGAGGTAGGACCGCACTTGAGAAAAAAACTAGCTACTGGTTACAAAAATTTGACTGAAACATAGATTGGCAAGATTAATTCGGACCTCGAATGAGATATTGGATTACTGGATATGGGGCCAAAGGCGTTCCGACGGCAGGCCATCGATATCTGTCTGCTAAGATGTATCTTTTCTAGATCACTCACCCAGCCCGTATGCCGGGTTCCAGGGTGCAGCCTGTTTGGCAGCGCACGTGGCTTCAGTCCAGCCGAGCTCACCTGGCTCAATTCCCCGACCCAAATTCGGAGTGATGACCAGTGAGAGATTTCCCTGTAATAGTGGCCGTCCTTGTCAGTTCTAATCACAAAATGCTACTGTTCCCAGGTGCAGTGTGGCTTGTGCATTCCCTTAAATCTGTCAAACGTAGATTAGTGTCGAATAATTATTTTTTGTGAATTAATTGAGCCCCAATCGCTGAGGTTGAGGTTCCACGGCGTCAGAGAGGGAGGGAGTAGGCTTGAACTGGGGCGTGATGCCCAATCCCGCCTCTGGCCGGGCTCGAATACATATCGAGCCTGTCAACTTATTTTTGAGCCCGCGAACTCGGAAATATATGAACGTCTTTTACTTTAACATTGTCATCGGTTCACAGGGCTGGGGAGAAGGCGCATTGTCTTCCATATATCTCGTTTTGTCTCGGCTAGAGGTCCCGCCTGGGGAGAAGGCGCATTGTCTCCCATATGTCTCGTTTTGTCTCGGCTAGAGGTCCCGCCTGGGGAAAAGGCGCATTGTCTCCCATGTGTCTCGTTTTGTCTCGGCTAGGGGTCCCGCGCCCCGGCCTTTGGGTGACTTTTTGATCCCTACGCCCGATCTGTGCTGGAGCCCGTCCCAAAAGGTCATCCGGCCCACAGCCGAATAGGAGTGCGTTCAAAATGCAGCGCCCCTGTTTCCAGTGCGTTTGTTACCACTCAGTTGGAAACAACTAGTCGTCGGCTGCTGCTATCACTGCCGTTTGTCCTTAGGCCTGTTGCAATTGTTTGACGTCTTATCGTCGATATATCATATCTTATCATATTTTTATCTTCAACGATTAAAATAGCTTACACAGTACAGCATAATAATGGTAGGTACTTAAAACACATTATATGCTAGTATAAAAAATGCTAATGGTTAATAAGGAGCTAAAAGGAAAATATAAAATTCATTGCAACATCATAGTTAATAAAACTAACAAGTATCTCATAATAACGGTACGTACTTCACACATTAAATACTTGTACACATGTCAAAATTAAGTAAAAAGCTACAAAAATATATAAAGGTAAAAACACACCCTGTCATCCTATATACCAAGACTAATATAAATATAAAACATACAATACAAATACAATATATGACAATCCTATAAAAATAATATAAAAAAGCTGATCACAAACATATGTTGAAGTTATCGAAAGACTATTTAGAGCTACATCTATGTATAATGGGAAGCCACCTGTCGTGAAACCTGCTCCCAAACAAGGCAAATATGAGAATATGCGTTGTTACTACAATTTTCTTCAGGTAGGTAGCTTTATTATTCGTGCACGTTTCCAGGAATCCCCCTTTTTGCACTTGTTATATAATTGTTGTAACGTGTCTGACGAAGGCTAATAAAATATAGCCGAAAGCTCCGAACGTTTTTCATTTTCACTAGTAGAGATGTCCTTTATATTTATCCTTTATTTGTAGTAGCTGATGTCTTACCCTGCGGCAAGTTAGAGTAGCCGACGTCCTACCCTGCGGCAGGTTAGAGTAGCTGATGTCTTACCCTGCGGCAGGTTAGAGTAGCTGATGTCTTACCCTGTGGCAGGTTAGAGTAACTGACGTCCTACCCTGCGGCAGGTTAGAGTAACTGACGTCCTACCCTGCGGCAGGTTAGAGTAACTGACGTCCTACCCTGCGGCAGGTTAGAGTAGCTGATGTCTTACCCTGCGGCAGGTTAGAGTAGCTGTGTCTTACCCTGTGGCAGGTTAGAGTCGCTGACGTCCTACCCTGTGGCAGGTTACAGTAACGACGACCACCCTGCGGCAGGTTAGAGTAGCTGATGTCTTACCCTGCGGCAGGTTAGAGTAGCTGATGTCTTACCCTGCGGCAGGTTAGAGTCGCTGACGTCCTACCCTGTGGCAGGTTACAGTAACTGACGTCCTACCCTGCGGCAGGTTAGAGTAGCTGATGTCTTACCCTGCGGCAGGTTAGAGTAGCTGACGTCTTACCTTGCGACCGGTCGGAGGAGGAAACGCTGGCGATGAACGTGCCGATGGGGGCGCGCTCGCTGACGCCGGCGCTGAACATGGTGCGTCTAAAGATGGGCTGGTTCTCGTTGACGGCCTGCACTACCACAGTGACGAGGGCTGAGGTGGTGAGAAGCGGCTGGCCGTGGTCGGACGCCGTCACGTTCAGCCGGTACTGTCTGCGCGACTTGCCACTCAGCGGCCGGCCGATGGAGAGCAGACCTGAGGGACGCGTCACAGCCGTCAGACGGAGAGCAGACCTGAGGGACGCGTCACAGCCGTCAGAGGGAGAGCAGATCTGAGGGACGCGTCACAGCCGTCAGACGGAGAGCAGACCTGAGGGACACGTCACAGCCGTCAGAGGGAGAGCAGACCTGAGGGACACGTCACAGCCGTCAGAGGGAGAGCAGACCTGAGGGACGCGTCACAGCCGTCAGAGGGAGAGCAGACCTGAGGGACACGTCACAGCCGTCCGAGGGAGAGCAGATCTGAGAGACACGTCACAGCCGTCAGACGGAGAGCAGACCTGAGGGACGCGTCACAGCCGTCAGAGGGAGAGCAGACCTGAGGGACACGTCACAGCCGTCAGAGGGAGAGCAGACCTGAGGGACGCGTCACAGCCGTCAGACGGAGAGCAGATCTGAGGGACGCGTCACAGCCGTCAGAGGGAGAGCAGACCTGAGGGACGCGTCACAGCCGTCAGACGGAGAGCAGACCTGAGGGACACGTCACAGCCATCAGAGGGAGAGCAGACCTGAGGGACGCGTCACAGCCGTCAGAGGGAGAGCAGACCTGAGGGACGCGTCACAGCCGTCAGACGGAGAGCAGACCTGAGGGACGCGTCACAGCCGTCAGACGGAGAGCAGACCTGAGGGACGCGTCATAGCCGTCAGATGGAGAGAGGGCAGACCTGAGGGACGCTTCACAGCCGTCAGATGGAGAGAGGGCAGACCTGAGGGACGCGTCACAGCCGTCAGACGGAGAGCAGACCTGAGGGACGCGTCACAGCCGTCAGGTGGAGAGCAGACCTCAGGGACGCGTCACAGCCGCCAAGTGGAGAGCAGACCTCAGGGACGCGTCATAGCCGTCAGATGGAGAGCAGATCTGAGGGACGCGTCATAGCCGTCAGATGGAGAGCAGATCTGAGGGACGCGTCACAGCCGTCAGACGGAGAGCAGACCTCAGGGACGCGTCACAGCCATCAGATGGAGAGAGAGAGAGAGAGAGAGAGAGAGAGAGAGAGAGAGAGAGAGAGAGAGAGAGAGAGAGAGAGAGAGAGAGAGAGAGAGAGAGAGAGAGAGAGAGAGAGAGAGAGAGAGAGAGAGAGAGAGAGAGAGAGAGAGAGAGAGAGAGAGAGAGAGAGAGAGAGAGAGAGAGAGAGAGAGAGAGAGAGAGAGAGAGAGAGAGAGAGAGAGAGAGAGAGAGAGAGAGAGAGAGAGAGAGAGAGAGAGAGAGAGAGAGAGAGAGAGAGAGAGAGAGAGAGAGAGAGAGAGAGAGAGAGAGAGAGAGAGAGAGAGAGAGAGAGAGAGAGAGAGAGAGAGAGAGAGAGAGAGAGAGAGAGAGAGAGAGAGAGAGAGAGAGAGAGAGAGAGAGAGAGAGAGAGAGAGAGAGAGAGAGAGAGAGAGAGAGAGAGAGAGAGAGAGAGAGAGAGAGAGAGAGAGAGAGAGAGAGAGAGAGAGAGAGAGAGAGAGAGAGAGAGAGAGAGAGAGAGAGAGAGAGAGAGAGAGAGAGAGAGAGAGAGAGAGAGAGAGAGAGAGAGAGAGAGAGAGAGAGAGAGAGAGAGAGAGAGAGAGAGAGAGAGAGAGAGAGAGAGAGAGAGAGAGAGAGAGAGAGAGAGAGAGAGAGAGAGAGAGAGAGAGAGAGAGAGAGAGAGAGAGCAGACCTGAAGGACACGTCACAGCCGTCAGACGGAGAGCAGACCTGAGGGACGCGTCACAGCCGTCAGACGGAGAGCAGACCTGAGGGACGCGTCACAGCCGTCAGACGGAGAGCAGACCTGAGGGACGCGTCACAACCGTCAGACGGAGAGCAGATCTGAGGGACGCGTCATAGCCGTCAGATGGAGAGAGGGCAGACCTGAGGGACACGTCACAGCCGTCAGACGGAGAGCAGACCTGAGGGACACGTCACAGCCATCAGATGGAGAGCAGACCTGAGGGACACGTCACAGCTGTCAGGTGGAGGGCAGACCTGAGGGACACGTCACAGCTGTCAGGTGGAGGGCAGACCTGAGGGACACGTCACAGCCGCAAGGCGAGTGACGGCCCGGAGTCCCCAACCAGCCAACTCGTCCATGAATGTCCGTGTACATTCTGTCAATTGAAAACTTCATGTAATGTATGCGACATCCAAAACCACATCACTTCTTATTTTACAATTCGTGCTAATGATAACTGAAAAAAACAATCTGAGCTTAGGAAAGCCCGATCCTAAGTCGAGCGTTGGCACCACTCCTCAGCCATTGGTAGCCGGGTACCCACTCGCCGGAGCGACCCTCGACACTGACCCGTCTCTGCATCCAGCTGGAACACGCCCTCGGGGTCTCCGGCTGTGATCCGGTAGCTGACCCGTCCGTTGTCCCGCGAGTCCTTGTCCACGGCGATCACGTGCAGCACTGGATAGCCCACCGGCTCGTCCTCGTTGATTGTGGTGCTGCTGCCGGCGGCACGCACGAACACCGGCGCGTGGTCGTTGACGTCCTCGACGATGATCTGCGAGGTGACGGAGGTGCTGAGCCGCGCCCGCTCCTCCTCGCTCTGGTCGGTGGCCGTTACGATGATGGTGTACTCGGCGTGCACCTCGTAGTCGATGCCCTTGTCCAGGGTGAGCGAGCCGGTGTACTGGTCGATGGCGAACACCGGCTCGGGCGACTGCTGGCTGATGCTGTACCTGAGGCAGCAGGCACGGGGTCAGAAGCTATGCCTGACTCGCACCGCACGCTGCGAGACATTGGTACCGGTAGACGGAGGGGAGAGAGCGAGCTCGTACCGGGGCTGTACTGGTACTCCCGCTGGGTACTCTATACTTCGCCGTGCCCGGGGAAAGGGAGTTCGGTCGGTAAGTGGGCTATACCGGTAGTTCGGAGGGCGTTGTCTGTACTGGGGTCCCGCTGTGGTATAGTATGGCTCTATGAGAGCTTTTGTCATCGCGAGGTGGCTGCAACTCTGAACAGATGAGAATTGCATCGATATGTGCCCCCGACTCCACAGCCCCGGTTCTACCCGTGCTGAACTGATACTAGCCGCTGTCAGAGACGGTCTACGGTTAGCGACCAAGCATACATTTATAAAGTATCTCCTGGAAGTCATGAGTTCCTATACAGCACTATAACTGGGCGCTATATGGGATGAGGCTGGTACGCCCCCAGTCTGAATATCTCACTGTCTAGCTTACTGTGCTAGCACGGTACTGGTGCTCCTTCTACGGCGGGAGAGAGTGGCATGGTTCAGGGCATTGGCCGCCCTGTTTAGAAGCTGAGGTTAAATCGTTCGACTGCGTAAACAAGGAGCAGATACAGTCGTCGGCTTTATGCACGGGAGTTGTGAGATTGACATCCCGCTACATCTTCGAGGCATACGAAAGCTAACTGAGCACCACCGCGCTAAATATCACATCAATATACCGTGCTGTCGACTTCAACCTGATGATACTTCCGCGTTAGGTTTTCCTGGCATATTTTGCAAAGTGTATATACATAATGTTGGAGCTTGAATAAAATGTCCGAATGCGAACTCGAAGATAACTTGACCGACAGACAGCCAACAGACCAGCACTATCTACGCGCATTTTGATGACGGATTGTAAGTGTTGCGTCTGCTTCTTTCATTGAGATAACGTCCAAAGCGCGCGAAGGATCGCGATCCTGACCATTGCGTTAGGAATGCCGAGTTGCCGAATCGTACCTCCTTGTAGTATGAAATCAAGCGTAGATGATTCCTATTTTCGATGCTGTTATTTTTAGCTAGCGTTTTCTTTTAACTCCGTTTCTAAGACGATAATAAATATGTTGAGATAGTACCAGGCTTTTGGAGTTCTATGCTCACATCCAGCCAACGCTGCGGCCGAAAATTGAAAGCATACAAAGAACGAGTTTCAAAAACCTCCACTTTGTATTCCGTCATTCCCATGAGTTTATTGCAGAAATTGTTCTAGGACACCACAAACATCAGCCAAGTTCCCAACTGAATTGCGTCGTAACAGTTTGACTTCAATAAGTAATTCGTCATTGTTCAAAGCTGCCTCTAAACCCATTTGATAATATAGGTATGCTTAATGATCACTCTTTGCCGAAACTTGCAGATGACGTCCAGGGACCTTCAAAACTCAGCCCATACATCTTGATGAATAATATTCCACATCTCAGCGATAATTTATCGACGGCCTGGCCTTCCGCATAAATATGTTCTGCAGCAAATAGATCAGAGATTTCCCCAGAACTTTGAAACAAATGTGCCGGGATTTCTGCTGACTTGGCGATCAATCATGGGTTGGAGGGCTGCAGATGACATTGGATACCGGGCGGCTGGAGCCACTGGAGCCGCGTGGAGACTGAGACATCAGACAGGATTACCACAAATGCCGCCACTGCCGGCGGTCTGCAGCGCACCGCACCGCCGCCGCCCCGCACCTGATATCCGGCACCCCAGCCACCGACCATATCCCAGACCCGACATGCCGCAAATGACAGAATTGCCGCTCAGCAGCTCGCTGCCTAATTTTGCAGAGTCCGCACGATCGGAGGCGCCCGGCTGATTAACCTGCGTGGAATTCACCCCCTCGGCGGCACGATGTCACTGGGCGACATTTTTGGCCGATGTAGCCGGTGTCAAACCCAGCTGACAACTCGGATAGGGACGCTCTTCTGCATACTGGCCGGGCCATTGTCCTCGGGGTAACGAGCTACCAGCAGCGGCCGGGCCCTGAACATGATGCCACGTCTGCAGAGACGATCACAGGCCAACCCGGAGCCTGCAGAGACGATCACAGGCCAACCCGGAGCCTGCAGAGACGCCTTAACGCGCAGCTTCCACCCAAACAAGCTCTTTGTTCACAGAGGACGAAATTCAATACAATGGCGCCGGATGTTGCGTCCAGCCGGAGACTGTTAAGGGTGCTTGTCGGGAACAGCAGCAGCGTTCTTACAGGGGATTTGGCGGTTCTGTGTTTGTGGAATGAACCCACCAGCGGTCAGCGATTCTTCCCGCGACAAGCGTCGTGATTCGGTTTCCAATGGAAAGAGGCGACGCAACATCGCGCTGTGTCGAAACGCTGTCTCTAAACCGGACAGAGAGCAGAACACACAACCAACCGTGCCAGGAGGTTGTGAGCCATTTTGGGCCATCAGCTACAGCTGGTCTGCTCACCTGACGGTGCCGGCAGGGCCGCTGTCCCTGTCGGTGGCGGAGAAGTTCCACACGGCGGTGCCAGGTGCCGTGTCCTCCGACACCGAGAACAGGATTGGGTCCTGGCTAAAGGCAGGCGCGTTGTCGTTGAGGTCCTCCACGGAGATTTTGACGGTGATTTTGCTGTTCTGCGGGTTGGTAGCACTGGCGTCCACCGCCTCAATCTGCAGGACGTACTGGGCGGCCATTTCGTAGTCGACCTGGAGGCGATACCCACGGCAGCGTCGTCAGCGTCACGGCCCTCCCTCAATCATAGCACACTGCTCTACTTAGGCTATGTGAGACCGAATTTGGGGCATCTATCTAAAGTAAGAAAAGCATAAGGATTTTAAAATTGATCCGTCGACAAACCGGAACATCGCCGAGTTCGAACAGCATCATCTTTTAAAGGCATACAACTGTGTTAGCTCATTAAAATCACCAGTTGACAGGATTCAGCTGTTGAACGGTTGTGCTGCAGACATTACCTCCCGCGTGGTAAAGAGCGCGCCGGTGGACCGGTTGATGTCGAAGGTGTCGTTGAGGTTGCCGCTGAGGATGGTGTAGGAGACACGGCCGTTCTCCCCGGCGTCGCGGTCAATGGCCACCACCGTGCCCACCTGGTCACCGCACAACCACAGTCATGACGACCTCAATTCTTCCACCAATCCCAAAAAGGATTGATGCAGAACAATAGGTCGTTAGCAGTCATGTTTGGCTCATTCCCGTGGTTATCGGATTGTGCTGGCGCACCGCAAAGCTAACGAAGGGCTGCTTTAGCCGCGCCGCGGTGCAAACCAGGTCCAGCATTCTAACAAATCGGTCATTACCATTGCATGTGTCATAATATCTGCGATCCCTGTCTAGGACAAGTCCATGAAATAGCTCCAGGTCAGCAAAATTTGGCAAATAAATGAGTAACGATGCGTTGGACTTCGCAAATCGTTGATTCTAGAACTAATAAAACTAGCTTTATAGATAATGCAGATGCCTGTGTCCAGGAAGATGCTTGGAGGGGGAGTTACAGTGACTGCGGTGTAATTCCTCACCAACGGGGCAGTTCGGCAGGCAGGTACTGTGCTTTGTTACGAAATCAACAGCAGCATTACGGACGTATCCGACCGATTCAATGACTGCGCTAACAACCAACAGATACGTAAAATTCCGATCTCACCCTATTAAAAGTCCATCAAAGTTCTGCTAGAGCACCGTTTCGGACAGAAAAAATACCTATATCCTATTTTACATGCAACAGCAAAGTTTGTTGGAACAACCCAACCTATTTCTGCAAACAGGTTTGCTTGCACGATCTGTCTTCGGTGTAACCAGTCGGCAGACAGGAGTGTCGTATCGGCCGAGCCATTTCCAGGGCTGTCCGTGTGCTTACCTGGTAGCCGACGGGGGCGTTCTCCTTGATTTTGAAGGCCAGGCTGGAGGTGGTAAAGGTGGGTGAGTTGTCGTTGAGGTCCAGCACTTTGATAGTGAGCGGGTGGGAGGCGGTGTTGAAGCTGCGGCCACCGTCTCTCGCCACCACCAGCAGGCGGTAGACAGACTTCTCCTGCCGGGCACGGGTCTGCGTTACACTGAGCTCGCACGCAGAGGTGGATTACCACATTTCGGTGCTCATGTATACCACTCATACACCGCAACACCCGAGACAGACCTTCCTGCCACTTCAAAGAGGGCTGTGGAGGCTCTGAGCTGTGCCATATGCCGATCCACCTCCCTCAGATGGAGCACTGACTTCTGCGATACTTGGGAAGCCCACTGAACCATGCAGAACGATCAATAATTGTTTTCTAGTTTCGGTCTTCAGTACTTTTTATATTTAAGTCTTAATACTCGTGGCAAGGTATTTTTGAAAATCCAGTAGTGGCTCACAAATCGAGCGGCCTAGCTGTCCGAACGTCCTAAGCCCCTGGTGGCTCTCAGGACGTCAGAATAATTACAGGTCGACACAGACTGGCAGTGTTAGCTTGGAGCCAACAGCCCTAGTCATACATATGTATCAGATAGAACCAGTATCGCTCTTTTGCTTAGGCCTTGCTCAACTATCTTTGAATCTCATTGAAATGGGAAAGAGATAGTATGCATCTGTCTCAAAAGCCTATACCCCTAATGAATTCACTGTTCGCCAAGTTGTGCCTGTTGAAAACATGCAAAAATCGGAGGCATCTTGGTCCGCTGCGGATTGTCGAGGCTTGAGATTGCAAGCTTGCTGAGCGGGATATCACGACTGCCTGCTTTGTCTCAATGCTCTGCTCGAGCTTTTTTCCAGTTCCTTCGTTCGTTACATGATTTTCCTACGAAGCCCTGACATACCAGCGTGTTATTTTAGAACAGGACCAATCCTGATACGTTGCAATCTAATGGTAAGCTGCAGCTGACATTACTGGTTCAAATCACTGCTGGGACATTACTGGAACTCTGTAGACTTTAATACTTCCCTGAAACATTTCCGTGATTACTAATGTTTGTGGCTTATCGATGCACCAAACTGCCCACGTTAAATGGCATCACCAACTCTCTTCCTGTTGGCAGGGTTTCTTGGGAGTCAGATTGCTCCTTGTTGAGGGAATCCACCGGGCCTTGAACCCGGCTCGTCCGCGTGGAAAGCGAACGAGCTAACCATTACACCCCTATTTCTGTGACTTGCCGTTGCTGTTTGTGTGCACATTCTGCAAAAATGTCGAGAGAGTCACCACGGCGGAACACCACCCACTTAGAACTAAGCTTCACGGTCAGATGCTCCTTGATGTCTGGCTGCCACTCATTGTGGTTACATATCAGTTGGCCTACTGTTACATATCACGAACATGATTTGGGTGTAACTCAGGGCACGCACTAAAGGGTCGTAAACTACGGTGCTGGCCCTAATCCACACTCCAGCCCTTGTTGATTCACAATTCCGCCTATCTGTTCACGTTTACCGACGAATTCCCTTGTCCCATGGAACTAGTGCACATATAATTCGAAGATTTACACTGGGTTGACCTCAGAGATCGTCCTGAGTCAGCGAAGCCCACTGGGGGGCATGACCAGACTTACCTCGTGGTCCAGGACCCTAGTGGTCGAGATGGTGCCCGTCTTGGCGTCGATGGCGAAGGCCCCATCTCCGTCGTCCTCAGCAGCTGCCGTATGAAACGCTCGTTAGACCAGCGACGCTCGGCTGACGGCGCCCTTCCTGGCGTTTCCAGCAAATCTGGAATTTATCGGGCGGCCGCCTCACAGCGGGCTCCAGCTGCGCACACAGCGAGGACTGGGGCGTACTACCAGTGTAGATCTGGGTCAGAGGCGGGCACCAAAGGGGGCCGGCGGAAATGCAGAGACGCCTAACGATTGGATTTACTGAACGGATGTTTAAAACCGGCCGAATAAATTCCCAGACGCTCTACAAGAAGACATGCCTATATCATGGTGGCTTGGCTTTTCGGGAGGATTTTATCGCTCTGACAGATAAAAAATCATGAGGGGGGATTAAAAACGCTGATTGCCAAATATTGAAATCAACAAAAGCCACAAAAAACCTCGGCCTGCGGCCTCGGCAGGTGCCGCTCCGGCGCAGAAGCCGATGACAATGTACGTCGCCAAACAGTTTGATTAGCGGGCTAGTCGTATCAGCAGCATTATAGTTACAACAAAGCATTGTCGGGAACATAATACTTAATTGTCTCATAATGATCCTCTTCACTCCACTGTGGAACCCCATGGTTTGCTAACTGAACACGTATCTGCACATTGCACCACGTTTGTTCTCTGTTAAAGCCATCGCCGAAATATACACACGTAGAAAACTATTTTTGTTATGTTTAGAATTCGCATGCGCAGAGCAATGGACGTATATTGTAAAATGATGTGTTTTACAGACTATATTTCACTTTTACCAGCAATTTTGTTTGCAAATTCAGCCTCTTTCTTACCGAGATAGCCTCGGCTACCACATGACAAAGTACGCATGCGCAGTGACCTTTGTAGTGAGTGTTGGCGAAGATACTATCATAATTTTCTTTAGCATGTTGTTTTGCCCTGTGTTTGTCTCCTCCTGTACAATATCCTTCCATAGAAGAACAATTTTTAGAACTCCTAATGCGCACCGCAGAACACTGCAGCGCTAACATGACATCGATAAGATTTCCAGGTAATATCTCACTCGTACTTGCAAAATATCAGCCAAATCGGCCAATTGGTTCCCAAGATAGTCTCTGTTAGCAGAAACTCTAATGCGCATGTGCTGTTCCCTTAGTAGCTAACAAAGGTGACAAAACTATCGTTATTGATTTTAGCATCTTGCTTTTCCCTCCATTCATATCTTCATCTGAAATATTTTTTACGTTTAAGGTTCATTCTTAGAATTCCTACTGTGCATGCGCAGAACAGTTCATCTTTAATATGACATCATTTTTGTTTACAAGCGGTGCCGTTCCCTTGCTTACGAAATTTCAAGAAAAATGGTCCATCCATTGCTGAGATACTATCTGTTATCATAAGCTCCACTGCGCATTCGCAGTGGCTTTTCGTTGACCTGGAGGCCAAATTCGAAATCTGCATCGTCAGTTGCCTCTCATTGATATTGTTCGGTATTTCAAAGGAAGTGCAACGAGATTTATATATCTGCCATATGCTTATTAGAGCATGTCGTCAGAAAATAATTTCCGATGTCGGATTACGAGTAGTGATTTTATTATATCATGATATTTTGCATACATGGTGCAAGCAAAACAAATCCAATGAATCTACGTTTAATGGGCGCGGAACGGCATTTTCTGAAGGCATGTTTTCAGTAGGACGGCGTTGAAGTCTCCATGGACTTCACAATGCATTGTTGTTAGTATCCTTGCAGCACGTTAACTTTTTGACTAACATCAAAACATCGGATCTGTTTGCACCCGACCCGTAGCCAGGCGGATGCACTGGATACCCGGGCAGCTGCTGAGAGGCCAAGGCACTCTCTGGTCAGTTCCTGGTCACCCCCTTGTATTGAAGCTAGGTGGATTTCTCGAGTTTTGAACCTTAACAAATTTGGAAATTGTTGACCTTTAAAGGGAATGTGCCACCTTGGTCGAATACTGGAATTTAGTGTAATTAGGGGTACTTTTAGCCGAAATCATGGAACCGTCCATGATTTCTCCGAAAAAATATACAATAAGCTCAATATTTTGATTTTTAAAATGCGCCTCTAGGGGAAAAATAAATATCTGCCTGTGGATGATATCATGGTCTGGTAACCACTACCATATTCAATATACTTCAAGGGCTTCGATTGACTGATACTCACCGTGACGTCAGCATGTGGCCTGCTGCTCAGGGTACATGAGGGGTACATTTCAGGTAGGTTTTAGCTTTTATCTACGGAAGCTTCGAGTTTCAAGACAAATGAGATATTGAGTACCGGGTTTTCTGGCTAGCTTTACAACTTGGCTATCTCAGTCAAAATCACGTTATAAAGGTGCCACATTCCCTTTAACGACACACCAATCTCTTGGATTATACGGTGTCGCCAACTCTCGTCCCGTTGGGAGGGATAGTCAGGTTGTTCTTATTCACTGTCACTGCTGGGGATTTGAGCCCAGAACCTATTGTGCAGGATACAAATGTGCTGCCTACTGCAACAGAGCACCCCATCCCCTCCACCCTTAATAACTTTGGCTAGTCAGCTGGTTGAGCTTTTTCTCTAGTTGAGCAGCTACTCAGATTTGGGCCTGACTACGAGCGTGGTTTGTATGGGAGACCTTGGAGTAAGACAGTGTAGTAATGTAATAATCAAATGATCAGACTGGAGGCTGTAGGTATGCTATCCTGTGCTCACTCTGAGCCTTCCTCCCGAGGAGATGAAGATGTTCCAGACTACTTCCATGGAAGTTGTCGACTTACTCGTTCATGGTTAGGGCGTGGAACTGTGCGTGAGGAGGTAACGGCCGACTCCGAGGCTGTGTTCGGATACGACAGTAGGGACGGCTTCATCAGGGCCAGGCAGATGACCGGCAAAGTGAGGCCAAAGAAAGGCCGTGCAATGGTCTGCTTATAGAAAGGATGGATAACAAGTAAAACTCATGTCTAATGTACTCCAAAATTGATGTGTATTGTGTAATGTGTGTAGGATATTCGAGTTGCCAGGTCATCTGCAAATATATGATGGTGATTAAGACATACTCACAGCATTAAGCATGCGTCAGACAAATAAATACGACAAACAAATAGAATTAGTCGTCAATCTGGATTGTTTCAGAACTGTGTGTCTCAAAATGCCCATGACGCAGGATAGCATACCTACAGCCTCCAGTCTGATCATTTGGTTATTACATTACTACACTGTCTTACTCCAAGGTCTCACATACAAACCACGCTCGTAGTCAGACCCAAATCTGAGTAGTTGCTCAACTAAAGAAAAAGCTCAATCAGCTGACTAGCCAAAGTTATTAAGGGTGGAGGGGAGGGGGTGCTCTGTTGCAGTAGGCAGCACATTTGTATCCAGCACAATAGGTTCTGGGTTCAAATCCCCGGCAGTGACAGTAAATAAGAACAACCTGACTATCCCTCTCAACAGGATGAGAGTTGGTGGCACCGCATAATCCAAGAGGTTGGTGCGTCGTTAAAGGGAATGTGGCACCTTTATAACGTGATTTTGACTGAGATAGCCAAGTTGTAAAGCATGCCGGAAAACCCGGTACTCAATATCTCATTTGTCTTGAAACTCGCAGCTTCCGTAGATAAAAGCTGAAACCTACCTGAAATGTACCCCTCATGTACCCTGAGCAGCAGGCCACATGCTGATGTCACGGTGAGTATCAGTCAATCGAAGCCCTTGAAGTATATTGAATATGGTAGTGGTTACCAGACCATGATATCATCCACAGGCAGATATTTATTTTTCCCCTAGAGGCGCATTTTAAAAATCAAAATATTGAGCTTATTGTACATTTTTCGGAGAAATCATGGACGGTTCCATGATTTCGGCTAAAAGTACCTCTAATTACGCTAAATTCCAGGATTCGACCGAGATGCCACATTCTCTTTAAAGGTTAACAATTTCCAAAGTTGTTAAGGTTCAAAACTCGAGAAATCCACCATCTTCAATACAAGGGGGTGACCAGGAAAGGACCAGAGGGTGCCCTGGCCTCTCAGCAGCTCCTCGGGTATCCAGTGCATCCGCCTGGCTACGGGTCAGGTGCAAATAGATCCGATGTTTTGATGTTAGTCTAAAAGTTACCGTGCTGCAAGGATACTGACAACAAAGCATCGTGAAGTCGATGGAGACTTCAACGCCGTCCTACTGAAAACATGCCTTCAAAAAAGGCCGTTCCGCGCCCATTAAACGTAGATTCATCGGATTTGTCTTGCTTGCATCATGTTTGCAACATATCACGACATAATAAAATCACTACTCGTAATCCGAAATCGGAAATTATTTTCTGACGACTTACTCTAATGCTTATATACGGCGGCCAATACAAAGGGCGGAGCTATGGGACTCAGGCCACCCCCCCTGAAAGGTCAGAATGCTTATAGTTAATCAATAGACAGAGGTTGTTCTGAAACAAGGGCAGGGGAGGCTCGAACCTTTTAGCACCCTCCCCAAGTGCCGTCCTGGATCCGCCACTGCTTATAGAGGCGATCTAAGCAGCACATGCAGTGAGTCACGTGTCATGATATTACTACCAAGAAGTTTCCTCGGCTGCGACAGAAATGGTGCACATTTTGAACGGTGGACCCTTTGAAGAGTGTACCTACCTTTTGCACGGTGGACGCTTCGAACAGTGGACAATAGCGATTTTTATCATAGCTTACTGATGGATGGCGGGAGCAGCTATTGGGGGACGTGATATGAATGTCACCTTTCTCGCCTTTTAAACGGGTTTTTGCGACATGTGCGTATGTGTGTGTGAAATACACGTGTGTTGATTGATATGAATGTCACACGACACCGGCAGCAGGAGTCGGATATGATGCCCTGGTCGGAGGCATTCGCTAGGTGCCTGAATGCGCCCCTGCGCCGTACTCACGTTCCCTACATGCCTCAATCCGCCTGTGCGCCCCTTTCGATAGCTAACCGTACACTCATTCCCTCCAAATATGCCCCTGCTCCACTCTCCCTAGCTATTTGAGCACGCTTCTGCACTTTGCTCCCAATCCCTAGATAACTAAAAACGCTTCTGCCCCATTCCCCGGATCTCTAAACACGCTGAAGGTCTATTTTCCCCCTACCCAGACTCCTGAGCACACCTCTACCCAGTTCACGGGTTCACACATGTCTGAGCAGTGAGCACGCATCTGAAAAATGCTACCCCCTTCTCAAGGTGCCTGAATGAGCCTGTGCACCAATGAAATGATGAATTATCGATGAATAATGAATAAAGGATGAATTTTAACACTTGCTCTATGGTGTTAACTGGAAAGAAATGGGTTAAAAACTCAATGGTACCTCCCTCCCTAAAGTTCGACCCTCCACCGTCACTGGACTGAATGCGGCTCTCCTATTTAGGGCCAGTTCTGATCCTGCTTTGCATTCTTTTGCGTCCAATTTTCACGTTGATGCATATATTTCTTATCAGTTTTCCACTGATACTATTACGCTGTTTCCAGGCAAAATGATTTCGGGTCGATCTCACTTAGTTTCACACTCACCGACTGCCTGGTAGTACACAGAAGTAGCTGTGCTGGCGGCGGCTCGTCGATTTCTCGTGAGACCTGTACCCCTCGTCACTTCCGACCAGCACACGGCCCAACAGCGGAGAGCGCCGCCGCGCCACCGCTATCTACCATCGCGCACGTGAGCGTGCCACCCATGCAAATCCCAATGGCGGGGGTGGCGCGGCGCGGCCGGGGCCCACCTGCAGCGGCGGCCGCCGCCGGCCTGTTGCACGCGCTCGACGGGAAGTCAAACACCGACGATGGACGGGGCCATGATCAGCGGCGCAGCGGCGGCCGCCCCGGCTGTGTACCCCGTGTCAACATCCGGACCCGGCCACGCACCAGGCCGAGGTCTGCACGGCGGCGGCCCGCCGGTCCGCACAGTCGACAGGTGCCTGCCGCCGCGATCTCCGCTGGGAGCTAACGCTAACACTGACGCCTCGAGCTGGGGCCGGGTCATCTCCATATACAACTGGATAGTTGCACAGCTACATTTTACAAAGTCAACTGGCAAGACATCACCATTCCAGAGAGGTCACCAGAAGGGCAGCGCAGCGACACGCTCTTCTGTCCAACGCAGAATGCTAAGTGAGACGGCCTGTCGGACAAACTGTTTGCGCGCTGCGATGTCCGGCGCTGCAGAGCACTGTTGCCGGCCGACAGCCGGCGCCGCGCCGCCATATGGTGGCCTTGAGCTGCGGCCGTCGCCGCCGCCGTCGCGTGTTGGCCGCACGGCGGCTGCGCCATATACGCCATCGGCGGCTCGCGCCGCGTCGCCATCGTCCCAACTGCGCGGCGTTGGACTACTCTGGGCCGTTTCCAGCACCCTGCAGGCGACCGGAACCACCTGAACCGCTGTTTTTTCCGATGGCGTGGGGTGTTTCCACCAGTATCCATGACAATGCCGGTATTTTCTACAAACCGCGTTTGTGGTCCAGCTCCGGAGACGACTGAAAACAGCCACGGGCTGTCCTTCCCATGCTGAGGTACTAAAGCTCACAAACCTATCTCTGTTGGAAGGAACATCTGCTCAGGTAGCACGCGCGCTGCTCAGTTGATGTGGCTGGAGGCGTTGCTTTCCGGACGCCGGCGGCTGACCACAGGTGTCACGGTACTCGGTTCAGCTGGCTGGCGCCGCGTTCAGAAGCCGACGGCGCGCCCGGGAGGCTCCTCGGCGCACTCGATAGGCTCCTCGGAGCGGCGCGCTCGGTAGGCTCCTCGGAGCGGCGCGCTCGGTAGGCTCCTCGGCGCGCTCGGGAGGCTCCTCGGCGCGCTCGGGAGGCTCCTCGGCGCGGCGCGCTCGGTAGGCCAGCGGCCGCCCTGTTTGGCCATGATAGCACACTGGCCACCAGGAAAAGTCGGGCGCGCCAACAAGGAAAATGGCGCCCGGCCATCCGCGCCGGCCGGGGAGACGTCCGCTGACGAGCGGCAGCCGACACGCACCGGCGTCGCCGCCAGCGGCCCCATCGCCAGCGTCTCCCAGTCACTGGTGCAGTACCTCGACATTGGCGGGCGTATATGTTCCACGCTGGTACGGAATGATACCGCCGGGCCCAGCCTTTGAAGCGTGAGTGTGAGGTCACGGAAGTTTTTCAGATCGCGTGGAAAACCGGACAGGGTGCAGCCAACCCACGTCTCGAAATTATTCGCCACGGATACCACGACACTTCAAGGAAGTCAGCAGGCATCATACGCTCCCAGACAGCTCCTGTAGGATACCTCCGACCCCCTTCATTCCAACATCACGCTCAAGGTATTCAGGGGCGTTACCACAAAATGCAAATAGTATTATTTTTTACGATCTGATCGTGTAGTGGAAGACCACCAGTACATTACTGAGGTGAGAAATAGCTTTGAATACATGTTTAGCGACTTAAACCTCGCCCCACCGGGGGGCCATCGATGGCCCCCTAAGGTTTTTTCGGGATAGCAGAAAAACGACGGGACGCAACAACGCAGTTGAGGGCTCTATCTCTCACCCCATCATTTTCCCACCATCCCTGATTTTTTTACCCCGGGTCACCCAAGGTCAGGTCACCAGGCGAGGTCATCCAAGGTCACCTCACTTCAAATTTTGAGCTCTATAAGAGCTACATTTCTTAGTGTATCGATTTGAAACTTCCTACACTTTATGACTCTCCAGGGTCTACAAGGTGTATATCCGGTATTTTTCGATTTCGCGACCTGAGTTCAGGCCACGAGGTAACCTCTCCCATTGAAAAAGCATGGGGAAAAGCTGTCTTATGATCTAAAAGTGACAAAAACGATCACAAATGCTCAGCCTGCTCACAAAAGCGTTCTTGGACACCATTTCACGGATCCCAGGGGCCATATTTTCCGTTTGACCTCTCCTAGGTCATCCAAGGTCACCAGGGGTCAAAAACAGTATTTTGACAATAACTTTTGACCTAACTGAGCTAGAGCGCTGAATCAAACATCATCGCCATAAACATGAATCCTGGGCTTTGAAAAAATCTTTGCACTTTTTGAAAACACATTCAATTTTGGCAGTCTTCTTCTCAAAGCAGAAAAAGAGAAATATGGTAGGGTTGCACGCTAGCCATTTATACCAGACTTTCCACGTTTTGTGGCACCTGTTGTATCTAGATGTTGGCTTTTCCATTATTGCTATTCTTGTTAATGTCGCGGCTTCAAAACACAGCAATCACCACGTCCGATACCGCGATTGTTGCTGGTCGAAACTTTCCAAGAACCAGTGATAATGAAATAACAATAATAACTGTCTGCTCTCAGAACAGACAACAAGACCAGCTCACCAGACAACAACGAAACCGATAAATCAAGGGATCAGAAGTCGTGATGTATGAACAGCAGCCACTCCGTCACTGGCTCCCGTCACTGTCCGCTCTCCCTTCCAGGAACTTAACTCACGGCCGCCGGCTACTGCCACTCCAGCAAAACGCTGCCCGAAACAGAGCTACCTAAGATGGGAGGGGGGGCAGTATGGAACTGGCCGGTGTTGCAAACAGCGTCTACTGGCCTGAACCAGAACTGTAGGTCAGAGTCTTCTGACCTGGGCTAGAGCTTTAGGCCACCGTCTACTGACCTGGACTGAAGCTGTAGGTGACGGTGGCGTTCTCGCCGTCGTCGGCGTCAGTGGCGTGCACCTGGACCACTTCGAACCCAGCCTGCTGCTCCTCTCGGACGGTAATCACCCCATCCAGCGGCTCCAGAAACTGCGGCTCCGAGTCATTGTCGTCCAGCACGTGGATCTGCCGACCAGAGGAGCAGTCACAGAGCTGGGCAGGTGAATTTATCGACCAGAGGAGCAGTCACAGAGCTGGGCAGGTGAATTTATCGACCAGAGGAGCAGTCACAGAGCTGGGCAGGTGAATTTATCGACCAGAGGAGCAGTCACAGAGCTGGGCAGGTGAATTTATCGACCACTGGAGCAGTCACAGAGCTGGGCAGGTGAATTTATCAACCAGAGGAGCAGTCACAGAGCTGGGCAGGTGAATTTATCAACCAGAGGAGCAGTCACAGAGCTGGGCAGGTGAATTTATCGACCAGAGGAGCAGTCACAGAGCTGGGCAGGTGAATTTATCGACCACTGGAGCAGTCACAGAGCTGGGCAGGTGAATTTATCGACCAGAGGAGCAGTCACAGAGCTGGGCAGGTGAATTTATCAACCAGAGGAGCAGTCACAGAGCTGGGCAGGTGAATTTATCGACCAGAGGAGCAGTCACAGAGCTGGGCAGGTGAATTTATCGACCAGAGGAGCAGTCACAGAGCTGGGCAGGTGAATTTATCGACCACTGGAGCAGTCACAGAGCTGGGCAGGTGAATTTATCAACCAGAGGAGCAGTCACAGAGCTGGGCAGGTGAATTTATCGACCAGAGGAGCAGTCACAGAGCTGGGCAGGTGAATTTATCGACCAGAGGAGAAGTCACAGAGCTGGGCAGGTGACTTTATCGACCAGAGGAGCAGTCACAGAGCTGGGAAGGTGAATTTATCGACCAGAGGAGCAGTCACAGAGCTGGGCAGGTGAATTTATCGACCATAGGAGCGGTCACAGAGCTGGGCAGGTGAATTTATCGACCAGAGGAGCAGTCACAGAGCTGGGCAGGTGGATCTGTCAGTGGGGGAGCGAGCGTGAACTTTGAGCGTGCGTGCGTGAATTCTGTGCCAGAGGTGCGTGAATTTCCTCCAGTTGGAACGTGATGATACCTCCCTTAGCTAAGGCAATGGTAGGAGAAGTGAGTGGTGAAGATTAACAGGTAGACCTTATCTGGAGTCCTCAGGCAACCTTCCCTCCCCTTTAACTTAATCACTTCATAGACATGTATAATTTCTCCGACCTAAGTCTTACCTAAGGAATAGAGTGAAGCGAAGATGCACTACTTAAGCAAATGGGTAGTTGCATGATTTCTTAGAACATCTTAAATTGAGCGCTGGTTCAAGCAAAATTGTTACTGAAAAGCAGCAGGACACATCGTGAGAAGTCCAGTTTATAGAAACTATCTCCATGTTTGTGCACAAAGGAGACCAATATTTAGCAATAAAACTAAATGTTCAACTCTGTAGCCCCGGCCTACCACACCCATTCATGATGTGAACAGAGCATGGCACACTTCCGCATTCGGATAGCTCTATTATAAAGACAAAACGTCTAACAAGCAAAAACCGCTCGGTGCACAGGCAAAATGGTGCGCGGTGTCACCAGAGAGCAGGGTGGCCGATGAAGCGCACGCTGCCCGGCACGCCGCGATTGTGCGGTGGCACGCGGGCCGCAATCACGCGCAGCGGGACAATGCGGGCGACGGCGGAGCGGCCGGCACTGAGTGCACAGGCCGCCGCAGCCCTCACTTCCGCCGCCGACACTGCGCCGGCTCACCGCTAATTAAAACATTCACCGTCCGACGACGGCCAATTGTGCGCCAGTGACAGCCGTGATCAGCGATCGGATCATTGCAGAGAACCGGTTGCCACGCCGCCAGCCCGGCTCTGATCCGGCTTAGCCAGACATTCTCTCTGCAACTTCTTTTCTTTCGATCTAACCAAAATTTGGAGGCGACAGCTTCATCAGCGCCGGGTTCGTGGAAAACTCGGGTGGCGGTCACTGACCCCAGAGCTGGGCGAACAACGGCCCAGCACGCAAGTTCTGCGGTCATAGTCATTAGTCATTTTCGAAATAAGCCACAGTTCTTACATCAAAAAGATGATGCTGGACAGGAAGCCATCTGAAGTCAGCCGTACATTTGTCAGTACTTTGAACATATATTCTCCAGTAGCAAACAAACGGCGTGTCATCAATCGCAGGCAATGCAGGGGTATGCTTTCCGGACTGACGAAAAACCCTGCTTCACGGGTCGCCCGAAGCGCTAACACTTGTTCACCTTCAAGGCATATTCGTTCTTGCTATATATTCAGCATCACACTATTACCCGAAATATTTCCTTCACTGACGAAAACTGTTCAGTCACAAAGCCTGATTTAAGAAAAGGGGCTCACTGATGCAAAAAATTAAATTCCTCCAAGGAAAAATATTATTTTACTTTTTGGTCAGGGTCCGATGCCTGAACGTTTCAACTCCGATGCCTGAACGTTTCAACTCAGCCTGTGCTACCACCGACAAACTATAAGTCACTATGCCTAGCCTCTGTCATCCAAGTTTCACGCGGCACTGAAGTAACGATATACCGGATTCGGCTTTTTAGAATCCGGCCGCAACCGGATTTTCCGGAATTCAACCTAAAATCCAGCCGGATAATGCGGTCACATTTGGACGGATTTCGCGTTTTTTATCTGTAGTTGTATACTAAAGCGAAAACGCCACTTTCTCCTGTCTTTACGCCATGGCCAAACTGACAGTTATGAAGCCTTATGTCTACTTAACAGGCATCTGCAATGCTATTTCCAGCAGCATTAGGGACCGCGCCATTTCCAAGTGCGGCAGGGAGCGGCACCAGGAGGTTCCTACCGTGGCCACGCCTCTGCCCGTTAACAAACAATTATCCACATGCCTTTCGGTGGATCGCGTTAACTTATCCAAGCGAACCTGTCATTCGTTTATCTTCCAATGCTTTGCGTAGGGGTCAGCATGGGACACTGTTTTAGCTGTCATTTCGCTGTGTCCCATTTTTGGTGTCCCATCCCGATTTCATCGCAAAAATTGCATCAGAAGTGGTTTCCTTTCCGTCCCATTTACTAATTCTCCGGTGAAATTTAGATATAAATTTGTTCCATCCCGTCCAATGCCAAATGATCCCCGGAGAATTGCGTCCCATTCCTTACCGGTCTATAACTTCCATTCAATTTCCCATCCCTCTAACTTCGCGGCGGCACGTGCATGCATGGTACCAGGTGCAATGGGGGGGGATTTTGCGGCTTTAGGCTTCAGCACAGCACGAATAGCTACTTCTTTATTCTGAACCATACACCATGTTTTATGGCACCGTAAAAAAACAATAATTTCAGTAAGAACCTAGAAAACCGGCAAATTCGGTGAATTCTCAGTTAAAATCCGACTGGATTTCAGGTTCCGGAAAAAATGGCAAATCCGGCCGGAGCCAGAATCCACTGCACCCCTACATTCAGGGCCAAATCCCACATGCCCCCGCCTCCCTAAGCAGAGGCGGCGGGGCAGTCAGCCTTGTTTCAGGGAGCCCGTGTGGCGTTAGCGAGCCCACGCAAGAGGGTGTCGGCGCGGCTGGCTGGGGCGGGACTGGAGGGGGGGCGACACGCTGAAGCTGAGCTGGCCGCCGAGCCAGCACACCGGACGCCGCCAGTTCAGCACGGCACCGCACTCAGGCCTGCTGTCAGGCTTAATTCTGCCAAATACCTCTCAGGGCCGATTAAAATGATGGCTGGAATGGCGGGTTGTCAGCACCGATACGACATATGTTGAAAATGAGAACCGGAGAATGAAACTAGCGTTACCACACGTAAAGGAAGCAGCGGCACTATGTATACTTTCGGGGATGCAGGTGCTTCCAAAGGCAAAATGTTGCATTGCCAAAAGTATTCTTACACTTCAAAATTTCCGTCTCGGCCCCCTGAAGCGTTCACGGTGTTACCGAAGAGGTCGTCCCCCTCCCCTCGGGGCGTTACCCCGACCTCCGAACCCGCCCAAACCAGGTGATCCTCAAATTCTGCATCCGCGAAACCTTTGACGAAGCAAGACCATGGAAGGGAAGCAGCGCTATTGGTAAGAGTTCATCTCGCTTCTTCCACCTTCCTATTGCATGGCCAGGATAGAAGGGTGGTGACAGTCGGCATGGTTACTCTGCTACTGGTTGGTGCGTCCCGACATACCCTGGCCTGTATTGCTCGATGACACAGACACCGGTAACGCCATGGACTGGCGCTGCGACCAAAGCACGCACTCATCCAGCAGTTGGCCATGGCACATTTACAAATGGACACGGATGAATACCAGCTGCAGGCATTTCAGAAACAATGGTCCAGAAAATACTAAAAAATGCGTCCTTTCCTGTAAATGCTCAATGTGAAGACAAAGAGCACGCCCATCAGATCACACATCGATCTTGGATCACCCCCAAATGATAGCATGATCGCACTTCACGGAAACAAGCGTTGGGGGTGGACAGCCGATGGTGTACTGTACGGTTACCTTGACAACGGTGGAGGACAGCCAGTGGCGTACTGTACGGTTACCTTGACGACGGTGGAGGACAGCCAGTGGCGTACTGTACGGTTACCTTGACGACGGTGGAGGACAGCCAGTGGCGTACTGTACGGTTACCTTGACAACGGTGGAGGACAGCCAGTGGCGTACTGTACGGTTACCTTGACGACGGTGGACAGCCGATGGAGTAATGTACGGTTACCTTGACAACGGTGGAGGACAGCCAGTGGCGTACTGTACGGTTACCTTGACGACGGTGGAGGACAGGCAGTGGCGTACTGTACGGTTACCTTGACGACGGTGGACAGCCGATGGAGTAATGTACGGTTACCTTGACAACGGTGGAGGACAGCCAGTGGCGTACTGTACGGTTACCTTGACGACGGTGGACAGCCGATGGAGTAATGTACGGTTACCTTGACAACGGTGGAGGACAGCCGGTGGCGTAATGTACGGTCAGGGGCGTAGCCAGGATTTCGTTCAGGGGGTGGGGCGGCGCCCCGAAAAGGGCCCCCTGCGACAGCGCCAAAAGGGCCCTGGTGGGTAAAAATGCCCTCCTTGTTACAGAATCGTGTCCTCAGGAGGACACTTCGGCCCCCAGGGGAGGGGCTGTCCCTGCCCCCTGGCTACGCCCCTGAGTACGGTTACCTTGACGACGGTAGACAGCCGATGGTGTACTGTACGGTTACCTTGACAACGGTGGAGGAGCGGCGTGGCGGTGTTCCCTCGTCGGTGACGTCTGCCGTGAACTCGTAGAACTTGATGAGTTCTCGGTCCAGCTCCACCGCAGTGCTGATCTCCCCTGCACACCGCACACAGCACCGTCAGCACACCGCACACAGCACCGTCAACACACCGCACACAGCACCGTAAACACACCGCACACAGCACCCAGCACCGTCAACACACAGCACATCGCACACAGCACCATCAACACACAGCACACCGCACACAGCACACCGCACACAGTACCGTCAGCGCACAGCACCGCCAGCACACATCACCGTCAGCACACCGCACACAGCACCGTCAGCACACCGCACACAGCACCGTCAACACACAGCACACATAACAACGCCGCATTGTCCCCGGCAATGCCGCCGGTTTTTCCGGTTTCCATGCCAACGTAATTATGCCTTATCTGGTTTGTCCCTGCATAAATGTTTTTCTCTTCGCAGACTTATCGATGACTGAGATGGGACCAATGAGAGTCGGAAGTACCGGTACTGACTCAACTTTATCCAGAAAAAATATCCAGGGGTGATCCTCGAAATCCAGTGGCCTTCGCACAGGCATTTCAGTGCAAAGTAATCATTATTGAAGGGGACGGCGGCGCGTCGGTCGGCCGGCGCCCGTCCGGAGCGCCAGCACGGCGGCTTTTTGCAGGACCAGTTTTTGGTGGAATGATCGGAGGGCCGGCTGCAGGCGGCGGTGCCGGTAATGCATTCTCATCAGATAGCGATGGGCGGTGGGCCGTTGACACGATACGTGCATCGCGGCGCCGCACAAAAACGGCCGACGTTCCAGCGGGCCGGGCCGGGCCCCGCCGCCTCGGCACCGCCGCAGCGCCCCAGCCCGGCTCTCACAGCCACCGCAAAAAGCGTCGACATCGTAAATTACCCATTGTCAACATCTTCCAAGGTGATTGATTGATTACTTTGGTGAAAAAAACGCCCCAGCTGTTCCTTAATTGGCCGTTTAGTGGCAATAAACATACACTAAAGAGAAAGTAGGAATGCAATTTTAGCTAATGAATGTGTAAAGCCTGGAAGATGGCTTTGTAAACACCTTTTTTCGCCTATCGAAGCCTGATATGCTAAATAAAAACAGGAAGTTTACATGGCAAGCGCAGAAAGTTAAGCAATTCGTTATGTAAACAACCAAAAACCTGGCTTTTCCTCAATCCAGCAAAAATCAAGCTCCTCATTAAGTGAAGAAGGCTTGCAACGATCTTATCAGCCGGGTAGGCCAGCGTGCACAGCTCTTCAGGTGTTAATCGCTTTTACGGGCTGATGCCTGTGCAGTTGCACAATTGCGGTCTGCCAGACAGGCATGCTATCAAACACGACGTAAGCGGGTCTCCGGCGACAAGCCCGGCTTAATACGATTAATGGCAGCCGGCCGTGGCGACACTGGCCGTTTACAGCGGCCACAGGCTCTGATCAGCTGGCCGGCGTGCGTGTCACCCACACCGGACCCGGCGGCCCGGCGGGGCGGCCGCCCCTGCAGCGCTGCCAGCTCCGTGCCACGCGGCCGGACGCCCCGCTGGGCGCCACACTGCCCAGCCGAGGTGTCGCCGACGACGCGGCGGTCACGTGGGGCGCCCAGCGGTGCGGCGGTCTCTCACGGCGCCGGCCACCGCCATTGTCTCCGCTCATGTGTCACCTGACCTACTCCTGATGCCGCCTAAACAAATACTCATTAGCATTCACGTCCCAGCCTAATGTGGCCGACTCCGGGACACCTGCGAGTCGAGATCTTTTGCTTCTAAATTTGTTTATTTTTATGGAGAATGTTGAGGTCCTTGGCTAGGACCCGAGGCTAAGCATGCCATTAATCCTAGAGTCCATGCCAGTGCAGTACAATTAGCACAAAATAAGGAGAAGCTGGGTATTTGAACGCCCAGTCAGCCGCGTGCCAGCCCGCGCCTGGGGCCGGCTGTCTGCTCCGCACTGACCTGTGCGTGGATCCACCTGGAAGCTGCCATTGGTCGGGTTGAGGCTGTAGCGCAGTGATGCGTTGGCCCCCAGGTCGCGATCCGTCGCCGCCAGCGAGCCGACCGGAGTGCCAGCCCTCATATTCTCCGTCACGACGAACTCGTACGTCTGCTGACTGAACTCGGGCGCGTGGTCGTTGACGTCGAGCACGCGCACCACGGCGCGGGCGCGCGCGTCTGGGAGGGTGTACCGTTGTCGGTGACCTCCACCGTCAGCCGGTACTGGTCGGTGGTCTCTCGGTCCAGGCTGGCCTTCAGGTACAGCCAGCCGCTGTTGGGGAAGATGCCGAACAGGTTGCCGGGCGGGTCGATCAGCCGGTAGGTGAGTCGCGCGTTGTTGCCCGTGTCGGCGTCCGTGGCCGTCAGCTGCAGCAGCTGCTTGTTGATCGGCACGTTCTCCGGCACCGACACCTCGTACTCGTCGCTCGCGAACACCGGCGTGTTGTCGTTGAAGTCCTGCACGTCGATGTGCAGCGTGAGGTTGGACGAGAGCGGCGGTGAGCCCATGTCGGTGGCCGAGATCACCAGCTCGTAGGTGCGTCGCTTCTCGTAGTCGACGCGTTTGACCAGCGAGAGGGTGCCCTGGGCGGGGCTGATGGCGAACACGCCGTCCGGGTTGCGCAGCAGGCGGTAGCGCACGCGGCCGTTGGCGCCCGAGTCGTGGTCGCGCGCGTGCGCCGCGTAGATGGCCGTGCGCAGCTCGGTGTTCTCCGGTAGCGAGAGCGTCGCCTCCAGGGCGTCGAACTCGGGCGCGAAGTCGTTGACGTCGCCGATGGTGAGGTTCACCTGTCGGGTGGCGTGAGCGTCAGTGGGTGGCCTGTGTTGCAAGTGGATACCGCTGCACGTTATTAGATGGGAGCTGGGATACACAAACTGATTCAGGAGAATGCCCTCACACGGGCGACAAATTAGGACTTAATGTTACAACAAAACACAAATATGGAACACAAGTACCTAAAGTAACAAGACAAAATTAAGATATAATATATAGTATTAGTACATTATCATATATAATACAAATAAGGCATGGTATTTATAGTGTAAATTATATCAATAGGAACATAATAGAAGTATCTTCGTTGCTAGGTCATGCATAATAATTGCGATTTTCTTATTCCTGCAAAATAATTGCGACAAAACAACCTTACAACCTACGACTCATTTTTGGCATATTTGCGCAAGTATGCGCAACTAATTATAGCGCATGTTATTGACTTGGGTCAAGATGCAGGTAATGGACGTGACAACGTGCAGTTTTTCAAAGTACAGCGTCAGTGCCAGTCCCGAAAAGCGCGAAGTTGCTAAGTATTCTTTATACAACGTCCTGCGGGATTTTTATCGGTTGCCGAACAGTTTCTCTGCTAGCTGAAGATAAGCTGAAGTGTGTTGAATGGAAATGAATGCAGTGTTCCCTGCTTTCCTTCACATTCATTTGACCCAAAGACAGAGCCAGAGCTTTGGGGCATCGCGCATGCAGGTGCCCACTCTTGGTAGTAACTCAAGTGATCCATTCCCTTAATTTGACACCAGGTGATGTGGGGAACAAAGCAGAACGCTGCCGTTCGAATCATGACTAAATCTATAAAGGGAAGTTGGTTAGAAATAACATTTCGGCTCATTATTAAAGCATGTTTTTCATACTGCATATTCCTGACTTTAAGCTTAACATTTATTTGATTACATTACCTATCAAATCCATCACCATGATGATAACGTTACAGTATCAGGTGGTTATCTCTTTTTATAAAATTTGGACAGATGAATTGATTGCCTAAGCAAGCTGATGTATTAAAATACTAAATTTCGAAAAATACGTCTCGCAAGCTGGAAATGTACGGATATCACTAGTACGGACAAGTATCCTGCTCAATACTCTTTGACATGCCGTAATAGTTAATTTTTCTGTCATACAGGTATGACACTTTCATATTCCATCACTGCCCGGAACAAGTGTGTGCTACAAACAAGAGCCAACGTCGAAGCCCACATCACCTGTGATTTACATACAACGATGCGTAATTTAGTTATAAACCCCAAGTAATCCTCTAGAAAGCTCTATGATTTGTAACCAAACCACATGTAGCTCGGTGCAATCACAAATGGTGACGATCGTAATGTCAGCCCCCGATAAGACAGAGGTGGCACTATGTGGTTAAGATGAGCCGCTGTCGCTGCTCTCGGCGAGTGCTGCCGGTGCCGAGCTGCAGCCCGCACCTGGCTGTGGCCGAAGGTGGGCGGCTGCCCGGAGCGGGCCTGCACGTTCAGAAGCACAGACGGGTGAGTCTCGTGGTCGAGAACAGCCGCTGTGCTGATCTGCCCCGTCTCGGCGTTGATGGAGAAGATGCCGTCCGGGTCGCCCGAGTAGATACTGTACCGCACTGCGCCTCCTGAGAGAGGGCCAGGTGTCAGTCTCCCTAGCAGAGTTAGCTGTAAACTGATCCGATACCTTCATGGCGTTTAGAACTGAGCTCTCATTTGCGCAGAACAGGTAAAAATCCCTGGTTTCACACTATTATATTGAAGTTCACTTTTCTAGATGAAACATGAGCGTAATTATGTCGAGAGTGCACGACTCTCCCTGCCACCGAGTCCTTCCTTCGCCAGTCCCGCAGCCGGAGGTAGTGATAGTTCCGCATAGGAAGGAGGAGCAGTCGGACCCTGCTCTGCAAACACACGGCCCATTGTTAACTATTAACACCCACCCCAGTGGGCCTCCGAGCCACCTTCGCCCTGGTGGGGGGGGTGTTCAAACACCCCCCTCGAACTCGGTTCCTACGCAGGATAGTGAAAAAGCGAACACTGTTGGATAGCTCATACAAGCTCATAAAGAAACTACATCGATCACTTTTTGGCTCAGGTCAATATTGAGGCCATGACAGGTCATATGTGGCATCTTAGAAAAGAGTTCCCAGGCTCTAGCGTCTGAAAGAGTAAAGTTAGAATAATTTTTGAGGCACCATTCGCTTCCTCTTGTTACGGCGAATCGAATGATTTGTAATATGATTATATTAGGTCAAAAGATAAAATGACCGAAGATCAGGTCAAGGTCGCTATCCAACCTAGCATAGTCCATATGCATATCGATCGACTCGCAATAGCAATCCAAACTTAATTGTGTCAAAATAAAAGCTTTATCGTCATCTCCTGCAAAGTTATTGACCAAGTCTGAAATCTGCTCAAGTCGCCCCATATGACCTCTCAAATGTCACAGGTAAAAAACTGCAACATGAACCTGGTAAGGGGCCCATGATACTACGATTTGGAGGATATGAAGGCCTTCGCAGCTGTATTTACACAAATACAGCCCGATTCCTGTTTTCCCATGAATTTGCAATGGAGAGGTCATGATCCGTACCTGACCCTAGGTCATCGATATGAAAATCCCGGAATGTACTCGACGGGCCCATTATGTGGTATAAGTCTCAATCCGATAGATGCAACCAATTCTTACTTATGCCACCTTAACATTTTTTAGGTGAGGTCACTTGACCTAAACTGACGACCTGCCCTGAGATGACCTGACCTTAAAATTTTGGAGAAAGTTGCGGAATTGATCAAGGATAAGGTGAGCCAGGTACGGCGGCGCTTCGCGCCGTCGTTTTTTGGTTCCGCTGGAAAAACACGAGGGGTGTTCAAACATCCCCCAATGGAGCGAGGGTTAACTTGAGACAAATGGCAACACGGATTCAACCCTCGGGGGAACGGTTTGACCTTGTCGGGCCTATTCGATAAGTCAAGACTGGAGCAACAGGGAGTGACGCCCCCGGGACCCTTTAGCACTTTTGGGATCCCTTGAAGTTGATCTGGTCTGCGGGCTCTGAAATAGACTGAGGTCTTCCGCCGGCTTGGGCCCCTAAACTGGTGTGGGCCTTACTCTGGTCTGAGCCCTTTGCATGGTCCGGTCCCCTGCACTGATTTTGAGATCCTGGACTAATCTGGACCTTGGGCCCTAGAGTTGACACATGGGCCCTGAGCCCATCGTGGAATCCTTGTCAGGTCTGAGCCTCTTAACTATTATGGGGCCTTCCCGATGGTCTTAGGACCCCTGAGCTGGTCTGCACACCCTGACCTGATATTGTGCCCTTTAAGATCGGTGTTTTGCTAGGGTCCATGGACTGTTCTGGGGGCTGTTTATCTTCAGACCAGGCTTCGCGCTGACTTGGACCCCTGAGTTAGCACTGGGACCCTTGAGCTATTCGAGGGTCCTTTATCTGGTCTGAGTCTCCTGAACTGGTTTAGGGTCTCCCTTAGCTGATTTTATGATCCCTGACTTGGTCTGCACTCCCTGGGTTTGTCCTGTGCTTATTGAAAGGGAGCTTCATTGGGGGTCCTAGGGCTGTCCTGAGGGCCCTGAAGCTGTTCTGGGGTCCCAAGAGTGGGTTGCACAGAAGGCTTTAAACTTGGGTTTGGGCCCCCAAGCTGGCTTGGGCCCCCTGAACTGACAAGGGTTCCCCGAGCTGCTGTTGAGCCCCTGTAACCAGTATGGGCTCCTTCAGCTTCTCCCCTTGCGCCGCTCCCTGGGCTCGTCGAGCCGGTACGGCCCCCTGGGCTCTATTGGGCCTCCTGAGCTGCTTTGGAGCCCCTCAGCGGGCCTGGGCCCCTGAGTTGCTGGCGGAGCCCCTCAGCGGGCCTGGGCCCCCTGAGTTGCTGGCGGAGCCCCTCAGTGGGTCTGGGCCCCTGAGTTGCTGGCGGAGTCTCTCAGCGGGCCTGGCCCCCTGAGTTTTTGGCGGACCCCCCGTGGTCCTACCGGGCCCCTACCATAACCGCGAGCTACCGGTAGTCGCAGGTACAAAAAGAAAGAATTCGGTTTTGGGCCACTTCCTGAGGCTCTTGGTGAAGCATTCGGATGTTGATGAATTTGTTGGTCAGCTTAATATTGAGGTTATCCGAGATAAACAAAATATGCATAGGGATACCACAAAGTTTTAATTTTTCGTTCTAACACATGTCTGGCGACTTCATAAAGCTAAAGAAAATGCTCAGGGCATCACTGAGTTTTCTCGGTATGACAAACCTAAGCATTAATAAAAATATATCTGTCGGTTCAACTTCGAAGCATTAGGTGCACATGACCACATGTAAGCGTATTTTTCCATAAATGGTGCACAAACCATGTTTTCCTAAAAAATCTAAAAATGGCCCCCTTGTGGGTCGCCCAAGCCCAAGGATCATTGGCGCCCCACAAATCGAAAATATAATGTTGCGCCTCTTGGAAGAGTACGAAGAATCGGCATTGGGTGGCTCAAAAACAAGTTACAGGATCAGACGTTTGCATGTATATTCTTTTTCGGGGTGCTTGGCAATGGCGTATATACGGGGGTCTGGGGGATGAAGACCCCCGAAATGTCGGAGTGCCTATAGCTAATGCATAGCCGGAGCTTGATCGGAGCCAGTGGCGGGAAACCTCGAGCCCCTATCCTCCTACCCCCAAATGAGGTCCTGGATCCGCCACTGGTGCCCGGGCATCCCCCCAACGAAACGTCAAAGTAGCGCAGAAATATCCTTTAGATTGTGGTGTTTCAGAGTTAAATGAGTACAAATTTATTTCATGTAGTTCAGCAGGTTCAGCAGCAAGGTTAAAACATGCATAAATCTACACTGTCAACTTTTAATATGGTTGTTATTGGCATTGCCTTTAATCTTGGGCACCCCAATCGTCCTCAGATTGTATGCAATCTCTAGGTCACAGTCAAGAGCAAACACCTAACCTGTCATACAAATATAGAACCAAGCTCCCCTGCCGATCCACTGCCGGGAAAAGTAGCCGAACTCCCGGCCAAGGACACACTGTGTTTCACACAACGTCCAAAATCTGCCTGAAATTGAACGGAACAAACAGATGGAAAATTTCAAGGAAAATGGCGATTCAAAAACGTTGATATTGCTTCAATTGTGAGACGCCAACATGAATGAGTTCTGACCGCGCATACTGCAATGAGGGTGGTGTGAGCTGCAAAAGACTAACTATAAAATATTTGATAATAGTGGCTTGAGAAAGTGTTGCTTTCTAAGGCATTGTTTACGAGTTGTTGCCGGGAGAGTGTTATCAGGCAAACAGAAGTCAGCTTCGGCCTTTAGTCACGCGAGCTTGTCCCAGCGATAGTAACTAATGTACCATTCCTAATAACGGGCGAATTCGGGCGTGTGCACTGAGGCGCAGGTGAAAACCAAGGCATGGCCAAAATAAATGGGCTCCAGATAAGACTCAATGATTTCAGAAGATATAAATAGAGATCATCGCTCGTGGGAGGAGGCCCTGGTCAAATAAAGGTTAACCTCAACGTTACCTCTCTCCCAACCAGCCTGCTTGCTCACCATACCTAGTCAGTCACGTGCAAACCATGGTCGTTGTCGGACCGTTGTAAGCTTCGCATGCAGAAATGGCGAAAACAGCAATCGGGAGCCGTTAAGCCAAAACTCTACCAGCCATATCATCACCTGCACCCTACTAGAGGCGTTTTGGCCGCAGTCCAGCCCAGTCCCGGGAGATGGCTCCCTTCTGAGCCTGGACGGTGCCACTGATTCCAGGTTGGACGGCATTTCTTCCGGGGTCTGCTCGGCCCGCTGATAGGCGTAGGCACCACCAGGGTAGCCATTTTCCGATCGGGGTTGGATCAAAGCCCTACCTGCCTATCCAAAAGGTTATAAAACGACGCAGCCAATACAACTAATGACCATCTAATAATGTTTATATAGAGAGATATATAGGCGAATAGATACACGCAAAATGATAGATATAGGCACATTATTACACAGATCATTCGCTCTAATGACGGATGACACCATTCACCAAATAAAGGGAAATAAAGGCGATACCGGAAAGTTCCGGTAGTTCCTAAGTTCTTAGAACTTTAAAAGAGAATATTTAACGGTTCCCCAGCTCTCCCAGAAATTTTTCAATGAACAATTATATTCATGTACTGTGGCCTGAGCCCCGGACTTTGGGTATTTCCACCTCCCCCACGGTTCCAGAATTGTATCGCACTGTACCACGTGAGCTTGCTGCTGGATATCCCAGCGTGGGCGTTGTTCCAGGAGGTGCGCCACACATCTCCCCGAGGGGGCCAAAAATGGGCTCCAGCGCGGCCCTGTGGCCGTGGCGTGGCGTGACGCCAACACCAGCAGACCCCGGAAAAAATGCCGCTCAACCCGGAATCGGCGCTACCGGTCAGACGCAAAATGGCCGCCCCGAAAAGGCTATCAATTGCAAACGGACACTTCGCGGAAAACTCGACTCAGTATCCACTGAGACAGTCCCTCAGTATCCACGGAGACAACCCAGGTGTGCGCCGGTATTTTCGCTAAACGAAATGTCCACAGCACACAGCTACGCAATTTTTTGAATGTTGCAACAATCATTGGACCAATCATATCTACCAGATTAATTAGGGACGTCAGATATCGGTATACATAGCTCGGTCAGGCAAAACGCTATACCGCTGGTCGCAATCTGAACATGCAACATAATGCAACCGATCCACTTCTTACGCTGAAACAAAAAGCCAAGAACGCATTGTTGCAGAATATCACTGAGATGATCTAAAATTACTGTGGTAGTTAATACATCACTGTGACAGCAGTGGCAGTTTTTGTGCATATAAGATTTCGTGGCTACTAGGAGTCACCAGGTTGCCATTAGGCTGTGTCGGTCGCCATTGGCTGAGCTGGATGCTGTCTTAACACTTAACGCTGGGCCCTGTCACCCAGACTGATTAGATTAAGCCGTCACAACTTCAGAAAGTCCGATACAAACTGACAGCTCTCGCAACCGCGGTGTCATGAGGCTGGCTAATTATGAGCACATTCAAGAGAGCTGGTAAAAACACTACAATAATTCGAATACTTTTTTCATTGGGGAAATGAGCAAACAAATAACTATACCCCTTGCCGAAATCAAGTGCATCCACCATTGATGGATAAATGTTCTGACCTCGCAAAGCTACCGTCGCGTTGGTATATCCTTTTGCAAGCTCATATCCATCTTAAATTCACTCTCATCAAGGTCGCAAACCGCAGCTCGCCTTTTAATCGTTATGGCATTCAACTAATTCAAACACTTGCGTAATTCAACAAAAATAATTTTCCCCAAAAATGTAGCGCCTTCTGTCTGAGCATTACAAAATCCAGCAACAGTGTATCTTAAACACGGCACAGAACCTTTCAACCCCACCGACGGTGCCAATGGCAGTTTTCACTCTGAGCTCTCCGACTGACTCTGACTCGGACTCGGACTCACCTCTCTGGCGACTGGTGGCTCGCACGCCTCCCACCGGCGCTCCCGTCGGCACGTCCTCGCGCACCGCGTACTGGTAGCGGGCACGCTCGAAGATGGGCGGCTGCTGGCGGGTGTCGATGACGCTGAGCGAGATCTCGGCGTTCTGGAGTGACTTGAGGCCGCCGCCGTCAGTGGCCTCCAGAACCAGTCGGTAGACGGTGCTGGACTTGGTCAGCGGCCGGGTCACAAAGATCTGGCGACGGGCAGGGTCAGCTCAGCGCTATGGCGAGGCGGTGGCTAACGGTATACAACGCTGGCAACACGTTCAACGCCAGAGGGATTCGATAGAGACTGTGTGACAGCATGGCCGAAAAACAAATACAATTTCAAAGCTTATTCTAACTGAAAAGGATGGACCTGAATCAAACCGTCCAGATTGAGTGATACAAGTTTCAATACCATTTTGTTTATAAAAATATATAGCGTCATATGTCCCAGAAACCATCGAAAACATTCTTAAATTCTCCTCCTTTCCATTTTGGAAGACCCTTCCAGCCTGAGCGGGTGGATTTACCTCTCCGGAACGGGCATCCACGCGAAACAGGCCCTGGCTGTTGCCTCTGACGATGCTGTAGGTGATGTGGCCGTTGGTGCCGGAGTCCTTGTCGGTGGCAGCCACCGCCAGGACGGCCGCCGAGCCCGCCTGGTCCTCCCGCAGGCTGACGTTGTACTGACGCGGGTAGAAGGCCGGCCGGTTGTCGTTCACGTCCGTCACCTGCACCTTCACCATGGCCGTGGTGCTCAGGCCGCCTGCGGGGAGGGCTCAGGTCAGGCGTCTGAGACTGCAGACACCCTCACCCCCCACCATGGCCGTGGTACTCAGGCCGCCTGCGGGGAGGGCTCAGGTGAGATGTCTGAGACTGCAGACACCCTCACCCCCCACCATAGCCGTGGTACTCAGGCCGCCTGCGGGGAGGGCTCAGGTGAGATGTCTGAGACTGCAGACACCCTCACCCCCACCATGGCCGTGGTACTCAGGCCGCCTGCGGGGAGGGCTCAGGTGAGATGTCTGAGACTGCAGACACCCTCACCTCCACCATGGCCGTGGTGCTCAGGCCGCCTGCGGGGAGGGCTCAGGTGAGATGTCTGAGACTGCAGACACCCTCACCTCAACCATGGCCGTGGTACTCAGGCCGCCTGCGGGGAGGGCTCAGGTGAGATGTCTGAGACTGCAGACACCCTCACCTCCACCATGGCCGTGGTGCTCAGGCTGCCTGCGGGGAGGGCTCAGGTCAGATGTCTCAGACTGCGGACATCATCACCCCCACCATACCTTGATATACTCCGAACCTGGTAGCTAGACCACCTTACAACGGAAAATGTTGTGTTTATATCTGCAAAACTGTTCCTGCTGTCCAGCCTCATCCAAAGAGACGAATAAGAGAACGGAAGCGGGAGAATGCTCGGCTGCACGACACCTTGAGTTGGCGGTTGTACTGCTGCTGCATCGAGCTGTGCTTCCCCGCACCCTAACGGGCATGTCGGCGGCGGCGGCCGAGCAAGGCCTGGGAAGCCAGGCCTGCTCTCTTCAGAAGACATTTCTCATGCATAGCTAACATCAAGTCGGGCTGCTGCGTTAGGTCTGATTGAGGAGTTTTTGCCCACGTCACTGGCCTGAGCTTGTGGAGTCAAAAGCGAGGCGGTAGAAACATTTCGGACATAAATATAAGGACTAATTAAGAAAATGTCCATTCTAATACAGTGTTGTGAGGTTTTCCATACATTTCATGGTAGGTGACAGGGTGTGTTCGTCCTCTTCAGATTCATCAATTATTTCGATAAACATCAAACCATCAAACACATTTTGTTTTCAATCCAGGCGGCCACGTAAAACCTTGCAAAGAAGTCTCATCACAATGGCGCTCTGAAAGTGGGCGCAAAAATGTGGAAGCGCCGGTGCCGAGTCCATTGCTGAGCGGTGGCCGTCGGGCTGGCGGTGATGGCCGTCAGATTTGCAAGTCAAGCGGCCCGGCGGCGATTGCTTATCGGCGGCGGCGTGCAGCGGGCGCAGAGCGGGCCGCCGCACGGTCCAACACAGGCTACCACACGCCCAAAACTCCGTCACCGGAGGCATTGTGCGTCAGTTTTATATTTTAGTTCTTGTTTTGGTCCTAGCGGCATTGAACTAAAAACCGGGTTTTAGCGCTAGAGGCGATGGGTCTGCCAAAAGAAATACCCATTATTGGTTGGAAGTAGTATGAATCTAAAAGAGAAAATACAGCGAGGATATATACAAGCCAAAGCGAAATCAAATAGTAAAAGCCTTTCTTGCAAATTTACGATTATATGTTCAGAACAGGACTTAAAGGACCATTTTAAGTCATTCCGCGATTATTACAGCTTTGTTTGCAAATATATTGCTGGAAAAGATGTTCTAATAAGGTATAACTTACTAATCTCATTCAGATCTCCCGCCTAGGGCTGTGGCACTGCAGCATAGAAAATATTTCGCCAGAGGAAAAAATTCCCCTTGAATTCCCATTTTTATCTAAAAGAAGAACTTTCAATTTCCAAATTGCAAAGCTGAATGCGTTGGAACTTAAATCTATTGTGCTGCACGCACCCAGAACTTCTAAATCAGCCGAACGAAAATATTGTCATGGACGCACAATTCACCCAGCCTACGCTTCACTGTGATCTGGTATCAACAGGCAACTTACCAGCACACAGCCTTTGTCTAGAATCTTCCAGTAAGTGAAGCGGTACTTTAAAAGTC
Source organism: Lepas anatifera (assembly GCA_034440635.1). Taxonomy (NCBI): domain Eukaryota; kingdom Metazoa; phylum Arthropoda; class Thecostraca; family Lepadidae; genus Lepas; species Lepas anatifera. Next base: position 427,578 of record JAOTON010000996.1, on the reverse strand, counting down.
ATATTCAGAGGCACTATCGTCGGAGATGATGTCCGCAGCTGTTCCAGGGCGCGCCAGCCTCTGAGGTCATTTTGCTAGAGATATTCACCACTTTCTCAGGTCTGACAGCAAGCGAAACAGTAAGGAAAACAGTCTTTGTTGTTGGTGTTTATAATGGAATCGGGAGCATCGTGTTATGCAGCCTTGCACGATGTAAGGGAACAGAATGACAGAGTTGTCGCAGAGCTGGAATGTTCATCTGCCCATCAGCGGCCGAAGGACATCTTCCCAGGCCCGTGTGGGCAGGTCAGCAGTCTGGTGCTCTCATGCACGGCACGCTCTGCAGCTTTACTAGTCGTGTAAATCAGTACTACGCTTGATAAATGTCACATCTAACCTATTTCATTCAAGTCCGTGCACTGCATGGCCTCATGAGCTGATTAGTTCCTTAGCCCCTTTTTTTAAAAAAAAGGAAGCCAACATTCGAGTTGATTAAGATGGGAGCATTGTGATTGTTCTAGGGCATAAACGGCTGCAGAGCAGGCATGGCAGGACTGAAGCCAGATATCCCGACGGTGGGAGCTAAAACTCTTTCAAAACTTCTGAGGTTTCTCACAGCCGTACACTGAAGCCATTAAGCCAAATAGTTCAACAGTGACTAATACCAGACGGCGTAAGGGGCTAAGCTCAGACAAAAAGCAGTTAAGCGTCCAGCCCAGGCATGCCGAATTACTCGCAGAGCCCTCAGCATGCGCTTGCTCTTTCAAGTAGGCGAACTTAGGTGAACTCAGGCAAACTCAGGTGATCCCTGGGGTCGCCTATTGTCTTTCAATTACTTTTATACAAACATACCAAGGGAGTACCTATTTCAGTAGCCTCATGGACTCTCATCAGACATCCCCGGCGCAGGTGTTACTATCTGAAACATCCATTTTTAAGGTCATCTGTGCTTGAGAATACATACCTAAAAACATGGACTCCCAGCCAGAAAGTACATAGGCGCATAGGCAGTCCCCCGTGTGGTATTTGTCGTCTCCACTTATTTCATTCAAAGCGCGTATGGAACATGAATACTTAGATGGACGCTCTTTTCAAATGAATCAAGCACTAATATGAACAGGTAGGTATGGTTATGCAACGATACGTGCTAAACTTCTGCAAACCTTTATAGCGCACTCTAAGGTGACCTGCAGTTGTCTTCGTGGTTTGCCGCCTGTGCGTCCCATCCTCGATTTGCAGAAAAAGATCGCTGGAGAGCGATTCATGCCCCGCCAGCCGTGATACATGAATCGCGGACATCAAGCTTTGCCAGGACGTCAGGCTGAGCCGACGCGGTTCAGTGATGTCCGAGGATATCCTGCTGGCGCAGCCAAGCCGGCCGTCTCCCACTGTTTTACCGCACAATACATGCGCCGGCAGGCGGGAAAAACGCAGCGCCCCACCCCACCTGACTGCCTGTCCATTGTGAGTGCCGCCCAGCGGTGCTTGCCATGCGTCCGGCATGAGCGCTCGTCCACTCTTCAGCCGGCCGACACTGCAGCCGGGGGAGACGCAGAGATCCGGTCAACAGCAGGCACACCTGCCGGTGGCCCAGATGGTGCTCCGGATAGCGCCGAGACCGGCGCCGGCGCCGGACGGTGGCGCCGGTCTCGGCTTTGTGCCCAACACGGTGGCTCAAGGGCCGACCAACAGAATAGAAACATAATTGGCCAGGTCCAGTCGGACGGATAATAGGGGATTTCCTTTCAGTGGGCTTTGTTAGGCTAGTCGACCATTGAGCGCGGCTGCTCTCGCCTAGTAATCCGTGCCCAGCGTGCGGCGCTGGCAGGGGCGGAGCTGGGCCGGCGGCAGCATCAGCTGCACCACACAGCAGCGGCGTCAACTCCCCTCTTCAAACCATTCAAATCAACTTCTCCTCTTCAGTTCTGTATTAGATGTGCCAATAGTAACATTTTTTAGTAAGATCCAGCCTCTAAGTCCGCCTCCCCTGTGGGCGCGCCTGGGTGCGCAGGCTCCCCCGGCCAGCGCGGCTGGGTCCGCGGCCGGCGTAATCTGCTGCCGACCCCTGTTTGAGCAGCTCGCTAGGAGAGCACGGCTGGTGGTGACGGGACGGGACCGGGGCAACAACACACCACCGCCGCTGCCAATCGGCAACATTTGGGAAGAGTGCGCCGCAATGTACTGCATCTATCAGACTGGCAAAAAGACGGCGGCGCGGTGGACAGGCGGTGCGGCGGCGCGCGACACCAGATGGGTATCGCCGGAGCAGCCACCGCCGGCCCTATAAATACTTCTGGTCGGCGGCCGTTTCTCTCTGTCGCCGCTTGCGTGCACGGCGAGGTGGGAGACGAGAGGAAAAACGGCGCCGACGCCGACACGGCCACACAAAAACTGGGGAGGAGAATGACCCGGTCCCCACCTCGGCGCGCCACCTTATCTGGGCGCCGGCGCTGCCAACTGGCCGTCGCCGGGCCGGCCAGATGGACCGCAGATGTGGACCGGCCGATGGCTGGATGGACTAGAGATGTGGACCGGCCGGTGGCTGGGTGGACCAGAGATGTGGACCGGCCGGTGGCTGGGTGGACCAGAGATGTGGACCGGCCGGTGGCTGGGTGGACCAGAGATGTGGACCGGCCGGTGGATGGGTAGACCGGCCAGGGGGAGTGGCAGCAACGGCGGGAACGGGACCGGCCGCGCCCGACCAGCACTGGAATTGGCAGGCAAACAAGCTATGTCCCGAATGCAACTGCCATCATGGAACAGAATGAATGTATAAAAGCATACATAAAAGCCTACATACATTAAATCACCACCATAAAAGTCAATTCGCACCGCCTAATGCAAAAATATAATTCTAAACATAACGAAGGAACTAAAACAAGATGATATATAACTTATCTCAGAACGTTAGCAGCCTCGGTACCAAGGCCCTTGGTACGCACCATTACATTACGTCCAGACGAAATATGGCGCGGCTCGGACGAATGTGGCGACGCGGAACGTACCGTTGGGGAAGCACATTCATTTCATTTGAATGAAACATTCACGTAATTACATAAGAACTCCTTTTCTGTAATTTCTAGAAATTAATTTACAGTCGAATTACTGATATCAAAGGAAAATATTGCATTTTGGATAAGACTTTGTCCAATGGTACAGACCAGCCTCATGGTCCTTCTTCAAGAGACGGTTCAGGACCGAGTGGCAGGAACGTACCAGACACCTGGATAGGTACATGAGTCGACTGGGCTGTTGCCGCGGTCGGTACCGTCCTGAAGATGCTCATGTATCCGCGGCAACTGACCGTGGACCGGCCGCAGCCTCAGGACGGTACCGACCGCGGCAACAGCCCAGTCGACTCTTGTATGCGAGCATCTGGTACGGTTCTGTCACTCGGTCCTGGTCCTTTTTAAGGAGAAGTACCATGAGGGTAGCCCGTACCATTTGACAATCTGATATTCAAAATACCATATTTTCCTTGGATATCAGTGATTTGGTTATGAGCTATTTTCAGAATTGGCTGAAAATGAATTTTATGGGCTCATGTGGATGTTTCATTCACATGAAGTGAATTTGCTTATTACAATGGTACGTTCAGCGTTGTCACATTTCATCCGGACGTGATGGTGCGCACCAAGGGCTTTAGTTCCGAGGCTGCTCATGTATCTGGGATTCTAACTGAAGCCTGGCTGATAAGACACTATCTAGACGAAACTAACCAGATGCACACTTAATATTTTGTTCAGTTCTTTACGACGTGGAGTGTTAACAGACTAGCATTCAGGAACGCCGCAGCAGTGAGGTGATTTATTTTCCGACCAGACCAGTGTTTTAGGTGGTTCAGGCCGACCGCCCGAACCCAGCGGGCGGCGAGTGCAGTGTGGCATCCGAGCGGGACGGACTGACCCGCCAGCCCGCCAAACAGGTGCGTCGGGCCGGCCGTGGAGCCGGGTCCTGTTTGTGCTAGAGATGCCAACCTGCGGGCTTCGGGAGGGCAGCGGCGGGCCAGTGTGGACACTCGAGATCACGGCTGAGCTGCCACTCACTAACGAAAGCCCTTCGCATTTACAACCACGGGCTCCACAAGGCATTTTCGTCACGTGCCCCTGCAAAACAAATAATTTCCGTCTGTCATACCAACTTGGGACCGGTTGGTGTCCAACTCGCACCTCTTTCAGAAAAAGGCCAAAAACAGCGGCGAGGAGCAGTTCCAGCGGGCTGGAATGAGGTGGTTCCGTGTTGTGCTGGGTGTCAGTGGAACTGGCACCTCGGGCGTGTTGCCACCGCGTCAGCACGGGTCCCAGTCGGCGTGTGTGCGGCCCACCGCTGGTAATGAGGGGACTGGAATGCCAGCATCTCGGCCCAGCCGGCGCCGCACGAACCTCCATCGACACACAGGTGTGGGGCTGGCGGCAGTGCACTCTGCGACGGTCAGACCCGCCGCAGTCATGTCCGGCCTGAGACGTCCTCACAGCGGCGCGGCAGCCACTGCCACCGACTCAGACGACGGCGGCTGGACAGAGTGCATACCATCAGCGGAGATGGCAGTCATCCATCAGCACTGGTCGTGTCGGCCGTTGGCTACGGTCACATTGACAGACGCCTCTGCCGCTGGCGGCCACGATGGAGCTGCCGTTTCGCAGAACCATCGCCAAAGCGAATACATCTTCGTGACTATCAAAGCTGCCGGCAGGCGCTTATACAGAGGCCGTCCACGGAACGGGCCTGGGGGGCCGCGGAAGATCTCGCAGAGGGAGAGGCCAGAGGCCGTCCACGGACCGGGCCTGGGAGGCCGCAGCAGATCTCGCAGAGAGAGAGGCCAGAGGCCGTCCACGAACGGGCCTGGGAGGGCCGCGGCAGATCTCGCAGAGCGAGAGGCCAGAGGCCGTCCACGGAACGGGCCTGGGAGGGCTGCGGCGGAATCTCGCAGTTACTTCAGCTTAGCTAGCTGACAAATTGCAGTTACTTCAATCCCATTTCAAGCAATCCCATTCGAGAAGTTGAAGCAAGCAAAACCTAAAAGACAGACCCTCTCATAAAAAACACAATTTTTGGCCGGGCATGATTCATCAGTAGGCTGTGTCATTGGAAGGGTTTTTGTCTCAGAACACACTGCCCCTATGATTTTATCATGCCCTATAGATACAGAAACAATTCTGCATTGTAATATTTTTCATGCCTGAAATCCCCAGCCTGCTCCGAGCCAAAGTGTATACCTTTAACATTGGAAGAATAGCGCCGCCAAGCGGAAATATCCTGAACTAAGCACTTTCTTATGCTTTGGCAAGCTTATGATACAATTAAGACCTCTAGAAGAGTTTCTAGAGAATATTAACAGCTCTTAGGATATTTCAAAGCTTCTGACAGCAAAACTAAGTAAGTACTCAGGTCGTCTTTTGAGAGAATGGCCCTTGAAACAAAGGCGCTCAAATACGCGTCATAGTGAAATTTTTGGGGTTTAAGGACGCACCAACACCTGAGGTCATATGACATCGGAGGGGAAAAGGCAATGACCTAGGCTTCAGCTAGGGCAGGGAACCAAAACCTGCCTCTTGGTGCGCTGGAACCCACGACACCATGGCTGACAGCTGCTGGCGATGTCTGAGGCGGCTGCAGCCATACCCGCGACGCTGACTCTTACTGAGTATTTCCGAGGCATCCATCCTCTCTATTGTCTACCATCCTCTCTATTGTCCGTGAAAGGTTCCAACTTTCAGCGGGACGCTCCGAGTCCTTTAGATGGCTTCGTCACTGAGGCTCACGGCGAGCGGAGGATCGGTGATGGGCGTTCTATCCCAATCGAAGAGCTCTGTGAAGTCAGTTACGCCGATTTTAACACCCGGGAGCACTTACTAGCCAAAATTTCAGCTGGGGCTGCTACCGGCGCCTCTGGATAGCCAGCGAGACCCGATCGCGCAGCTGGGGCTCCCAATCCGAGGCCATCGCTAGCAAAACCGTCTCGGGGAGGCACCGATAGGCATTGTGTCGCTGTTTTTATCGTTAATTTGCCATAGCAGTTTCTACGAAACTGTCCATGCTGCCAAAGTTGGACGTCTCTGGCGAGCCGGCAGAGCAGCAGCTAGACAGAGCTTAGGCTCGCTGGTGGGCGGGTCAGTATTATCAAGCCTGGTGAATGCCCGCTCCGCCGGCCGCTCATTCCCGTTCAGTACTGTCCTCCGGTACGCTGCTGTACAGGTCTCAACGTTTCGTTTTAGTCAACACCGCCCAAAAACATCCATCGAGATCATCTCTGGTCCTTGAGGAATCTGTCCTCGGCTACCGGCACGCGGTTATCCCCAATGCAGGTGCAGCGGCTCAGGCATCTGCACTTTCCCAGGGCGATGAAGCCGCCAGCAGTTTTGTGTTCCTGTCCCATCCATTGCGACATTTCTTTGGAACTGTGTTCGTGGCTTAAAACTGTTTATAGCACTCATTGAGTTAATGTGAGGGATATGAATTGCATTTAGTCGATGGCAAGGCACGCATTAGTCGATTAGCAGGTATAGCAAGGGTCTTCTGCAATAGCTCAGCCTGCCGGAGCCTTCACATGGCACCAAGCGTGGATTCATTGCTATGTGAATGCAGGTCATAATGCGTTATATCTATTCACAATCAATGCTTATAGGGTCAATATTAAATCAAAACATTTCCGAATGTGGAAAAGCTCATATGCAGATATCAAATTTGGCAGTCTATAAGAACGAAAGGGCAGCAGACATTTCTTCTCCGGCGTATTGTAGTACCCGTCCACCGTGCCAGTGCTGTACCAGCGACTGAAGCTCTGGTCATCACGATGAATATAGGTACTGCTGTCTAAGCATTTCGATATTTGAAGATAAGCCTTCGGATCTTCCGAATAGCTAATCTTTTTTTCTTTTAGAGTGGGGTTGAATGAATTTGGGATTTGTGGGGATTTAATCCTGCATGTTTATAATTCGGGAAAGCAGCATTGGCCGCCGCACTGGTACCTAACGGGGAAGTCATGGTTCCGTTCTGGAGCTATGATCAGCCAAAGGAGGTGGCTCATATAATATAAAGACCATACTTAAATGGAAGGTGCAGCATGATTTGCAGCAGCTTTCTAGAACTAGTGGATGCTGTTAGACTCACTAATTGCTATTTGTATCCATCAGTAACTAATCTAGAGCCAGACAAATATGGTTGAGCCCTTAGTTTGCGATACAGCCACGGGGCAGCGCTAGTGTGCTAATGCTGAGAGATACCCCAATTTTCTCCGGCTTCGAGCAGGCTGGAGTTTAAACTTAAGAAAAAATGAATGGTGCGACATTGTTCCTAGACGTGAGGGGCATGACGAAATCATAGGGGCACCATGTTCTGCGATTGAAGACACAGCCTATTGATCAGTACCTAAATAAAACCCGTTTTCAAGAAAAATACGACTAAGCCGTGGACTGTTTAAAATGGATCACCAATTAATTCGTAACATCGCACATCGCTCTTATTTGGTCGACCAGCTCCTGCGCTCACGAAAGGTAACCCAGAGCTACGAAAAGGCATGTGCGGATCGATGGGGCAGGGGGGGCAGTGAGAGTAGATCCCCCAGATCGACCCCTGGCGCTCCCTAAAATCTAAAATGGTAACGGCACACCCTCAAAAGTCGATGGCGCCCCCTAGCCAAATGTCGCCTCCCACCCCCACCTCCCGCCTCAGGATGATCGGTGCCCCGGGACAGGATTTGGCGCTCACCTGACAGTTTTTGCCGCCCAATAGAAGCGCCTTCCTGGGTCCGGATAGCGCGCCCCCCTAACATGTGCCCCCTTCACTAATGGGCACTCCTGGATCCGCTTATGCGGAAAATGTATTATTGAACATCACTTCTTAGGCATTATATAACATAGGTATATGACTAACGGAATGAGGAGGCTGGGGTCCTGTTTTCTCTGCTTTCTACGAAAAATAGGTACCTACTTGACAGCCAAAATACTACAATTAGAACCAAGAACATAAGCCAGCAGGAGCCTTCAAGTCAACATGAATTTGATACTAGGCTTTAAATCGATTTAGTTTTGGGTCTGTGAAATGCCAAATCTTTTCATTTTCGTGAAGCTCAATACACCATTGCTCGTTTTAAATCCTAGCTTTTCTTTTGAGGTGCCAAAAGCGGCCTAGAAAGCAGAATTGCTCCATTGTCAAGCATAAAGTTTCCAGCACGCAGCAAACTTTTATCACGCACCTGACTATATGTATGATGGGGATAAATAACCGTGATCGCATATCTAGTCTAGTGTGGGTTTCTTCGAGAACAGCATACATTCCAACATAATAACGCTACACCTGTCACTCACCATCAGCACTCGCGTTCAGCGTTTTTGGAAAACTGGCACCTCTAGTTTGGAATGGTCCCGATTCCGCGGAGGACGCGGCGCCGCCGCAGCCGGCTCGGCCAACGCACCAGGCCGCCGCCGCCGCCATCTTATTTATTTCCTCCGGGGGCGTGATCAGGTAGGCGCCCATCCAGCCGGGCAGGGGCGGCGCCGAGCCGACCAGCGCTGCCCTTCACGCGTACCACGTACAGCTCAGCCGACATGTACCGCCGATTACGGACAAAGCACACGTTATGATGGAGAACGTTTCTGAGGAAGCGCGGCGGTGAGTCAGGAGACTGGAGCCTGGAGCCGCCGCTGGCCCCGTCCAGTCATTACCTGGGCGGCGCGTCTCGGTGGTGACGGCACCTGCGGCCGGCCCCACGGCCAGACGCGAGCGAGAGAGAGAAGAGAAGGAGAGACGAGAGAGGAGAGAGCGAGAGAGAAAAAGAAGGAAAAGAGAGAGAAGAAGAGAGAGAGAGAGAGAGAGAGAGAGAGAGAGAGAGAGAGAGAGGAAGAGAGAGAGAGAGAGCGAGAGCGAGACGAGAGCAGAGCGAGAGCGAAAAAAAAAAAAAAAAAAAAAAAAAAAAAAAAAAAAAAAAGGGGGAGGAAAAAAAAAAAAGAGAGAAAAAAAAAAAGAAAAAAAAAAAAGAGAAAAAAAAAAAAAAAAAAAAAAAGAAAAAAAAAGAGAGAGAGAGAGAGAGAGAGAGAGAGAGAGAGAGAGAGAGAGAGAGAGAGAGAGAGAGAGAGAGAGAGAGAGAGAGAGAGAGAGAGAGAGAGAGAGACGGCCAAACGCTGCCAAAGAAAGAGCCCAGCCGACATCTGTACGAGAGAGAGGGGCCCACAGCCAGACGCTGCCAGAGAGAGGGCCCGATCTCAAACAAGTCTTTGAGAGAGGACAACGCGATCAGACACTACAAGGGAGCAGGCCCAGTCTGTTGGTGGTTCGGACAAGTCTGCAGGGACAGAAACGGGATGGAAGTCACCGGACGAGATGGGGTGGTTTTGTACAGGTTTGGATCAGAATAGGACGAAGCGGGGCAACTCTGGTCAAAGATGTCAGAGAAAGAATTACATGGAAAAGGAGACTTAGAAGGGACGGAAGGGGTTATATCCTAAAACGTTCCTTCTATGCCAGTCTGCAGTGGAGATGGCTCAGTTTGGTGGTCTGGCGGTTGGTGTCCCGTTACTGCGACTGAGGACCACAATCCAGAGAGGAGGGTCACAATCTCAAAATAAGAAAATGTTCCGACAACGCCACAGTGGATAACCCAGTCCTGGCCAGAACGGTTAAAGGGGAGGGGTAAGGGCCAAGCGCCAGCAGCCGTTTCGCAGAGCGTTGACATCGACAGTGATACAAGACGGCCAGACTTCACAAGAGATAATCAACAAGGGGGAAGCCTGGCCCCAGCAGCTATGGTGAAATGTGTCAGAACTGTAGCCACATAACCTCTAGCCCTATACATATACGATGACAGCATATGTTACATCTTCTGTCGTACCTGAAGGTTACACAGTGGACTCAACGTTGCGCCTTACAGTGTTGGAGCGCAGTTAGGCCGGCAGTTTCGCCTACCCCGCCGATTGCTGTGGCGACTTGTTCTGCTTGAACGGCTCACTTTTTAGTCACCACAGTCGGACACCGTGACAGCCCCGGGTCATAATACAAGAATCTCCTGTCCAAATTAGGTAGCGCCCCACTTCCGTGGGCCGCACCGTTTTGTAAGGACCCTGCCGCCCTCTTGGTGGTGTGGCCGGCTGAGCCCCAGCGCAGGCCTCTGTTCCAGACCAGGCAGCAGCGCGCACCCGACGGAAAAAGACGAACAGTGCGGTTTCGACCATTAATTTGATGCCCAGTGACCCTGTGGGAGTGGCGGTGCGGTGCGTTGGCATCCTGTGCCCAGCACCAGCGACATTCCGAGTGGCGGTGCGGTGCTCGTCTTGTCTTGATCACAAACTTGTTCATACATTTCCAAAGCGGCTACATCCATATATAATCTGTTGGAAGGGGGCAACAAGCGGGCCTACTTTCGTTTCGGACACAGCTTCAGGGGTGGAAAAACCCGCCAATTCGCCAAGCAGGGATTGCGACAGAACTTGGCTAGTGCAAATATTCTGTGCGACAGATAACGTCTACCAAATAGGAACTCCAGCAGCCACCGAGAAAACAAAAAAAGCTAGCTTTTTTTCCTGTGAGTTCCCAGGGAGCCGGGTCCTTACGCTGAAACACCTCGATACACAGACAGATCCAGGAGGCAAGTGGCCACTTGACACCCCCTCCCCCACATTCCCATTAACTCTCGCCTCCATCTGAAATGGTCACGGGCCCCCTGAAATGTGGATGGCGCCACCTATAAACTGTCCCTCTCACTCCCATCCCCTCAGTATGCAGGTACCGCGCCCCCACAATAGGTTTTTCCGTACAAAAAGGCTTCCTCATGGTTCCGATGGCGCCTCGCAGCTTAAGCGCTCCTTTTTTCACGCAATCGGAAATCCTAGACCCGCCTATGTCACGTTAGACGATTCAATAGATAAGACTTTCTGGCGAATGAAATAATTAATCACAATTATCTAATTAGTAGTCACGTTCCTTTGCTATTTTTCTACTGCAGCACTGCGGAGTTCAATGACCCCAGACAGTGAGGATGGGACAGTGAGGATCGGCGACAGCGGCCTTGGGCGACAGCCAGATTTGCCGGATATACAGGGCCCGGCCAGTCCCGACGGCAAATCTGAACCATTGAAATCCCTATTCACCAGGGGCGCCGCCACGGAATTTGTACAGGGGGAAATACCCAGGCTGGTGCTGACCGGGGGAAGCAAATTTGAAGCGTATTCGATACTTGGCAGCATTAATAACAATGAATCAAAAATTTGGGAGGGGGAACGTCCCCCTTGGTTGGCCAACAGGGGACACTTCCCCCGTCCCCCCCGCTTTTAGCGCCCATGCTGTTCACTGTCGGAAATAATAGGTATGCTCCAGACTCTCTTATGAAAATCTGAGAGCTCTTGGTGCCAGACTTTTTTGAGGAAATACCTGCTGACCCCTTGAAAAATTCCCAAGATAAATGACGTCAAGAAATGTAACGAATAAACTTTTATTGTCTCGTTATGGGCCTCGTTCGTTGATATGAAAATTATGACCCACATGTTACAATCCCTTGCGTCATTTGTCTTGGGTAATTTTTGGAAAAACATCTGGCATTAAAAGCTCTTGGATTTTCGCCACGAGGGTCTGGAACATACCTCAATCTCCAGCGGTGTCTTCCAAATTTCCTTCGCGATATGCCTTATGTCGTTTGTAAAGGTATCTTGGTTTGTAAATGCCCATGTTATTCATCTCGAGTAGGTTGGCATGTGCAAATCGTTTTAGCGTAATGCCAATAATAGCAGAAGACTGGAAAGTACCGCTTTGGGTCCCAGTGTTGAACGGAACTTGCTAAAAAAAGCTCAAAATAGAATGCGGCATGTTCGCCTTCGTACATGTAAGTATATCCTATCAACAATAATCTGCGGCCGCACACTGTTAAATGAAGGAATATAATGGATGGGAGGATAATTCCAAGTTTCCTTACCTGCCCTTAAAAGGGTAAAAGCTGCCCCAAACTGGTTGTTCTTCCCTAAGGCTGCCCGAATGAGCTCGTCAAAACCTGCTGTGCCGATTCGGCCATAAACCCCAAAGCAATGGGAGGGTCCAAACTCTCCTATGGCCTGTTTTCTAGCCAACTAGTGTTTCATAATTAATCAATTGGGAAATTTCCATCAGTAAAAACTATTTTGATTGCTTTTGACCATTTGCAAGGTATTTATAATTGATAGTGAAAAATTTATTGGCTGCACCAGAAAAATTTGTCCCATTGACTCTGTCAGTCAATACTTTCTGTAGAAAGTATACTGAAGTATACTTGATCTATTCTCACATGCATGGGCTCGGCTTCCCCCTAAGCAACCTGCTGGACCTGCACCTGTTTGGGCAGCATTTGACACTCCTGGTCTTGGAGAGTTGCCATGCTGGAAATTGTGCCAATCAGACCCAATAACCACTTGACCCGATAATGGGTTACTTGACCCATCTTCGTTCTTAAATGTGATAACTCTGAAGACCAGTTTAGGGAATATGACAACCTTCTTAATATGACATGAACTGAGAAAGTCAAGTCTGCAAAGTATGGCAGCAGGCCAGACAAGTCACACCAGCCATCTAAAATTCTCACACCGCCAGCAACCAAAAATTCACACCAATCTTCCATATACCAGGGAGAAAAACGCACCCATTCCTACCCACAAGATGCAATGCTACCTATCTTATTAGTTAGTTAGTTGAGGACTTTTCACAAGGCCCCTCCTGTATCTTTATAACCATATAGCTATTATTTGTTTGGTTTTCTGTGTAACCTTCCTTGCACCAGTCTCACAAATTCGCACTAGGTTGGTAAAATTTGCACCACTCGCTCCTGTCTTCAAGGGCACTCTCAACAACAAGATCTCATATAAAATGCCATACTTAGCACAATGGGAGAAAGTCGTGTGATACAAAATGCCAAGACACCACTTGATCACCATTTCATCTGTTCAAGGTTTTACTGTCTGCAGAAAAATGAAGAAATTTTTTCCTGTGGACCCTGTCCTCCTTCGTCATGTTTACACTTCATGACACAATCTTAGGCAAGTTGCCTATGTTACGCTCAACCCTGCTACACATGCTGAGGGAACAAAGTTTTCTTTTTTGGTCATCTTTAAAACCCACATGTGAAACATACTATTGGTACTGTTGATTGTACATGTGTAGTCGCCTCCACTTGTTGGACGACCCGTACCACGGATGTCTCCGTGAAAAGGCGTGGCTGCCGCTTCGAATTTATATTACATTTTCGCCATAACTTCAGCTTACATCTGCTTACTTCTGCTAATTTCTCATTACTTCTGCCCTGAAACACATTACAAATATTCAAGACAAGACATTGCACACCGTCCTAAGAATATAAGTTGAGGATGCCGGCCAAATTGGCATACCAGCCCAAATGCCATCGAAATGGTATCAGTAAGCAAAACAAACATCTATGCAAATCAGTTTCAACAATAATCCAAGACACTAACTAAAAACACTTACGTCCACGGGGTAGATACTGTAGTAGATACTAAGCACACTACCAGCACCGATGTCAGCCAGACCAGAAATGACCTAGGTCACACGCGTGGCCAGCAGCCGCCTAGCGGTGCTGTGCGGAACCCACTAGTAGGCCTAAATTAAACTTTTGTCAGCCAATAACAGTACCAGAGTAATTATTTTCCATCAATTCAAGCCTTTATCTAATATTAGTTAACCTAACTACTCAAATACACAACCTAATAATAATTTCTACAGTATGACCGGAAGTAGGTCAACATCTACCGCAACCGGTGGTGCAACGATCAACCCAAAGCGGTAGCGCGCTAGTGCTGTCGCCTTTACATACGAATCACTCAGAGGCGTTGCTCTCGTGACAACCAGCAAATCAGCCGTAGACACCAGTCTACACCTCACCCGATCTCAAAAACACGATCCACCGATCGGAAAAGAATACCAATGCGGAAACAGCAGTACAGAGTCAGTCAACAGCTCGAGAAGTCAAGTGCTGTAAAACAAAATAACCGAGAACCACACGTTTTCCACTATCAAAGGCCAAAACCGGAGGAGAATATCCGCGAACTTTAAATATGGAAAGCTATTGAGGCATTAAATACAAGACCAAATACACTCTCTAAACGAATCAACAATAACTTATTCTGGCCAAACTATCCCGTGGACAGGAAGCAATTGCCAGATTTCATAAGAAATCATCAAAGTCTCGAGAGAAAGTAACTTAGGCTTAACCTTGCGTGACAATTATTCACCATTTCGGGCATTACAATATTCCGTTTAATCAGAACAAACTATCCCGAATTTCATGACAAAATAACGAAGCCACGAAAGTCTTAGGCCGGGAAATTGTAAGTAAGTCTTCATTTAAACCTCGGAATTAACAAAACCTATATCCAAAAGAATACTAAAGCAAATCAAATACCTTAATTATAATTGATTATTGAGACTGCAAGCATAGCAATGCATAACACTTAAGTGGAAGCTGGTAGTATGTGAACGTTACGGCGCAGGCCCATTCTACATCGAATCATTCGCTAAAATGATTACCAACTACGACCTCGTAAGTCTAGCAAAATGCTGCACTGCAAAAGTTTGGCTTAAACGTAAACTGTAAACCAAATAAGTGGCACTGAGTGTAAGAGTGACTTACTGAGATAAATGGCCGTCTGGAAAGATTATTACCACTACAATCCAGCTACACAAACCAATTATCCAATGAGCTCACAACTTACTAGTTCTAGAAAGGCATGTGCATTTGAAAGCAGCGTTAGGAAAGAGTATACAAATTCCAGCTATCATCTCTGCATTCTGGAAAGTGATCCTTGAAATTCTACAAACTCTAACGGCTTCGGCAAACATCCGCTACATGAGGTCAAGTGCTCTTCCCAACTAAAACCCAGTGAAGTCTTGCTGAAAACATGACGTATTCTGCTGAACATTAACCCTATCCCGTTATGATAAAAAACATGTGAATGTTGAGAGTGCTCTAATAACTATTGAAAAAGGAATTAAGTAGGTATCTAGCAAAATATCCACGACTATCATCCTCCGTGAACAGTAAGAAAATTTGATTACCCGAAAACACAAACGCGAAGCGGCAAAATATTTTCTACCTGTCAGGCTTATCCACCTTTTCTACGATTCCTACCGTGAGAAAGATAACTGACATGAGCACGACTACTCCACTACTCCCATAAACGGCAGAAGAAAACTTACAGTCTGGCCAACTTTTCTCGATCATGTCAATATTCAAGCTACAACCAAATCATGAGATTGTTTTTGCGCGTGAGACAAGCCATCGTAAGCGTCTCAGGCGATATCAAGGTAAAGTGGCAAAATATCCATCTGTTTTTCCTGATCCCAGCCATGAATTCTGGAATAGATAGTGAAATCCTCAAGAAACCTAGCAAACGATCCCTGTCTATTATACTTGGAAATGATCAGGTCTGAAACTACAAAATGCATTTTCGGTGCACTAGATAGAGGAAAATCCTCACTGTTGGCAACTTTAAGCTCTGATTTTGATCCACGTTTTCTCAATTCCATGAATGAAATTTAGGGCAGCACAGTCCCGCGTCAATGTCATGTCAGACAATCGTCCAAGTGTCGGAAATATCAAAACAACAATCAGTAACAGAATAATCAAAACACGTAATTGACTTCGAAGGAAATCACTGAAAAACCCTAACGTTGTCCACCTATGATACACCAGTTCACGAGCTAAAAGCTGAGCTGCACCTTCCCACCATCACCGTAAGCAAAGAACTGTCCCTGTGGTGCAACACGCGTCGGCAGACACAAATCACTGAGGAGAGCCGGAAGTAGTCGCGTGACCCAGCGGCAGGACAGTTCCGCGCGCAGAGGCGAGCCGAGCAGTGCGCGTCACGGGCCTGAGTCCAAGCCTCAGTCGATCACCGGCGGTCGAAAGCAAGACAATTCCAGGACTAACCTGTACCACCACAGCACGGACAGTACCATGATGACCAGCGGTGATGATGAGCAACGTGGCAGGTTCGTTTCCGCTGTCACCAAATGTAGTCGCCTCCACTTGTTGTTGGCGACTACACATGGGTATATATAACTTGCTTATTGACTGTGTTTAAGCTCAAAATATGTTTAAATGTTTTAAACAAAAGAGAAGAAATGATATATGTGGCTTTGGTTCCTTATGGTAACCTCTTTTAGCTAAACACATTTGCTTGTATTCATATTCATTATTGGCACACATCAAATTGGGAAATAGCATTGCCAGCTCATGGGCCAATTTGATATCACAATAATTTGGATATTTTTCATTACTAACAGAGGAAAATTAACTCAAGCAAAATATAACAAAATATTAGTTGTATCAATGCCATATAACCCTGGCAGTTGATGCATAGTTAAACCCCCACAATTGTTTTTATTGAAATATCAGTCATATCATTTTTTGCAGATATGGGGCAAATCCATTATTTTTAGCATAGATTGTCCCTGGAAGCACTATAATTTTGAATAGTTTCAAGGTGTCATCTTCTTTTAAAAAAGAAACTCAACAGGCCACTAGGAAATAAAATGGGCTGCTACTGTAGGGGTTTAGCTTTAAGTTGTAAAATTTTGAGAAGCTTCACTTGAAGTATGAAACCAGTGGTCGAATTTCCTTTGAATATTCGTTTCAAACTCACATAGCTGCTCATTAAAAATGTGTTTGATACATATTTCCTAAATATGTTTGATACATGCTTATACTTGCCGAACATCGAGCTATTTCGAATTCTTACCTCGACATTGTTCTGGTAAATTTGCTGCAAGTAGCAGGGCCTTTCGTGTATAAGCTCTCACTTTCTGCTTTTGCAGTTCTCCCTCCCGTCACAGCTGTTGTACCTGTGTATCTTGTGTGCCACTCTAAACCAGCATGTAACTCAAATGTATCCCTTTGCACAATGAGGTTTTTTGAACAATTAGCAGCCGGGGACGTAGGAGCCGGGGGGGGCAGGGGGGCAGCTGCTCCCTCAACTTTCATGATTCTTAACCATTAACCCTATGGCGTTGACTGGAAAGAAATGACTTGAAAATTCCCGCTGCCCCCCCAACTTTGAACATAGTTCCGACGCTCCTGTTAGCAGCTTAGGTGTTCTATTTTCGTATCCTAGAATATGAATCTGTACCCGACCTACTAAAACTTTTGCAGAATCTCCACTTCAGAGGCCGTTTGTATAGCAATTGTCTGAATGTTTATTTGATCATTTTCGGCGGTGGTGAACAGACGTAACCGGCTGGTATCGAAGCCATATTGAAATTTTGACAGCGCCACCTATGATCTCGGTCTGACGAAGGATTCGTAGCGGCTCCTATGAGACCTGCATTGGATGTGCTGTGTACTTTATTGCATAGCTAGTCTTGCCACTCTAGCTTCTGAATCCTAATCTTGACTTAAGCTTTGCAGCAGCCCTCCGTTGTTACCGTTATAAGCATACCCTTAGCTTGTCTCTCGTCAGTTTTTCTCACCTGACGCAGAAAGAACGGTGCTCGTATGTGTGCTTTATCGTATGTGTGCCCATCCAAACCAGCCAACATGCCTCGGAATAAAGAGCCCTCACCCTGCCTGTAACCTCACCTCAGGACACATCGTCTCTGCGTCGAGCGAGCCGTCCGTGGCTCGCTCTGTCCCACCCCGACCTCCGTCACTGTTCGTCGCCCGCCGCACTTAGCATAAATCGTTTCCGTCGGCGCTTGCGTTCCGCCCGTCACGCGCGCGTATGAACCCTGATAGAAGCGGTAAATTTCCAAATGTCAGTGAACCATATGTGTAACAAATATAACAGAATATCAGTATTAGTGACTATAACATGCTAAGAAACTTGGCTTAACGGGAGTTTTAGACAAATCTACGACCGACTTTCCATGCTTTGTATGTAGTGTTGTACCAGCATGCAACTTATCCATGGTGCGACAGTTTTGGTCATATGAATTCTGGTTGGCGACAGTCTTGACATTTTTCCTCCCCTGCACAGCTTCAACAAGGACACTGCTTCCGTTTCGGTCCATTCCGCATAATGTAACACTGGATGGTATTTCAACGGACCTAAGCGACGTAGTGTCAGCTTTGGAGCGAGTCGTAATATCCATCGGGAGCAGCTGCCCTCGTCCTTGCTCGGAGCGAGCCCAGCGCAGCCGCCGGCTCTAGACGCGATCCCATCTGGAACTTATTCAATCACGGCCAACTGAGAAAGAGATGGAGCAGGACTTCCAAATACAGTGGCGCAACCACCGGATCGTTCATGCCGGCCAGCTCCGCCCTTGGCCCTGTTGACCTGCGCGAGATGACGTGGCCCGTGCCTCTGGGCGCCGTCGCGGCTTCCTCCGCCGTGTCGTGGGCTCTGGGCGCCGTCGCGGCTCCTCCGCCGTGTCGTGGACTATGGGCGCCGTCGCGGCTCCTCCGCCGTGTCGTGGGCTATGGGCGCCGTCGCGGCTCCTCCGCCGTGTCGTGGGCTCTGGGCGCCGTCGCGGCTCCTCCGCCGTGTCGTGGGCTCTGGGTGCCGTCGCTGCTCCTCCACCGTGTCGTGGCGTCGCGGCTTCTCCGCCGTGTCGTGGACTCTGGGTACCGTCGCGGCTTCTCCGCCGTGTCGTGGACTCTGGGCGCCGTCGCGGCTCCTCCGCCGTGTCGTGGGCTCTGGGTGCCGTCGCTGCTCCTCCACCGTGTCGTGGCGTCGCGGCTTCTCCGCCGTGTCGTGGGCTCTGGGTACCGTCGCGGCTTCTCCGCCGTGTCGTGGCGTCGCGGCTTCTCCGCCGTGTCGTGGACTCTGGGTACCGTCGCGGCTTCTCCGCCGTGTCGTGGGCTCTGGGCGCCGTCGCTGCTCCTCCGCCGTGTCGTGGGCTCTGGGTGCCGTCGCTGCTCCTCCACCGTGTCGTGGGCTCTGGGCGCCGTCGCTGCTCCTCCGCCGTGTCGTGGGCTCTGGGTGCCGTCGCTGCTCCTCCACCGTGTCGTGGCGTCGCGGCTTCTCCGCCGTGTCGTGGGCTCTGGGTACCGTCGCGGCTTCTCCGCCGTGTCGTGGGCTCTGGGCGCCGTCGCTGCTCCTCCGCCGTGTCGTGGGCTCTGGGTGCCGTCGCTGCTCCTCCACCGTGTCGTGGGCTCTGGGCGCCGTCGCTGCTCCTCCGCCGTGTCGTGGGCTCTGGGTGCCGTCGCTGCTCCTCCACCGTGTCGTGGCGTCGCGGCTTCTCCGCCGTGTCGTGGGCTCTGGGTACCGTCGCGGCTTCTCCGCCGTGTCGTGGGCTCTGGGCGCCGTCGCTGCTCCTCCGCCGTGTCGTGGGCTCTGGGCGCCGTCGCTGCTCCTCCGCCGTGTCGTGGGCTCTGGGCGCCGTCGCAGCGCTCCGGTGACGTCAGAACTACAGGGATTGCCGGCGCGGGGTGTAAATCACGGCGGCAGCCGGCGCGGCGGCGCTGTTGTTTTACCCGGCGGTGACGTAACCGGTACCGGAGATTTGTTTCTGGTGCCGGCGCTGGTGTGGCCCAGACGAAGCCCGGGGGCCCGGGCTGGAGCCGCAGCTGGCCCAGCCGTGTTACACACCGCCACCATTACTGCCGCCGCGCGCGCTCGGCCGGAGAGAGCGCAAGTTATGCGATGGACCGTGGACCGCCTACTACGTTAAAAACAACGCATCTATTTTACTTTCAACTGGCCCATCCGGCGGGAAAAAGCAGCAGATCTACACACGAGGATTGTCCGGGCGCACGCGCGCCTCCGTCATGAATATAAACGAAATCCCGCACAGCCATGATTAGGCCTCCAAACGACGGTAGTTCTGTCATTTACTGATAACTCTTCTCCTCCAGGAGTTTCACCGGCGAGCTGATGCTCCAAGCCGCGGGGGAAACGGCGAGGACACGCTTTGTGACCTGCACATTTCACCAGTGAGCGAGTGGCCGGCGACCACAGACCCGGCCAGGCTCGGAGCGTCGCCAGCTAATCACCCGGGTCGTTTCACCGCCAGCTCTACTACGGGGGCTGAGGCGACCCTGGGTGTCACCGGGGCCCAGCGGTGACCAGCCAGCACTCTGGGCCGCACCACCGCCGCTCTCTCCAAGCAGTCATTATATCCCATTATGCGTCTCCGCTCGCCTAATCGCGTTTTAATGGGATTCGCCAGGGCGGCCGGCACCGACGACGTCTGAGCGCGGCCTGTTTCTCAGCCACTTGTGCCGCCACCGGCGGCCAGAGTTGGTCCACAGTCCGCCCCGCTCCATCTGTCCGTCATCCAGTCCGCCACTCACTGACGCTGTCTTTGTCGTTTCGCCTGACAATGCTCTTGTTTTCTTCGAAGTCAGTCACACAAAACTGATGACGCTGCCTACCGCTGGAGAAGCTTCCGCTTCATTGGGAAGCCGTGTCCACAAGTTTCATTTTGCCTGATTCACCTAATCGCCTCAGAAGGGCATCATACCAGTTAGCCGCTGGCACCGCCTCAGACGGCCAGCGTGACCTCGGCACACACAACGATCCAAAGCAGCGCAATCGAATAAGAAGGCCAGTATTCAACAATTCATTTAAACATGCCCGGCTGTCGATTAAGCTGGCCTAGGTATGTTATCAGAGCTAATGTCACTCTCTGGAGTCGATGCACAAAGTGCGTGGAGACAAAACCTGCGTCGTCCATGCATTACAATGCCGCTCAGAGGGACTGCATTCATGGGCTAGCACTGGAGACGACCTCCCGTACATCTACTGTCCCTGCCCATTAGGGTGTTTCATTGTTCCAAAATGCAATATTTCGACGCATATCGATGTTCCCCTCAAACCTCATCTGCTTACAAGATTCTGTGCGAAATTTCCATGTATTTCGATGATATTTAGAGGTCGCGCACTTTTGTAGCTTTTTATCAAATGTATTCAAATGTACACATAAGCGTAGGAACGTCCGGAATATTCGGGAGGCCAAGGTGGCATTTGGAAGTTATTTCTTTCCAGCCAGCGCCATAGGGTTAAGGGTTAAGAATCAAGAATATTGGGCGGGGGCTATGACCCCCTGCCCCCCCCTGTTCCTACGCCTATGAATGTACACATTTCCACACTGATACTGGCGCTGGTTTTCTTTTGCTTGGTTTTCTTTTTCACATCTGAAATATTCTTCAAATTAAGTAAAACATTTATTACTGCACAATGACTAGCCTGAGTATAAAACCCGACCGATTTCGGGAGCATCCCGCCCCCGTTTTCAAGGGAGATGAAGATAACACTATGACATGAACTAACTAAGCGAAAAACACGAAGACAGGGTACACTTTGAAAGAACAATCTTAGCTATGAACATGACGAATCATTGTGTAGACTGGTGTCTACGGCTGATTTGCTGGTTGTCACGAGAGCAACACCTCTGAGTGATTCGTATGTAAAGGCGACAGCACTAGCGCGCTACCGATTTGGGTTGATCGTTGCACCACCGGTTGCGGTAGATGTTGACCTACTTCCGGTCATACTGTAGAAATTATTATTAGGTTGTGTATTTGAGGAGTTAGGTTAACTAATATTAGGTAAAGGCTTGAATTGATGGAAAATAATTACTCTGCTACTGTTATTGGCTGACCAAAGTTTAATTTAGGCCTACTAGTGGTTTCCGCACAGCACCGCCAGGCGGCTGCTGGCCACGCGTGTGACCTAGGTCATTTCCGGTCTGGCTGACATCGGTGCTGGTGGTGTGCTTAGTGCTACAGTATCTACCCCGTGAACGTAAGTGTTTTTAGTTAGTGTCTTGGATTATTGTTGAAACTGATTTGCATAGATGTTTGTTTTGCTTACTGATACCATTTCGATGGCATTTGGGCTGGTATGCCAATTTGGCCGGCATCCTCAACTTATATTCTTAGGACGGTGTGCAATGTCTTGTCTTGAATATTTGTAATGTGTTTCAGGGCAGAAGTAATGAGAAATTAGCAGAAGTAAGCAGATGTAAGCTGAAGTTATGGCGAAAATGTAATATAAATTTGAAGCGGCAGCCATGCCTTTTCACGGAGACCTCCGTGATACGTGTCGTCCAACAAGTGGAGGCGACTACATTTGGTGACAGCGGAAACGAACCTGCCACGTTGCTCATCATCACCGCTGGTCATCATGGTACTGTCCGTGCTGTGGTGGTACAGGTTAGTCCTGCAATTGTCTTGCTTTCGACCGCCGGTGATCGACTGAGGCTTGGACTCAGGCCCGTGACGCGCACGGCTCGGCTCGCCTCTGCGCGCGGAACTGTCCTGCCGCTGGGTCACGCGACTACTTTCGGCACTCCTCAGTGATTTGTGTCTGCCGACGCGTGTTGCACCACAGGGACAGTTCTTTGCTTACTGTGATGGTGGGAAGGTGCAGCTCATCTTTTAGCTCGTGAACTGGTGTATCATTGGTGGACAACGTTAGGGTTTTCAGTGATTTCCTTCGAAGTCAATTACGTGTTTTGATTATTCTGTTACTGATTGTTGTTTTGATATTTCCGACACTTGGACGGTTGTCTGACATGACATTGACGCGGGACTGTGCTGCCCTAAATTTCATTCATGGAATTGAGAAAACGTGGATTAAAATCAGAGCTTAAAGTTGCCAAAAGCGAGGATTTTCCCACGTCTAGTGCACCGAAAATGGATTCTGTTGTTTCAGGCCTGATCATTCCCAAGTATAATGGACAGGGATCGTTTGCTAGGTTTCTTGAGGATTTCACTATCTATTCCAGAATTCATGGCTGGGATCAGGCAAAACAGATCGATATTTTGCCACTTTGTCTTGAGGGTATCGCCCGAGACGCTTATGATGGCTTATCACACGAGCAAAAACAGTCTCATGATTTGGTAGTGGCTGGGCTCAAGAGTGCATTTGCGGGGAAAAGTTCCGTCGATTACCACTTAGCTCTGAACCAACTTAAGTACCAGATTGGTCAACCGCTTGATGCGTTCATCATTCAGCTCAGAAAGCTGGTTCAATCAGCTTTCCCCAACCAGGACACGGCCGGGTTGTTATTCAACCATTTCTTGCTGGCACTTCCCACGGAATTCCGAATTCAGGTTGTCGCCGACGGGATCAGTACCTTTGACGCGGCTGTAGTCAAAGTCCGGAATTTGACAAGCGCCATGACCATGGGCGAGGCGGAGAAGGTGCGACAGGTCGCATCCGCTGATGACTCCGTTGAGGCTCTCCGCCGCAAGGTTCACGAGTTGGAGGGAAAATTACAGTCCCTGAGCAGCGGATCCTTCTCAGGACCCCAGGGGCAGCAGCGCCGAGATCATAGGCGATGTTATGCCTGTGGAGATGAGTCTCACCTCCGGCCGAAGTGTCGGTTCAAGGACGCTGTCTGCAGGTCTTGTGGTATCACTGGCCACATTGAGCGGTCAGGGATGTGTGGCCAGTCTCAGCCCGTCAGAGGGCGTGGCCGTGGCAGAGGACGGGAAACTAGGAGGGCGAGGAGATGGACCCCGGTCTCCTGTTTCTCAGACCGCCCGTGGGGAAACTTCTGTCACACTCAACCCCAACATGACGTTCACGGCGAGGGTTGGTGGAGCAGATTGCACCTGTTTGTTGGATACCGGCAGCTCAATCAGTGTTATTCACGCTGCTGTGTTTGATGTACTCCCTAGTCGCCCCACCTTACACAAAACAGCTACAGTTGCTAAAACGGCGAATCAGGATGTTCTTCCTTTGCTGGGTCGCACCGTCCTCAGTTTCAGGTTGGGAAGCGAAGTGATTGCTTTGCCCATTTTTGTATCTGACAAAATTGATGTTCCATGTTTACTCGGGCTGGATTTCATGAAGGCGTGCCCATGCGTTATTGATCTCTCCACGCAACGCCTTATTTTGACCCCCTGCTGAAAAGGTGCGTTCAACATCCGCTGAAATCGTTTCGGTTGGTGCCGCAGTCATAGGCACTACCATAAATGTTTCCCCAGGGGAGGAGGTTATTTTAGAATGTTACACGCCTAATGTTGACTACAGAGGTCCCGCGCTCATTGAGCCTTCTGCAGAGATTGAAGGATTGGATTTTGTGAATGCCGTAGTTAACATCACTGGGAAATCTATTCCGTGTGTAGTGAGGAATATTACGACGGATAACATTTCTATACCCAAAAGGACTGAGATAGGTCAACTTCAAATAGGGTTTGCAGAGTTGCCATTGCCTGATGAGGTTACTAGTAGATCTGTCGATTTTTCCATGCAAAAATTGGCAGTCAACTCACAGCTGAACAGAGAGAGCAGGTAACCAATCTTTTGCGAAATTATGAGGGCATGTTTGACGGTCATATCGGACTGACCAATTTGGTCACGCACGTTATAGATACGGGAGATAGCCCTCCAGTTCGCCAAATGCCTAGACGAGTTCCACCCCACCTCAGATCCGAACTGAAAGCCAAAATTGACGATTTAGTTAGACAGGGCATTCTTGTTGAATCTTTTGGTTCTTGGTCTTCGCCAGTATGCCTGGTTAGGAAGAAAAACAACACCCTGCGATTATGTTCCGATTTGCGAGCTGTGAACGCGGTCACGACCATGCCGTCATTCCCGATACCTCGGATGGATGATTCCTTAGAGGCTTTAGGCGGCGCGAGTTTGTTCTGTTCGTTAGATTTGAACAACTGTTACTTTCAGATTCCGTTAGACACTTCCTCGCAAATTAAAACACAGATCGTGACGCCATTTGGGAGTCATTCATGGACTAGAATGCCTCAAGGAGCTAAGGGAGCTGCAATGACTTGTGCTAAGTTGTTGAATGTAGTTTTAGAAGACGTCCCAAAGACAGAAGTAGTATATTATTTTGACGATTTGTTACTGTTTGGGAACTCATTTCCACAGGTTTTGAAGATTCTTGATAAGGTCCTGGGAAAGCTCCAAAATGCTGGATTGACCCTTACGTTAGATAAGTGCAAGTTTTTCCAGACGAGTGTTAGGTTTCTGGGTCATGTGGTTTCTGACAGCGGCTTGTCAGCGGATCCCGATAAAGTTTCTAGAATTCGAGATTGGCCAGTACCTCGCACAGCGAAGCAGCTTATTTCTTTTCTCGGGATGGCCAGTTTCCTCAGGAAATATGTTCGTAATTTTTCCATGTTGGCTAGTCCACTGTATAAACTTACTGCGCGAGATGCCAAGTTTACCTGGTCTGATGAGGCACAGTCCAGCTTTGATTCGCTCAAAAGGCATTGAGCGAGACGCCAGTGCTTGCTTTTCCACGGCTTGGCGCCGATGCTGGACAATTCACGCTGCAGTGTGATGCAAGCTGTGAAGGGATTGGTGGAGTTTTATTTCAGCGCCAGGGTGATTCCGATCGTGTCATTGCCTATGCAAGTCAAAGGTTGTCAAAAGCACAGAAAAACTATTCCGTTACGAAGCTTGAGCTTTTGGCGTGCGTCACTTTTGTTACGCACTTCCGGCACTTTCTGCTTGGCGCACGTTTTCGGCTGGAGACTGACCACCGCAGCTTGCAATGGCTGATGAACTTTCGCGATCCTTCCGGCATGATCGCCAGGTGGATTGAGCGTTTATCGGAGTTCGATTTTGAGTTGGTCTATCGACCTGGAGTTCAGAATGTTATAGCAGATGCATTATCTCGCCGTCCTCCTGAAAACACTGATGTCGGTACACAAACCGACGACGTGGAAAGGTGCCGCCAGATTTCTGAGCCCTGGTCCAATTGTTTCCTTCGCACTGAGCAGGAAAGGGACCCAGTGATCTCGGGGATGATCATGTGTGTTTCCATGGGTAGGAAACCAGACAGGCACGCATTATGCGGCCGCGGGAAAAAGTTGCTGCGACAATGGAGTCGACTCAGGGTTGATTCTGGAGTCCTATACAGACTATACAGAAAACGTCCAAACGACGATGACTCGTTACAGATTGTCATTCCAGACGGCCTGGTGGCTGGTGTGTTGATGTCTCTCCACGCAGGACCTACGGGAGGTCATTTTGGTTCGGCCCACATGGTCGAACAAATCCGCCTCAGGTTTTGGTGGCCTGAATTAGAGGAGTCGGTGAAAGTTTTCTGTGCTCGTTGTGACAAATGTCAATCGAGGAATGATCCAAATCCCAAACACAGGGCACCAATGGGACAATTGAGGTCTGAGGAACCATTCGACACGATAGCAATAGACTTTTTAAGTGGTCTCCCTGAGACCAAGTCCGGTAACAAGAATCTGCTAGTCGTTGCGTGCCATTTTACCAGATGGGTCGAGTGTTACGCTTTGCCGGATATGCGTGCTTCCACAGTTGCGAACGTTATAGTGAATGAGTTTATCTCCAGATATGGGTGCCCAAAACGGATACATAGTGATGGTGCTGCGAATTTCACGGGTGAAATAATGACGGAAACATGTCGTATTCTGGGTATCAGTAAGTCCAAGATTTCAGCCTGTCACCCTGAAGGAAACTCGATCTGTGAAAGATTCATGCGAACCATCATAGCTATGCTGTCGAAATATCTTGACAACAACCATGATAGTTGGGACGAACATTTGCCGTTACTGATGTTAGGGTATCGCTCCCAAGTTCATAGTTCCACGGGCTATAGTCCCTACTTCATGCTGTTCTCTCGGGAACCCAAGCTTCCGGTGGATATTGAGTTAGCAACTCCGAAAACTTATCGCAGCAAGACAGTTACAGATTATGTGGATGATTTCTGTAAAAAATTGAAGAAATCCCATAGCTCGGCTTTGGCTCTTTCAGACGCTCGTCATCGCCGCAACAAAAGGTATATGAGACAAAGTTAAATGACGTCGTTTACGCACCAGGGGATGCTGTGTATCTCTTCAGAGACGTCGTCAAAAAGGGCGAGTATTACAAATTCATCCGACCCTGGAAGCGTGCTGTAGTGTTGGAACGACGTGGTGACTTGAATTACAGGATTAAACTGGTGGACACCGGCAAAACGTTCATTGTTCACGCGAACAGACTGAAAGAACGTCTCTCTGATCCTGTAGTTTCCGACCAATCAGCATCTGCTGAGAATAGGGTTTCAGCTGGTGAAACCGGGAATAATTCGGAAGGGGTTATAGATGTCATCCCAGAGCCGGCTGATCTGACAGATGCATTAGGTCGTTTTGCTCTGGCTCCACTTGTTTCGCCTCACACGCCTGCTGTGCTCAGTTCCACTGGTGATTCGCGACAATCCAGGCCGGTGATGGTTTCAATGGACAGAAATGTTCCTGATGTCGCTGCTTCTCAGATTAATAGAAATGATGACAATCCTCCAGTTAGTGTAGAATCGTCTGGGGATTTCATTACTCCAGTTAAGGACAGCGTTCCCGGAGCAATAATGAGTGCTGTTGTAAATAGTGGTTTGGTACCGCTTCCAATGGCTGTCGGTTCAGTATACACTTCTGGTACGGATGAGCCAAGGAGGTCATCACGGATTCGTAAGCCCCCTGACAGGCTTGAATATTGACATGATCGAGAAAAGTTGGCCAGACTGTAAGTTTTCTTCTGCCGTTTACGGGAGTAGTGGAGTAGTCGTGCTCATGTCAGTTATCTTTCTCACGGTAAGAAACGTAGAAATGGTGGATAAGCCTGACAGGTAGAAAATATTTTGCCGCTTCGCGTTTGTGTTTTCGGGTAATCAAATTTTCTTACTGTTCACGGAGGATGATAGTCGTGGATATTTTTGCTAGATACCTACTTAATTCCTTTTTCAATAGTTATTAGATCACTCTCAACATTCACATGTTTTTTTATCATAACGGGATAGGGTTAATGTTCAGCAGAATACGTCATGTTTTCAGCAAGACTTCACTGGGTTTTAGTTGGGAAGAGTACTTGACCTCATGTAGCGGATGTTTGCCGAAGCCGTTAGAGTTTGTAGAATTTCAAGGATCACTTTCCAGAATGCAGAGATGATAGCTGGAATTTGTATACTCTTTCCTAACGCTGCTTTCAAATGCACATGCCGGCCTGGACCATGAGGGAGTTGACCTTTCTAGAACTAGTAAGTTGTGAGCTCATTGGATAATTGGTTTGTGTAGCTGGATTGTAGTGGTAATAATCTTTCCAGACGGCCATTTATCTCAGTAAGTCACTCTTACACTCAGTGCCACTTATTTGGTTTACAGTTTACGTTTAAGCCAAACTTTTGCAGTGCAGCATTTTGCTAGACTTACGAGGTCGTAGTTGGTAATCATTTTAGCGAATGATTAGATGTAGAACGGGCCTGCGCCGTAACGTTCACATACTACCAGCTTCCACTTAAGTGTTGCTTGCAGTCTCAATAATCAATTATAATTGAGGTATTTGATTTGCTTTAGTATTCTTTTGGATATAGGTTTTGTTAATTCCGAGGTTTAAATGAAGACTTACTTACAATTCCCGGCCTAAGACTTTCGTGGCTTCGTTATTTTGTCATGAAATTCGGGATAGTTTGTTCTGATTAAACGGAATATTGTAATGCCCGAAATGGTGAATAATTGTCACGCAAGGTTGAACCTAGGTTACTTTCTCTCGAGACTTTGATGATTTCTTATGAAATCTGGCAATTGCTTCCTGTCCACGGGATAGTTTGGCCAGAATAAGTTATTGTTGATTCGTTTAGAGAGTGTATTTGGTCTTGTATTTAATGCCTCAATAGCTTTCCATATTTTAAAGTTCGCGGATATTCTCCTCCGGTTTTGGCCTTTGATAGTGGAAAACGTGTGTTTCTCGGTTATTTTGTTTTACAGCACTTGACTTCTCGAGCTGTTGACTGACTCTGTACTGCTGTTTCCGCATTGGTATTCTCTTCCGATCGGTGGATCGTGTTTTTGAGATCGGGTGAGGTGTAGACTGGTGTCTACGGCTGATTTGCTGGTTGTCACGAGAGCAACACCTCTGAGTGATTCGTATGTAAAGGCGACAGCACTAGCGCGCTACCGATTTGGGTTGATCGTTGCACCACCGGTTGCGGTAGATGTTGACCTACTTCCGGTCATACTGTAGAAATTATTATTAGGTTGTGTATTTGAGGAGTTAGGTTAACTAATATTAGGTAAAGAGCTTGAATTGATGGAAAATAATTACTCTGCTACTGTTATTGGCTGACCAAAGTTTAATTTAGGCCTACTAGTGGTTTCCGCACAGCACCGCCAGGCGGCTGCTGGCCACGCGTGTGACCTAGGTCATTTCCGGTCTGGCTGACATCGGTGCTGGTGGTGTGCTTAGTGCTACAGTATCTACCCCGTGAACGTAAGTGTTTTTAGTTAGTGTCTTGGATTATTGTTGAAACTGATTTGCATAGATGTTTGTTTTGCTTACTGATACCATTTCGATGGCATTTGGGCTGGTATGCCAATTTGGCCGGCATCCTCAACTTATATTCTTAGGACGGTGTGCAATGTCTTGTCTTGAATATTTGTAATGTGTTTCAGGGCAGAAGTAATGAGAAATTAGCAGAAGTAAGCAGATGTAAGCTGAAGTTATGGCGAAAATGTAATATAAATTTGAAGCGGCAGCCATGCCTTTTCACGGAGACCTCCGTGATACGTGTCGTCCAACAAGTGGAGGCGACTACAATTGTATAATTATTAGCTCTAAACACGTGTTATTTTTCAATTCAATCTCTTGCTTGGCTGGCGTTTTAAGAGGCCAAAAAATCCAGAGAAGATGGTAACTTTGCCGATATTTCTATTCATTTTTGGTTCCGTGGTGGTTTGTATGTAAATTGTCTCTTTTATTCCCCGCTGTTTTTGTCTTGAGTCCAAAGTTAAAGTTGTTATGGCGTCCCATTTGATACAATGATCCTTCTTGAATGCATGTTCCGCTGTGGCCTCCGCTGCTCTCTCGTCAATTGACCCTCGGATTAGTTTTTGTCGAGATTTTCGGTGTTCGTCTTGTCGGACTTCCATCATCCTTTTGCTTTCTCAAGTGTATATTTTTGGACAGTCATTACATTCCATCTTGTATACTGGGCCTGGTTTTTACGGTTGTCTATCCTGTCCTTTGGTTTGACCAGTAATTGTTTGATCGTTTGATGTGGCTTAAAATATGTTCTTACGTTGAATTTAGAACATATGCGTCAAATCTGTTGCGATACTCCTTCTACATATGGGAAGGATCATTATATCACATGTGACGCCACAACGACTTTAACTTTCGACTCAAGACAAAAACAGCGGGAAAGGGAGATCGCCCTCATCAAGAGATTCAACGGATTCGTCAAGGACGATAAGCAGAAGCAGTACCTGCTCCAGGTGGTGGAACTCCATCGGAGGGCTCTACCCAAGCGCACCAAGAAAGAATGCGCCTCTTTCAAGTGTAATGGTTTTTTGGTGATAAAAGTGCGCGACCTCTAAATGTCCTTTTATTTTGCTTTTAAGGGTGTCAATCGATTCAGTTTTACGTATAGAGCTGGGGGAAAGTCGATATGACTTCGTTCCAAACAAACAAAATTTTACTATAGTGGGCTGAAACACCCTACTGCCCATCCTCACAGTTGCATCCAATGATTTTAAACACGCGTAATATCTAGTTCAAGGACAACAACGAACGGTTCAAGGGAAGGTTTCTACACCAGCGCACTCTCTACGGTCTTGTTTGCGCTACTGTTTTCTGTACAGTTTTCCAGTTATAGGTGGTTTCTTTGCGACCCTCGACACACAGTGATCATGCCTAAATGTTTCGACACTTTAATTTTTTAAAAATTTAAGCGTATCATTCATACGTAATGTATGCTCAGTGGGTGCATGTATGGCCGTCGATGTATTCAACCCCTGAGGCAACCCGCCCCGATCTCCCCCACGTCCGAGAGACCGGTGTCCTGGTGGAGACTCGCAAAACAACCACGGCCCAACGACACCGGAAACCAAAACCAACAAAACGTTTCTACCATTCCACCAGTTTCCAGCGGCGGGACTCACCTCGGTCCATCGCCACCACTGGAAACTCGAAGACGGCGCGCTGCTCGTGGTCCAGGGCGCTGGCGATGCAGATGTCTCCCGTCTGTGGCTGCACGGAGAAGGCGGCCAGCTGGCCGAAGCCCTGGCCGATGCTGTAGTTGACCTGGGCGTTCACGCCGCAGTCCGGATCCGTTGCCGATACCCTGCAGCACAAGGAGAGGGTCAGGGCACTGCCGCATGGGACACGCCCCGAGAGATGGTAGGAAGATGGGTTTGGTGACCTGGTGCAGGTTCTATGGAAAGAGATGTGCTTGAGTTGAAAGATCACAGTTCTCTTCTGCAATGAGATATATTTTAGTTTGCTGCAGAATCTTCCAAAAAGAATGCTAGAGAGTGCATAGGGTAAGGGCGGGTAAGAGTACGCAGGAGATAAGGGTACGCAGCAGCTGTTTTGGTTACTTAGCAACCACTGAGATGGTGGATACCCTGGTATAAAAAAGCAAGGTCAATGCCTAAGCTGCACACCAAAATTCAACGTGCTCCTGTTCTTTCCACGGGAGTACCGAACAAAATAAGTTTCTGGGCACCCTTGAAGTAATATTTATTAACTGGGTAAACTTGTAGACCATGCTTCTATTATCAAAACAAATTGTATTACGGTCTGGCATCAGTCAGAAAGCTGAGCTAAGAGTGTGCTCCAGGACCGGAGCTTACGCTATAACGTCTGCCAGCATGTTTATGAAGACATTCTTCCCAGGGGAGCATGTCCGGCAAGAGCACGCAGTATACCATTGGGCAAGAGTGCGCATGCTTAAGAGATAGGAAAATTTAATTTTCACTCGGGACCGAGTCCGTAACTCATATTTGGAAAACCAAACGTTGCAACATAGTTCTTGTATATTCAGAACGATATAACATCATACAATCTCCCAGTTTGGCGAAAAAATACTTCGCGACATGGCCTATGCACCTAAAGCACAGCGGGGCATCAGTGCGTACTCCAGCCTCCTCTCTTGAGCACTCTTGCCGACCCACTCCGGCAAGAGTGCGCACATGACTTTTATTTTTCATGGGCTCGTGGAGAGTTCCTTTCAGAGACATCGAGTTGAAACATGGACCATACATGGACAATTCTTCGGGCTAAATAACCACATAAATTTTTAGCTGTTAGACTTATAGGAGAAAAGTGAAAGCCTTTAGAAAGTTAGGTGCGTACTCTTGCACGGACTTCCCCTACAGATTTGTAGGGCATAAATTCAATGACGTTTGCAGACAGAGGGAACACAGCCGTCGTCGCCCGTTAACAAGTGGGAGGCCGGCCAATCTTCAGCCTGCTACTGGCAGGAAGCTTCTTGCATTAGAACCAAACCTATATCGCAGTTGGGCTCATTGTTGTCTTCGGCATCGACTGGAGACATACAATGTGTGCCATTTCTTTCCAATTCGTCCGAAATTGAGAAACTTTTGGATGAAAACTGAGGGGGGGTTGCCCTTTCAGGACGCTAAGGACGATTATGGCCTCCTTAATCCGGCGCGCATGAATGGAAAGCTCTAAATATGCCTTTGAAAAGTAGTTAGATAGTGGACGTGATAGGCCTGCTATGATCCTGGCTAAGTTTTCATGGAAAATGAAGCATTTATTTATTCAGACCTCAAAGTTATTTTTGCAATGCTCGCTGGCGTATCGACATCTCTCTCCAGCTCTTCGTCTTCAATTGTGTCCTTGAAGTGTAACATTGGTAAAAAAGACCCTTATAACCACCAAGCCGGCCCACTAAGATCATTCGACAAGAGAAGTCGCGTGATTCTTTGTTAAACATCGCCACTGTCAATTGACCGGTCGATCGGGTCCACTAATTGATAACTCTAGTACTTCTCGGTGTAAAGTCCGGCTATCGAGTCCATCAGAGCCCTCCGCCCACTGGAATGCAGAGAAAATCTCCTCCGCTACCAAACCCTCCTAGGCGCTCTCAGTTTTTACAAAAATGACTCCAACGGATTGACTTATCGCCAACATTGCGTCGTGCAAACCAGCAGAAAACTCCCTCCCAAACCTCCTCTATACCTTGGGAGGGTCACCTTGGTCACAGCTATGATAGACATATAGATTTTCACTTACAGCAACACATTTTAGGCTGTCATTTAGCAAAGGAGATGTCAGTTTCTGGTCCAGCCCAAATTCGCTAGCTTACACTTGATATGCCAAATCTGAGACCTCTAATACCAGTAGGCACTGGCTGATGAAGGCCTGAAATACATGTCGAAAGCTTTGAACGTTTTTAACGCTCCAGCGGAGAGAAGTCCGAAACATGGATACGAATAATGGAATAACACTATAGGTTGAATGGTCAATAAAATCAAAGAATAAGTAAATGTAGAAATAAGCCATCACGCTTCACGCATCACGTTTGTTATGCTCATTTTCCTTACTTAAAATGGAGTCGAGACTTACCGTGCCTTGGGAATTGGTTATACGTGCCCACTCAGAGAATCCTAGCTATATTTAACCAGTCTATCAGGTTACACAATCCTGCAGTACTAATGCAGACAAGTGGGCGAGTGGCTGTTGGGGAGAAAAGAAAACCCGCGGACGGGGTAGTGCAGAACAAAAAATGTGTTTGTTTCCTGCTTTGTTTTGTTTTTGTTTGTTTTGTGCCCGCGCATATGCATATGAACGTAAATAACCAAGCACAAGGGTCAGTATCTATGTGGCCGCGAGGGAGCACGGGTGTATGCTCGTTCATGGAAAGATACGGTATACCATCTGCGCGTTTATGCATATGCACTTCCGCCATTGTGCAGGGACGATTATGTTCCGCGTGACTCCTTGGCCTTTGTGTTCGCACTATACATTGCACCGCACACGTGAGAAGGGCTTTCCTCAAGGACAATGGTTAATGAATCTAACACCAAATTAGTAAGGCGTGCTCGCTGACTCATCGACAGTTGTTCAGCCAATCAGCGATCAGATCAGCTACAGCTCTAAGAACGCTTAACAAGAGATTACAGCGAAATACCACAAGCTATAGAGGAAAAAGGAGCATCCTGTCCCGTTTTATAATTTTCAGGTAAGAAAAAACAGGATAAAAAGATATCCCACCGGCTGCCATCACACCAGGCAAAATACGATTATTAGATTGCCTACATCTTTGCTTAAGCAATACACGTTCTCTCACAACACGCAACCGAATAAGCGTAAGCACGCATGCATGACTATGGGCTGGAGTTCCCAGAGCGTGGCTCTAGTAACACAGGCCCGAACACCCCTGCCTGATGCTCGCCCCAGGAATGGCAGCCTCGGGTCCTCGAGTGAGGGGTCCGCACCAGTCAGATGATGCAGGCCGTCCTGCTAGGGAGGCTAGGGAGGCACTGTGAGGGGTCAGCACCAGTCAGATGAGGCAGGCCGTCCTGCTAGGGAGGCTAGGGAGGCGCAGTGAGGGTCAGCACCAGTCAGATGAGGCAGGCCGTCCCGCTAGGGGAGGCTAGGGAGGCGCAGTGAGGGGTCAGCACCAGTCAGATGAGGCAGGCCGTCCTGCTAGGGAGGCTAGGGAGGCGCAGTGAGGGTCAGCACCAGTCAGATGAGGCAGGCCGTCCCGCTAGGGGAGGCTAGGGAGGCACTGTGAGGGGTCAGCACCACTCAGATGATGCAGGCCGTCCCGCTAGGGAGGCTAGGGAGGCGCAATGAGGGGTCAGCACCGGTCAGATGAGGCAGGCCGTCCCACTAGGGAGGCTAGGGAGGCACTGTGAGGCATCAGCACCAGTCAGATGAGGCAGGCCGTCCCGCTAGGGGAGGCTAGGGAGGCGCAGTGAGGGGTCAGCACCAGTCAGATGATACCCAGTCAGATGAGGCAGGCCGTCCCACTAGGGAGGCTAGGGAGGCACTGTGAGGGGTCAGCACCAGTCAGATGAGGCAGGCCGTCCCGCTAGGGGAGGCTAGAGAGGCACTGTGAGGGGTCAGCACCACTCAGATGATGCAGGCCGTCCCGCTAGGGAGGCTAGGGAGGCGCAGTGTGGGTCAGCACCAGTCAGATGAGGCAGGCCGTCCCGCTAGGGAGGCTAGGGAGGCGCAGTGAGGGGTCAGCACCAGTCAGATGAGGCCGGCCGTCCCGCTAGGGAGGCTAGGGAGGCGCAGTGAGGGGTCAGCACTAGTCAGATGAGGCAGGCCGTCCCGCTAGGGAGGCTAGGGAGGCACTGTGAGGGGTCAGCACCAGTCAGATGAGGCAGGCCGTCCCACTAGGGAGGCTAGGGAGGCACTGTGAGAGGTCAGCACCAGTCAGATGAGGCAGGCCGTCCCACTAGGGAGGCTAGGGAGGCACTGTGAGGGGTCAGCACCAGTCAGATGAGGCAGGCCGTCCCGCTAGGGAGGCTAGGGAGGCACTGTGAGGGGTCAGCACCACTCAGATGATGCAGGCCGTCCCGCTAGGGAGGCTAGGGAGGCGCAATGAGGGGTCAGCACCGGTCAGATGAGGCAGGCCGTCCCACTAGGGAGGCTAGGGAGGCACTGTGAGGGATCAGCACCAGTCAGATGAGGCAGGCCGTCCCGCTAGGGAGGCTAGGGAGGCGCAGTGAGGGGTCAGCACCAGTCAGATGATACCCAGTCAGATGAAGCAGGCCGTCCCACTAGGGAGGCTAGGGAGGCACTGTGAGGGGTCAGCACCAGTCAGATGAGGCAGGCCGTCCCGCTAGGGGAGGCTAGAGAGGCACTGTGAGGGGTCAGCACCACTCAGATGATGCAGGCCGTCCCGCTAGGGAGGCTAGGGAGGCGCAGTGTGGGTCAGCACCAGTCAGATGAGGCAGGCCGTGTGTGTGTGTTGGAGTTTAAGGGCGCTTCAGCTGCCAGGGCCATTTAGCGCGCCTGACTATACAATTTAATCAATCCTTAAAATCCAAGTCTTCAATGTTATCCTATGTGAGGATAGCTAAAAGCAGAGCTACTTCATTTATACATGCTTAGTTCTGTTGCGCTTGTGTTACTCGGTGAGGATTGTATACAATATTAAATCCGATCTCTGTCAAATATAATAAGACTATTGAGAACTCAACAGCTGGTCTGTCTCCTATCAAATTTGCAAGGGACATCGGCGGAAAGAATCGAGCACGCAGAGTTCTTAGTCCGTTACATCCTATGTCAGTTAGTACATGCTGTACAGTAAGCCTGCTTCCACAGTGGCTACACCGGCTTGGTTCTGTAGCAGAAAAGAAATGTCCATGGGTTGCAAATGTGTGACCAATGCGAAGTCGTGCGAGGCAGACCTCCTCCCTCCTACTCCGCCTGTTACTCGACTCCCATGGTTCTATGGTTGGCTTGAGTTGTTTTAAGGCGCAGGCCGACTCACTATCCCATTTGGTTTGCCACTCAGTTTTGAGGAGACTGTTAATCTGTGCCTTTATATCAGATGCTGGAACTCTAAATGCCCCAACTCGTGCAGTCTCAGACGCCGATCTGGCAGCTAAATCAGCTCTCTCGTTACCGGGTATTCCCACATGACTAGGGACCCATAAAAACTGTATCCTGGCCCCGGTAGAAGAAGCGGTATTCAGAAGCCTCCGGATGGTGGGCACCAGCCAGGATTTTGGGGGATGACTAGACTGGAGTGCAGCTAGGGAACTAGCGGAGTCTGTAACGATTAAAAATTGTCCATCAGGATTTCGGAGAATGTGTCGTAAGACTTGGATAATAGCACATAGTTCAGTGGTAAAAACGGATACCGATGTCGGGAGGCTGAAACTTCGACTTACGTCTCTCCCCACGAAAGCACAACCAGCACCTGAGATGCTTTTGGAGCCGTCGGTATAGAAGACAGAGTAACCTGTGTATGATGCAATCTTTTCAAGTGCGGATTGCTGCAATATCGTTGGTTGGGTCGTAGACTTCCCTAGTGCGAGAAGCTCTTGGTCACATTTTATGGATACGTCGCGCCAGGGCTCAAATTTCTGTGGTCGTGTCTTTGCGACATTTCTTAACGATATTCCGGACCCGTCTAACCACCGCAACACTCGCATACACAATGCCTGGGAGGAACTCGGGCGGGTAGATGAGAACAGGTCTGTCACGGATGGATCAAATAACCATTTGTGTGTGGGGTGTTTTGGGTACTGCTTCATTTTACTGGCGTACAACAATGTAAGTCGCTTGCGTCTGAGGTCCAGAGGGGGCTCATTTGCGTCTACGAGTAAACTCGCTCTACGAGATGTGCGAAATGCGCCTGTCGCCACTCGGATGCATGCATGATGTACCGCGTCCAGCGGCTGCTTGACGCTGGTCAGAGCTCCGTCATAAACAACACTAGCGTAGTCCAAAACAGATCTGATGAGGGCATGGTAAAGGCGTAAAAGCGAGCTTCTGTCAGCGCCATACGAAGTACGTGACACCATTTTCAGGATGTTGATACGTTTCATACACTTGTTTCTAACACTGCGAATGTGGGAAGTGTAGGTCAGGCGCTTGTCAAAAGTAACTCCAAGGAACTTTGTCTCTGCTGCTACAGGAATTCGATTGCTATACAAGTGAAGGTTGATCTCTGGACAGTATCTATTACGTCTACAGAAATGAACACATGTAGTTTTATTTGTTGAGAACTTAAATCCGTTTAAGATGCTCCATTCAGTGAGGCGGTCAATGCTCAGCTGCAATAGTCTTTGAGCGGATATCGAAGTAGAGGTCGAGATCCATATCGCAAAGTCGTCAACGAATAAAGAACGCTCGATATTTGATGGTAAGACACTACAGATGTCATTAATTAATACGCCGAACATGGTCACGCTTAAAATACTGCCTTGTGGTGTGCCACTCATTTGTCGAAACTTGTGGGAGTGCGAGTTTCCCACTCTAACACTAAAGAAGCGTTCCTTAATAAAGTTATTAAGAAAGTGGCCCATGTGGCCCACAATGCCTGCCTCTCGCAGTTTTTTCAAGATTGCGTGTCGCCACGCCGTATCGTACGCTTTTTCTATGTCGAAAAACACTGCCACTGTGTGCTGCTTTGCTGCAAACGAGGAACGAATTGATGTATCGAGTGATACCAAGTGGTCCGTGGTGGAACGACCAGCTCGAAACCCGCATTGATACTCGGAAAAGAAACCAGTATTTTCAAGAAACCAAACAAGACGCCTGTTAACCATTCGCTCGAAGAGCTTGCATAGACATGATGTAAGTGCAATAGGTCGGTAGTGCAGAGGATCATGGCCAGGTTTTTCCGGTTTCAATGCTGGGACTACGATCGCTTGTTTCCATCCCTCCGGAAAATCGTGTGACGTCCAGATGTGATTGTAAAAGTTGAGCAGTGATTTCAGACATTGTACACTGAGGTTTTTCAACATTGCATTGTGGATGAGGTCTGGTCCTGGTGCAGTGTTTTTGGTTTGAGCCAAAGCGTCTCTAAGCTCATTGAATGTGAAACAATCGTTGAAAGGGATTATTTCCAACGAGTCGAAGCATACAGGTGTCAATTCACTTACTTCCTTGTGTCTAATAAATCGCCTATCGCTCGTGCCAAGTTGCCACCTGTCCGCCCAAGTTGTCGCCATTGCATTTGCTACTTCAGTGGGATCGGTTACGATGGCATTTCCAAGAGTCAAAACAGGAGATGGCATTGCTGCACTACGTCCAGATATCCTATTGATGCGCCTCCATATTGTGCTGAGAGGTGTCAGACGGTTTATAGTACTTATGTAGGCATTCCAAGACCTTTTCTTGGCCTCCTTAACTGTTCGCTTGACTTGAGCTTTTGCTTTGCGGTACTGGATTAAATTGTTCATTGTTGGTCTTTTCTCGAAAATACGAAAACAGCGACGTTTTTTTCTAATGGAATGTTTGCAATCCTCAGTCCACCACGGGACCGGTATGTGTCTGGGGAGGATAGAAGTCTTTGGAATGTAAGAACTAGCAGATGACATTATATGATAACGTATTTCCTCGTCAAGCTCTGTCGCAGTGCTACCCCCGTCTGGATCAATGTCGAAATGACAATCGGCTGTGAAACTTTCCCAGTCGGCTTTCCGAATGTTCCACTGAGGAGTTCTCCTTCCTGGATGGGGCGTATCAGCCCAGAGCCAGATAGGATAGTGGTCACTACCACATGGATGTGAGTGGGTTCTCCACCTAAAACGGTCAGCTAGATTCGAAGAACAAAGAGAAAGATCAATAGCGGACGTGTTTCCAGACGGTAGTGCAATGTGTGTAGGAAGTCCAGTGTTCAAATTACATATGTTATTGCGCAATATAACGTCCTCTAGGCGTCTGCCTCTTCTGTTTGAGCGCGAACAGCCCCATACTGTGTTGTAAGCATTGTAGTCTCCTAATAAAACGAAATTTCTTGGCAGCTGGCGGATCAGATCATTTAATGCATCCACCGGAAGGTCTTCATCAGGGGGTAGATAAATTGATATACAGGTAAGTTTCATGTTTCCGAAATCGACAGTTGCTGCCACCGCTTGAAGACTAGTTCTAAGATTGAAAGAATATGATGGCACGCTGTAGTGTACCAGAATGGCAACACCGCCATGTGCTATTGTTGCTGAAGGAAGATCATAACGATATGTTTTATAATTGTGTAATTGGCAGGAGTGCTCCTGTTTCAGCTTTGTTTCTTGAAGACATATGAGTGCAGGGGTTTTGGAGGCAGCTAGAGTCTGCAGTTCACTTTGATTGGCTCTAAAACCACGCATGTTCCATTGTAAAATGTGGGTCATGCTACTAAAGATGGCGATAAGTGATAAGACTAGTCTGGACTTAAATAATAAACTCTTCATTGGAATCTACTTGGTCCCTGGAAGGGAAATCCTCCTGATAGCATGCCCTCATATCGTGTGCTTGCCTCTCGTTCCCGAGCCAGCTGAGCTCGGTCTCTAGAGAGTGGACGTCTTGCATTCCCTGGTTCTCGAGAATGGGAACGGAACCTCCCAGTTGGGTCTGAAGAGTATGAGTGTGATCGCCCTCGCTCTCGACTTTGGCTTGTGTATGTGAAATCGGAGTGTCTCGGTTTTACCTGCAGATAACTTCGGAAAACTGCCTCATGCTGAGGGCTGGGCTGTGCGACTGGAAAACCAGGTGGTGGTGCGCGAGGTGGTGGGGTCGAGGGCGGTGGCATGGAGTCATCTGTTTGGTTTGCTGCTGAGTGTGCTGAGCTAGCTACTGATTCCTTAGAGCTTGCCTCTTCCGAGGGATTTTCACTCATTGCGAGAGTGGTCATGGTTG
Organism: Lepas anatifera; assembly: GCA_034440635.1. Lineage (NCBI taxonomy): Eukaryota > Metazoa > Arthropoda > Thecostraca > Lepadidae > Lepas > Lepas anatifera. Next base: position 387,664 of record JAOTON010000996.1, on the reverse strand, counting down.
GAGATGCTACTGGGGCATCTTCAATTTGAGGACATTCTAGTCGGTTCATATCATCCACACGTCTCAGTTTTACGCGGGCACGCTTGGCTCCAGCACACGACTCGTCAGATGATTTAGGGGTGGCTATTTGAGGCAGATTGCTCGAAATTTTACAAGTGTGAGAGGGAAACTCTGTGGGCGAATCTTCCCTTGCTCGCTTGTTCTGAGGTTCTTGTCGGGTTTCGTCATGACTACTCTCGTTCGTCTCCGGGATAATCTGGCTATGGAAGGTTGCTAGGTCTGATGAACTAACGCCTACTGTGGCATCTCTGACCTCGGGTGATGTTTGGACGGCCTTCTCATCCGTTTCTACAGCAGACGTAGCAGCGTTGTGATAAGTTCGTAGAAAGTGGGGCAAGAGGCTGCTCAGAGCTGTCAGGATTTCGCGGAGCGAGAGTTGCATGAGTTCGTCGACTCTCGAGTCTAGGTTAAGATGGGTTGTGTTGTTCGACTGGGTCGAAGTCGCGTGCGTAGGTGTGGTCTGATTGGTAGGTGGAGGTTGGAGAAGGTTACGGACCACAGTGTCTCGGTAAGAGGTATCTGTGGATGTTGTCGTTTGCGGTGTGATGGAGTATTTCCTAGCCGGCTTGGTAGCCTGGCCGGTCCGGTTTGTTTGGATACGTTTTGCCTCAGCTAGCTTGGGGCAGAAACGACTCCACGCTTCGTGTTTCTCTCCGCATCCAGCGCACTTCGGTGATGCGGCTTCACATGCTGAGGACTTATGTCCGGGGTCCGCACACCTTGCGCAGCGCTCCTCTCCCTTACACTTACTCGCGATATGACCAAACTCCTGGCATCTGTAGCACCTGACGGGATTAGGTACATAAGGTCGGACCTTCAACACAATCCATCCCACGCGTACCTTTTCTGGCAAGGTCTTTCCCACAAAGTGGAGAAGGAAGGTTCCGGTGTCAGGCCTCTGATCCTCACCTTTCCTCAGCAGCCTTTTCACCTCAGTTACTCCCTGCTCTTTCAGGCCAGCAAGAACTTCCTCTTCTGGTACATCACGCAAGTCCCAACAGCTGACCACACCTCTACAGCTATTCTTTGTAGCGTGGGGTGATACCCTGATGGGGACCGATAGGTATCTATTGACTGTCCGGACCTCGAGGGAAACTGTTGACAGCAACTTTTTTGCATCACATTCGTTTTGCAGTTCGATCTCGATTTTACCATCTGGGTGTCGGTATGTCCGTTTCGGATTGAACTTTTCTAGTGCCTTATAGAGCTGAAACGGGTTCAGCTTTACTGTCCTGTCTTCAATGGAGATAACAAGAGTCGTAGGCGTAAGCTGATCTGGTCTGGTTCGCGCGGAGGGTCTAGCATCGATACGGTTCATTAAGGCGGCAGTGTCAGACGGCGACACAGGGCTAGTCGAGTTCATAACAAGGGTCGGAGTCCGTGGAGTCGAGGCAGAGTCAGCAGAGGTTTGAGATGCCATGATATGTGAATTTACCTTCGGCCCCCCGGGTTGCCAGCTGTCAATAGCTGGGCCCGGGGGCTGGTACAGTGCCTACGGGGGCAGGTGCGCCCGTCTCAGAGGGGCGAGAGGTACTCACACAACCCCTCCGATCAGAACGCACCCACCCCCTTGACGCCATCAGCCCAGTGTGCCGGCAGGGCCATGAGTCGGGACGAAGCAAAACGCGGCAGCCCTCACGCAGCGGAGACTGCGGTCCACCAGGCGCGCGCAACAAGCCGCAGTTTCGCAAATCGACGGTTTCCGAAACCCCGGCCCGCGTCGCGCCCGGCAAGAGCTATCACAGTCCCCACCGCGAAGGGCGCCGCGCCGCACGCCCGAAACATAATCCCCCCTGCTCAGCTGGACCGAGCGACAGTGCCCGTAGACACTGCCGCGTAGCTAGGCCGCCCGCGGCAGCCTACGGACGGCTTACCCCCGGTTGGATCGAGATATCTGGGCCAAAGGGGGCGTGTTGGAGCCCTCGGGACTGACCCGCCCGAGGGGGACCTCAACCCCCAGGATCCCGTCAACCTCGTCGCCGGGGCTCGAGATAGGCCTCGAGTGGGCGCCTTACACCCATAAAATGCCGAAGAAGGCAAATAACTGTGGGACCAATAACTGAAGCATAAAAAGAGGAAAGGAACTAAAAATAATCAACAAAATAAGAAAACAAAAACAAACAGGAGCTACATACTGGGAGGTGCAGGACAGATCTGACCCGATCCAATACGGTTACCGACCAGGTAACAAAGGGCCCGTAAGGCAATCATCAGCATCGCCGCGGACCTCATCACCAGAGCCACCGACGACAGACGCCGACTCTAACCGAAGGAAGTCGGAAGAGGCGGCGGCCGTCGGAGGGCTAGAAAAGATGTATCCGCGGCGATGCGACAAAGTGCCTCCCAGGGCTGACTGGGGCCCCGGGCGCGTCACACCCCGTTGCTCCAATCTTTACTTGCCGGACGAATCCGGCAAATGAAGATCGGTCCCCTGAGGGGGAGATGAGGCAGGCCGTCCCGCTAGGGAGGCTAGGGAGGCGCAGTGAGGGGTCAGCACCAGTCAGATGAGGCAGGCCGTCCCGCTAGGGAGGCTAGGGAGGCGCAGTGAGGGGTCAGCACTAGTCAGATGATGCAGGCCGTCCCGCTAGGGAAGCTAGGGAGGCGCAGCGAGGGGTCAGCACCAGTCAGATGATACCCAGTCAGATGAGGCAGGCCGTCCCGCTAGGGGAGGCTAGGGAGGCGCAGTGAGGGGTCAGCACCAGTCAGATGATACCCAGTCAGATGAGGCAGGCCGTCCCGCTAGGGAGGCTAGGGAGGCGCAGTGAGGGGTCAGCACCAGTCAGATGAGGCAGGCCGTCCCGCTAGGGGAGGCTAGGGAGGCGCAGTGAGGGGTCAGCACTAGTCAGATGATGCAGGCCGTCCCGCTAGGGAGGCTAGGGAGGCGCAGTGAGGGGTCAGCACCAGTCAGATGATACCCAGTCAGATGAGGCAGGCCGTCCCGCTAGGGAGGCTAGGGAGGCGCAGTGAGGGGTCAGCACCAGTCAGATGATGCAGGCCGTCCTGTGCTTCTTGCACTTTTTTGTAGGTGCGATTTATAATTCAATCTTTTTGTTTCAATACACACCCTCTATGGCCGTAGCGTTACCAGTTTGTGGTTTTATCGGTAGCCCTAACTCTTAGCAGGCTTACATTTTGTCTCACGGATAATAATTTCCTACTTCTACCGTGGAATGAATGTATATGAGCGTAACCTTTTGGTGAATATAACTATTCAGCCAATGCACATGGATCAATTGTGTTCTCATTTAGTGCACACCAAATGTTGGGTGTGTGTGTGTGTGTGTGTGTGTGTGTGTGTGTGTGTTGGGGTTTAGGGCGCTCCAGCGACTAGGCTATGTCGCGCCCATCGTTATAATAGCTTCTCAGATGCTAAAAATCAGTTCAGTGTTCTTAAGTTCACAAATACAGCCATCTAGAGTTTAAACACCGCTACTTTGTCTAGCTCTTCTCGGGTTATAGATGACGTCAAAGCCCACCTCGGTCAAATATGCTAAAACACGTTTGAAATCGACTGCTGCCCTGTCACCGAGAATGTCTGGTATGGATAGTCCGCGGATAAATCTATTTCTGATTTCACACAGCCCCGCACAGACCTCTGAATCCGATAGGACATGCCTAACGCTTAGTTGTTCATCACAGTGGGGCATATGCTTGGGTCGGAGCGAGACAGATAGTGTCCATGAGTGATATAGGTGTGGCCAATGCGTAGCCGCGTCAAGCACACCTCTTCCTTTCTATTCTGCCGGCTGCTGGACTCCCATCTGCCTATTGTTGACCGGAGATACTTTAACGTACATTCAGGTTCGGCCTCCCATCTTGTCTGCCACTCAGAATGTAGAAAATTGTTGATGAGGATCTTGATGTCCCCAGGTGGAACCCTGAACCGTCGTGGGGAGCCAGCGACGATGCTGACTTAGTAGCCTCGTCCGCTGACTCGTTGCCAGGTACACCCATATGGCTTGGCACCCATAGAAACTTAAAGGGAGATACGCGAAAAATTATTATTGTGGTTTCTTGCTATTTGAAAAATCCTGATAACGAAACTATCAATTATTTTTGTATCTTCGGCAAAATTTTGGGAGGCCACTCACTTATTATCGAAATAGGTTAACAGTTTCGATAAAATGCCCATCACTTGCCCATGCCCATACCCATCACTTACTTTTCGAAAACTATTTAAAAATAAAAAATAATGTTTTTTATAATACAAATGTTTGCCCTCCTGTATTTGTATTTGAATTAATTTTAAAAAGCTTTCAAAAATTCCAAAATGAATAAATTTGGCCTAAAAACGGAAAAAAACATAATTACTCAAGTCTTCAGCGGTTTCGTACCTCGGGTCTTGAGCCATTTTCTGCTTCCGCCCCAGGATGACCAAACTTTTGCGTCAGATAGGTCACGTGACCCCGGTTTGAGAATTCCTAGGCTTCTGATTGGTTAATTGTGATTTCTTTTAAGCCCTATATTTCTGTTTCAAAAGAGTTTTGGAATGTTGTTTTTCTAAAGTAATTTTTTCTGGAGTAGCCGAAAGTTCTACATCACTGTTTAGGATAGATATGGCCTAATTCTTAGAGAAATTGATAGCCTTAGCCATGTGGACGTCATAAACATCGATATGAGGTGTACCGGTAAAGTCGTCTAGAAATGTTGACTTTGAGAGCAGTTTTAAGGCATTTGCAGGCCGAATTCGCAAAAATGAGAATAGGACTTGTGAAACAACTTTTTGTAACCTTTTGATATAGCCAATAAAATTTTTTCGCGTATCTCCCTTTAACCTCTAAACCTTTGGCAGAAACAGTTGTCAACAGCTTAATAATAGCGAATACGATCCATGATGAGTGGTTATGACCAGAGCTAAGCGCTGCAAGTGAGCTGGCTGAGTCAGTGATGATAAGATATCGTCTCTCAGGACGATGGTTGATGTAGCGTAGAACTTGTAAAATTGCGTAGAGTTCGGTTGTAAATACAGAAACGACACTCGGAAGAGCAAGGCATCGACGGACTGCGTCACCAGTAAAAGCACACCCGGCCCCAGAGGCTCCTTTTGAGCCATCGGTGTAGAGCTTACAATAGTTTGAGTAGGAGCTGATCTTTTCAGCGGCTAGTTGGGCGAATTCTGATGGCAGTGTCACCGACTTTCTGTACTGCATTAATTCTAAGTCATGTTTAGCAGTGACTTGTCGCCACGGTTCCAGGATCTCCGGTCGTAATTTTGCGATCGTGTCAAAATCGATGCCGGATACCTCCAGCCAGCGTGAAATCCGGGAGCACAGTGCCGCAGCGGAACTTTGCCTTCCGGATGAAAGGAGCTCAACCAGTTCATGGTCAAATATCCATTTGTATGTGGGGTGACTCGGGTGCTGTCGGATCTTACAGGCGTATGTGAAAGACAGCCGCTTTTGCCGTAGTTCAAGCGGGGCCTCGTCAGCGTCTACCAGCAGACTCGCTCTCCGAGAGGTGCGAAAAGCACCAGTGGCCGTTCTGACACACGCGTGATGGACTGCATCCAGGGTCTGCTTGGTGCTTGTCAGTGCACCGTCATAAACAACCGATCCGTAATCTAAGACTGATCGTATTAGTGCGCGATAAAGACGTAATAGTGTGTTTCTGTCACCCCCCGTAAGATGTGCGTGATGTCATTTTTAAAACGTTTACGCGTTTCATGCACTTGTCTCTGACTAGTGACACATGTGGCCCAAAGGTGAGTTGCTTGTCAAGTGTGACCCCGAGAAACTTTGCTCGGTCTACAACCGGGATTGTTTTCCCATACATTCGCAGGTGGACATCAGGGCAATAGCGGTTTCTTCGGCAGAAGTGTACACACACAGTTTTCTCCGTTGAGAATCTAAAACCATTTTTTAGGCTCCATTGAGTAAGACGGTCGATACCGAGCTGCAGCTGTCTCTGCGCTGAGATAGACGTCGATGAGCTGATCCACATCGCAAGATCATCAACGAACAGCGATTTGTCAACAGGGGCATGTATGACGTCACAAATGTCGTTGATTAAAACACCGAAAAGAGTCACACTTAGCACGCTACCCTGGGGGACGCCACCTTCCTGTTGAAACGTCCACGAAAGCACACTACCTAAAAGCACACACGAAAGAACCTCTCCCGGATAAGGCTCGCAAGAAAGTGACCCATGTGGCCTCGCACACCAGCGTTGAAGAGTTTTCGAAGTATGGCATGCCACCGTGCCGTGTCGTATGCCTTTTCGATGTCGAAGAATACAGCAATGGTATGTTGCTTTAGGACAAAGGAGCGGCGAATAGCTGTATCAATGGAGACCAAATGGTCAGTAGTTGACCGACCTGCACGAAACCCACATTGGGCGTTAGCCATGAACCCAGTGCTCTCAAGATACCACATGAGGCGCCGATTTATCATACGCTCAAAAAGCTTGCACGCACCCGAGGTGAGTGAAATGGGGCGGTAGTGTAGGGGATCACTTCCCTCTTTGCCCGGTTTCAGTATCGGGACGACCGTGGCCTCTCGCCAGGCGTCTGGAAAATCGTGTTCAGTCCAAATATGATTGTAAAAAGATGGGAGCGCCCTTCTTGATCGTTCGTTAGGGTTTTTAAGCATATCATAGTGTGTAATGTCCGGGCCAGCTGCTGTGTTCTTTGTATGTGAAAGAGCTAGATTCAATTCATCAAATGTAAAGTGGTAGTTAAAAGACAGATATTCGCCCGAATTAGAATCGATTGGTGTCCGTTCACTAATGGTCTAATGGCGGATAAAACGAGGGTCAGTTGTTCCCACACGCCATCGGTCCGACCAAACCATCCCAAACGTATTTGCCACTTCCGCGGGGTCAGTGATAATGCTATTATTGTACTGCAGAACTGGTAGTGGTGTAGGCAAACTCCGGCCCGAAATGTTGTTTATGCGTTTCCAGATTTCGCTAAGAGGGGTCAATCTATTGATGGCGTTGATGTATGTACACCATGATGTTCTTTTAGCGTCCTTAACAGTGCGCCTAGCTAGCGCTTTGGCCCTCCGGAATGATATCAAATTATCGGTCGTGGGGCGCCTCGAAAATAATCTGAAACATCGTCGCCGTTCTCTGATGGCTCGTCCACAACCATCTGTCCACCAGGGAACGGGAATGCGGCGGGGCAGCGGACTAGTCTTTGGGATAAACTTCCCAGCAGATGAGTTTATGTAGGAGCACATCTCTTCATAGTAAATCGTTGCACTTTTCCCCGGCTTTGGATGAAAATCAAAGATACAATCAGTAGTGAAAGCGTCCCAGTTGGCCCTGTGGAAGTTCCAGCGCGGAACCCGTGTCCCAGGGTGAGGGGTGTCCGACCACAGCCATACTGGGTAATGATCGCTTCCGCAGGGGTTACTGTGGGTACGCCATTGGAAGCGGTTGGCAAGCGAGGAAGAACACAGTGATAAGTCAATAGCTGATGTCGTAGCTGACGGCAAGGCAATGTGTGTATGGTGGCCAGTATTTAGTATGCATATGTCATTTCGCGTAATTATTTCTTCTAAGCGCCTTCCCCGCGTGTTTGTGCGTGAACAGCCCCACATGGTACTGTACGTGTTAAAGTGTCCTAATATAATATTGTTTGCGGGTAGTTGCTGTATTAGACTTTGGAACTCCCCTTCCGGGAAGGTTTCCCCAGGGGGTAAATATACAGATACTATAGTTAACTTCAAGTCTCTTAGGTCTAGAGTTGCAGCTACCGCTTGTAGGCCTGTGCGGAGAGGGAATGAAAAAGATGGTACGCTATAATGTATCATAACTGCGATACCTCCATGGGCGACTGTTGTGTTTGCTATGTCATATCTGTACGTTTTATAATGATGTAACTGACAACTTTGCTCTGGTCTCAGATTAGTTTCTTGCAGCGCAACTACAATAGGTGTTTTCGATGCAACTAATGCCTGTAGGTCAGTGAGGTTGGGCCGAAAACCTCGCATGTTCCATTGTAAAATACTACGCTGTGTTGTCATAAAGGAAAGGAAGGAGAGAAGAAGAACTAGCCTTGACGCAAGGATCGTATACATCATGATTTGTTATTATGCATATCATAAATCGCTCCACTTGCCAGAGTACCTGAGTGGTGGGTGGTGAATCTGTTCCAGCTTTGGCCAGGACGGTCTCTCGATAGAGGTCGTCTGCGCTCAAATGGCTCTCGTGATTGCGAGCGGTGGCGTTCGTCACGGTCAACCGAGTGTGAGTGAGATCGCGGCCGGTAAGCGGATATCGCTTGCCACTGTTCTGCTGGGGCTGCTCTGGGTTGACGTGTAACTCAGTCCAGAAAACCTCATCTGGATGGTGATCCTGTACCTGGGGCATTCCAGGACAAAACGACCAAAAATATTTCAATTTGACACCACCATGTCTAGAAAAAATCTGAAACTTTGTCTCCGGGGTAGTTTTGGGCCAGAAACACGCCTGTGAGAATTTTAGCCTCCTCCGACCAACGATGACCGAGTTATAGCCCGAGGCATTTTCGGGAGGTCACGTTGTAGACTCATGTTTGATGCTTCATAACTCAACAACGCATCACCTGATTAACAAGTTTTTATATCATTGAACTTGTCTTGAACTATAGTTTATTTTGAAAAAAGAAAATGTTAAAATTTGAAAATTTTTGACTTTTAATTTGTTTGACCTTTTCCTTTTTGACCTAGCTTGACCCTTTCCCAGTTGAAATTGCCCTTTTAGACACCTCAAAAATGTTTCTTCATAAAATATCTTTCGATAGCAAAAATAAAAAAAAATGCGTTCTTGCTATAAGTTCCGAATATTTAGCACCTAAGGTAGGTATGTACACGGTTTTTGACCATTGCGGTAGTACAGCCTTATGTTTAACGCCGCAAATATAGCGATTGCTTTTGTAATCGGTCGCTGGAAATCATACTCCATTGTCTTTACGAAATTTTAATCGTACAAGTATCCGAATTTATGACAATTAACACGCGCCCACCCGAGGGGGTGGGCAACCGGCCTCCTCAGGTCTCTACAGGTTGTAAAAATACCTTCGCGCAGCGCCACCGTACTCCATCTACCTCTAACACAACATTTTGCAGCTTCTGGAAAAATAATTTAGGTCAACTTGGAGGTGGTAGGTACCGTAAATGCTGAAGGCCAGCAGGCAACTCAGTGGTGAGGGGGTGACCTGAGGTAGACGGTCGTCGTTATGGCTTGTGGGACTTTCAACTTTGTTTCCTTGATTAACACTTTATCGTGGGAGTTGCTCGTTTGGGTGGTGGGGTCAGGGTCTCCGTAAAAAGTCCCTTGATGACTCTAGTGAGACACCTACTCCTAAAACCGCCTCCTTGCCGCCCCGGTAGCTCAGTTGGTAGAGCGTTGGGCTCCGGCCCGCGGCTCAGAAGCATGCAGTGGCAGTGCATGTCCAGGCTTGGGATCGGTTCCGCTGAGACGCTCCGGCGCTCAATAGCTTACCCGACGTACAGGTCGGCTGGCAACTGACTGGTGAGAGGGTGACCTGAGCGGGGTGGCCGTCCCTGTGCTGTGTGGGACGTTAAACGTTGTCTTCTAAAATCAACCCTTCATTGTGGGAGTTGCTCGTTCGGATGGTGGGGTCGGGGTCTCCGTGACAAGTCCATTGATGACTTTAGTGAGACCCCGACTCCAACAATCGAACTGAGAACAACTTGTACAAAATGTATAAAAAAACTGAACTGGCAACAACTTGGGCAATATTTATAAACAGAAAAACTGCAGCCATTAAAAGTGATAAAAAGGGATTCCTTGTTTCGAGGGAGACGAGGGCAAATGAACTTATTAATAATGAACCTTTCAGCCTTAAACGAAAATTTACAAAGATGTCGCGACCTTATCAATAATTGAAACAAGTATAACTTATCCTATGAGCACCACTAACTCACACAATTACATCGTTCCCGGAGATGGAAAATAGTATCGATGCAAGCTGATCCAGTGCAGCACAGCATATGTTTGAGAGGATTCATGCAATGTAAACAAACGTGTCTGAAAGGCTTTCATTCCCAAAAAGTAATTTGAATCTGCTCATATATTCGACAAAATGTCCTGAAATTGTAACGCATTCGACTTGGTCGCTTGAACAGGTTGCCTCATGATATTTTTACAAGGTGATCATTTCATAGCTGACACGGATCCGAGAATCCCAGATAAATAATGACACAGTGCACTGGGAGTGATGCCGCTAAATAGCCAGTTTTAATCATTACCGAACATGTTACATACAATCGTTTGGTCGTGTCGCCTTTGAGGTTGCTCAAGGTCACAGTATTTCTTACGGGAACTAAGTGGAAACCTAAATTTTGTGGCATAATAGGTGACAGAGAAGAGCCGTAGAAAGAAAAGTTCAGCACCATTGGAACACTCTTGTTGAGCCCAAAGGGATTATGTATCTTATAATATTGCCTAGTCAAATGTCAAAATTAACCTGCTTTGACCTAGAGCCAGGCGTAGGTCTGTATGGTAAAAAGAATATTAATCAAACTGCAGAGGCAAGTCAGACACGACAATGTAAAAATACAACCTCCATCGCAATTCTCGACAATTCTCAATTCTCGCAAGTTATCAAAATTTACCAATCGCCCCATGCATTTCTAATGGAAAGATCATGACCTTTGCCCTGCTCCCGGTTATCGATATAGAAATCCTGCTACGAAAAATTATCTTGCTAGGCGATCTTACTATGTAATGCGATTCTAACCACGATAGGCTAAATTTGATATGATTTATGCACCTCCCAAAGTTTGAGGTTAGGTCTCTTGACCTGGGTTGGCGGTCTGACCTGGTATGACCCAGACCTAAAATTTTGCCAGAAGCTGCAAAAATTTCGAGTTAGAGGTACATGAAGTACGGTGGCGCTGCGCGAAGGTGTTTTTTTTACTACCTGTGGAAACCTGAGGAGGCCGGTTGCCCACCCCCTCGGGTGGGCGCGTGTTAATTGTCATAAATTCGGATACTTGTACGATTAAAATTTCGTAAAGACAATAGAGTATGATTTCCAGCGACCGATTACAAAAGCAATCGCTATATTTGCGGCGTTAAACATAAGGCTGTACTACCGCAATGGTCAAAAACCGTGTACATACCTACCTTAGGTGCTAAATATTCGGAACTTATAGCAAGAACGCATTTTTTTTATTTTTGCTATCGACAGATATTTTATAAAGAAACATTTTTAAGGTGTCTAAAAGGGCAATTTCAACTGGGAAAAGGTCAAGCTAGGTCAAAAGGAAAAGGTCAAACAAATTAAAAGTAAAAAATTTTTAATTTTAACATTTTCTTTTTCAAAATAAACTATAATTCAAGACGAGTTCAATGATATACAAAACTTGTTAATCAGGTGATGCGTTGTTGAGTTATGAAGCATCAAAGATGAGTCTACAACGTGACCTCCCGAAAGTGCCTCGGGCTATAACTCGGTCACCGTTGGTCGGAGGGGGCTGAGATTCTCACAGGCGTGTTTCTGGCCCAAAACTACCCCGGAGACAAAGTTTCAGATTTTTTCTAGACATGGTGGTGTCAAGCCTTGGTCGATCTGTTCTGGAATGCCCCACCTGGGATGGCAGCGGCAGCAGTGCTTTGGATGTGCTAGATGATTTCTGTGTTAGAGCTGGGGGTGGAGGCGGAGGTGGCATAGCAGACTCTGTACTGGTCTCTGGGGCTAGTGGCGCGGTTGGTGTTGTCATGGGGGAAGCTGTTGTTTCTGAGATTGGGTGTTCACGGGTGGTTTCGTCACTGCCACTGGTCATGTCACCAGCTTTCAATCGAGGTAGGATAACCCGGGCCCGCTTATTACTGGCCAGCAGTGACTCGACGCAAGTGTGGGTACTGGTGTCGGCCACCGCAGTTGCTCCCGGGCGGGGCGGAGAGTCCTCTCTTGCTCTCTTCCCACAGGGGTCACCTACTCCTGCATCTACGGCTTCTCTGTTGGAGTCTGCCGTGGGAGGCTCAGCCTCCAGTTGGGGGATCTTTACGCAGGTAGCAACGTGACAGACATCTGGAGTAGTCTGAGTTGCCTTTTCCACGGTCAGGGTGCGAGTGGAGGTGGCAGTGGTAGTCGTCGGAATAAAATGCGGCAACAGTCCAGCGATTAGGGACAGAAATTCACGAACTGATAGTCACATACAATCACCAACGCTACTGTCCTGGCTCAAGGCTGGACGAGTTTGCGCAGAGGGCTCAGCAGAAGGTGTAGAAGCTTTGGTGGAACCGTTCATGACAGCGTTCCTGTATGGCGAAGGAGATGCAGTGGTTTGGGCCACCGGTGGTTTGGGGGCGGGTTCCCTCGGCTTTCCCCTAATCTTTTGTTTTAGGGAGTCTTTAGCTCGAGTCATCCGAGGGCAGGTTCGATCCCAGGCCTCATGGTCTCCTCCACATCCTGCGCATTTCGGTTTCGTGGCAGTACAAGATGTGGATTTGTGTTCCACGTTCCCGCACCTCCCGCATCACTCCCTGTTCTTACAGGCTGAGGCCATGTGGCCAAGTGCTTGGCATTTGTAGCAGCGGATAGGGTTCGGAACAAATTTTCGTACTCGAAACGATTGCCAGCCCACATGCACTCTGTCTTGCAAAGACGTGTCAGAGAAGGTAAGCAGAAGTGTGCCAGTGTTATTCGCCTTTTCCTCTCCTTTCCTGGTCAGCTTTTTAACTCCTACGACTCCCTGGTCCTTCAAACCCTCCAGGATTTCGTTCTCCGGTGTGTCACACAGGTCGCGACAGCTTATCACACCCTTGCTGTAGTTTTTCGTCAGATGGGGGGTGACTGACACCGGGACCGACACTGAACGGTTCGCGAGCTTGATGGAGAGGGACTGCACTTTGAGGAGTCTGGTAGCAGATTGGTCATCTGCAAGGTGAATCTCCACGTTGCCGTTCGCATGTCGGAAGACTTCCAAGGGGTTGAACCCACTCAGAGAGTGGTGAAGCTGAAACGGGTTCACCTTTACAGTTTGGTCTCGGATCTTCATAATGAGGATCAACGGCACACGTTCCTTCCGAGTCTGGCTCGGGTTGCCTGAGGAGTTGCAGGTCGGAGAAACTGGCATATGTCTAGTGGTTGAAGCGGCCGGACGGTCTACCACCTCAACAGTCTCAGGGGTCAAGCTCAAGGTGGTCTGGTTTCGCGCGGGAGGTCTAGCATCAGTAAGGTCCATTACGGCAGCGGTATCAGAGGGTGGACATGGGATGGTCTGTGTCGTAGCGGGGGTCGCGGTCCATGCGGTCGGTTCAGGGAGAGTGGGTGCATGTAGAGTGGCCATAATGAGTGAATTTACCTTCGGCCCCCCGGGTTGCCAGCTGACAATAGCTGGGCCCGGGGGCTGGTACAGTGCCTACGGGGGCAGGTGCGCCCGTCTCAGAGGGGCGAGAGATACTCACACAACCCCTCCGATCAGAACGCACCCACCCCCTTGACGCCATCAGCCCAGTGGGCTGGCTGGGCGATGAGTCAGGACGAAGCAAAACGCGGCAGCCCTCACGCAGCGGAGACTGCGGTCCACCAGGCACGCGCAAAAGGCCGGGGTCTCGAAAAACGACGGTTTCCGAAACCCCGACCCGCGTCGCGCCCGGCAAGAACTATCACAGTCCCCACCGCGAAGGGCACCGCGCCGCACGCCCGAAACATAATCCCCCCTGCCCAGCTGGACCGAGCGACAGTGCCCGTAGACACTGCCGCGTAGCTAGGCCGCCCGCGGCAGCCTACGGATGGCTTACCCCCGGTTGGATCGAGATATCTGGGCCAAAGGGGGGCGTGTTGGAGCCCTCGGGACTGACCCGCCCGAGGGGGACCTCAACTCCCCAGGATCCCGTCAACCTCGTCGCCGGGGCTCGAGATAGGCCTCGAGTGGGCGCCTTACACCCATAAAATGCCGAAGAAGGCAAATAACTGTGGGACCAATAACTGAAGCGTAAAAAGAGGACAGGAACTAAAATAATCAACTAAATAAGAAAACAAAAACAAACAGGAGCTACATACTGGGAGGTGTGTGTGTGTTGGTGCTTTAGGGCGCTTCGGCTGCCAGGGCCATATAGCGCGCCTATCAGGTCAGTTTAGTCTAGTCTTGGATTACGCTTTGTTGTTGGTGTCAAGCTTCCTACGGGCAGCTAGAAATGGCCCAGACTCGGGCTCTGTCACCCACTCAAGCCCTGTATGGGCTGTAAATGATATGGAAACCTATCTCAGTCAAGTACGATAAAACGCGGTTAAAGTCTGTTGTTGGGTGTTTACCAAGAATCTCAGCCATCGTTTGCCTAGAGAGGAAGCGGTTACGCACTTCGCGTAGCCCTGCACAGGCATCAGTGTCTGAGAGAACGTGCTCGACGCTCAGTCTTGCGCCACAACGGGTGCAAGTGTTTGGTGCGGCGCCACAAAGGTAGTGTCCATGTGTTATGAATGTGTGGCCGATGCGGAGTCTAGCCAAACACACCTCCTCGCTCCTACTTCGCCGGGCGCTCGACTCCCAGTGACCTATTGTTGTCCTGAGACGTTTCAGAGCACAGTCCGGTTCAACATCCCATCTCGTCTGCCACTTTGAGGAGAAGAAATTATTGATATCAGCCTTCAAGTCACCCGCTGGTACCCGGAACCTTCGCTGGGGGCTCAACCACGACGCAGATTTGGCGGCTTCATCCACCAGTTCATTCCCGGGTATACCAACATGACTTGGGACCCATAAGAACTTAATTTCGATACCGTGAGATGCAGCAGTGGTCAACAGTTTTAAAATCGCGGGTACGAGCCATGATGAATGTGATAGACTAGAGCGGAGAGCTGCGAGCGAGCTGGCTGAGTCGGTGATTATCAGGTGATGTTTCTCGGGGAGCTGACGGATATACCGTATGACCTGTAAAATAGCATATAGTTCGGTGGTAAAAACCGACACAGTTCTCGGGAGACCAAAACATCGACGGATTCCTTCGCCTGTGAAGGCACACCCGGCACCAGCAGCTCCCTTGGATCCGTCAGTGTAGAACTTAAAGTAGTCTGGGTATGAACTTATCTTTTCTAAGGCTAGTTGTGCGAGTTCTGATGGGGCTGTTCTCGTTTTCCCGTGCTGTATCAGCTCAAAATCGCATTCAACAATAGTTCGGCGCCATGGTTCCAGCCTCTCAGGTCGTTTCTTTGCTATGGTCCCAAAGTTAATACCCGATTCTTGTAGCCAGTGCGTAACCCGGGTGCATAGAGCTGAGGATGAGCTTTGTCTAGCGCCTGTGAAAAGTTCTGTCAATGAGTTATCAAAGATCCACTTGTATGTAGGATGGGCTGGGTATTGGCGGATTCTACATGCATATGTGAGAGCGAGTCGACTTCGTCTCAATTCAAGCGGGGGCTCGTTGGCCTCCACTAAAAGGCTCGCTCTTCGTGATGTCCGGAAGGCGCCTGTTGCGATACGAATACATGCGTGGTGGACAGCGTCTAGGGGTTGTTTCGTGCTCGTCAATGCACCATCGTACACCACTGAAGCGTAATCCAGCACAGATCTTATCAATGCATGGTATAGTCGGAGAATGGAGGTTCGGTCTCCACTTACTGGGAGGTGCAGGACAGATCTGACCCGATCCAATACGGTTACCGACCGGGTAACAAAGGGCCCGTAAGGCAGTCATCAGCATCGCCGCGGACCTCATCACCAGAGCCACCGACGACAGACGCCGACTCTAACCGACCGAAGTCGGACGAGGCGGCGGCCGTCGGAGGGCTAAAAAGATGTATCCGCGGCGATGCGACAAAGTGCCTCCCAAGGCTGACTGGGGCCCCGGGCGCGTCACACCCCGTTGCTCCAATCTTTACTTGCCGGACGAATTCGGCAAGTGAAGATCGGTCCCCTGAGGGGCAAATGTTGGGTGTGAATCTGTGTTTTGCTTAGAGTATGTTATTCCCAATCAAGCGCATCATCATCACCATCACATCGTTTGGGTTTAAGGGTTCGCCGACTTCTAAGGTACTATGGTTGTTGCCGACATTTTGAGCATGCTAAATATAAGGAGTGGGCTGCGGCGGCGCGGCGCGGTGCCTGCTGAGGCCGGCTGCCGGCGTGGCGGCCGCGCCGCCCGGCCGGCAGTATTTGCTCTGTGCCGGAGAGCCGAGATAGTGGGCCGCGCAGGTGCGGCTGCTAATGCCCTTTCTTTCCCTTTCACCTTCGGTTCTTATCATTGTATAAAACAACGTTGTCAACACCTCCTCGCTCTCTTGCTCTCGGACCGTCGTCTGGTTCACATCTGCTGTCTGCTGTCGGGACTAATACAGAAGAAACGTTTGAAGATGTGTTCTAGAAGAAGTGAATGCGAAGAGTGATTACAGTGGTGAAATTGATGATTAAAGAGACAATGAGTGGAATCGCTCGACGCAACTAGCGCACCACACTGTGTTACACTGGCAGCACTGTTTCCTCTTACCTTGCTCTGTTCACTTTATTTCCTGCTCTCAGATCTTTCTTTAAAGCTTGTTATATATTTTAGAGCCCTGTATTTTCCTGTGACAGCCCAGGTCAGCTCAGAAGAGTGACCCTTCCCTCCTGTTCACCTCGATCGGTGGGCTCCTTGTCCACGCTGACGTGGGCCTCTTATGCGTTCCTCTTGACTGGGGAGTGCTCTTACCTCTGACCCCAGGTCAACTCAGAAGAGTGACCCTTCCCTCCTGTTCACCTCGATCGGTGGGCTCCTTGTCCACGCTGATGTGGGCCTCTTATGCGTTCCCCTTGACCGGGGAACGCCCTAGTTGTAAATTTCCCCACCCACTTAGGTAACCTTCTTAAACCCTCCTATCCACTCGGACTGGTGGTTTCCTCGGTCTCACAGACGTGACCCTTTCTCCGGATTTTGAATGCAGGGCTCGGGTTTGCTTTATTTGTCGGCAAAGAGAGTAATTATTTCTCTAACCCTTTGATGTGCTCTGTCTAGCCGCCGAAGCTGTTTCTTCAATAATTTCTGTATTCATTTTCATTCTATACTCTTTCTCCTTCTCGGGCTGTACGCTACGGCCATTTTCCAATGCTGCCCGGCATCACCGCACCGAACATCACATACAGTCCACTACAATAACATCTGCGGGCGGCGGTGTCGGCAACAATGGTGTTAATCCCTGCGTGAACGCCATATGACCTCGGCTGTGGTACGCCCTAAAGCTCCAACTGTGATGACCAAGTGAAGAAATACGATCCTTTCGGTACATCTCCTGTTTCATACGCTTGCATTTACCAGCTCGGGATAAAATGGCTACACGGTAACAGTGCCTTTCCGTAACAAGGTGTATTTCGCCTACAATTAAGTTTCAAAAAGCGTGCGAAGAAATCATTAATCAACAGGAGGCTTACGCATCCAAGCCCTGAGACTGTTCTCCGGCATCGAAAATCTATCTAACTGATATATCACACTGGACACATATATGGGTCCTTGGACACCAATTGTCAGTTGGAACGTGATATAGAAGCTACTTGGCGAGCCTCGCGCGGCAGATTTCATGAAGTCGTATCTTCAAAATGAGACTGTGAATTGCCTCATGACCATTCCAGCCCTTGCAAAGCTCCATATTGCTCGGCATCAGTCACTTTAATCGGGCTTCTGATCTGCTTCTGACCGATTGCGACATGAAGAACAAAACAGCCGGCCGGCAGTTCGATTAGGCACGACGACGTGACAGGTGCCAGACGGCCGGTCCAGATCTGGCGACCTCTGGCGTGCCAGCCCAACAGCGACGGCTCGGTCCCGCCGCTGTCGCCGCACGGTTAGCAGTCACGAGCATTTGTCACCGAACCAGCGAAGGAGCAGCGCTATGACGGAGCGGTCTGAGAAGGTGAGCCTGCTCTCACACTGTCGTCGCCAACAGGCCGCACTCTTTGGAGCAGTTGTCGTGAAGCGTGTTTCGACACGCGTCGTGTCCCTTGGTCTAACTGCCGGCCGATCAGCCAGGCCCGCTGGAAGTTCACCGACCGGCCAGTTTTACACATGACCACTCTTTGACCTACCTGTTGAAATATTTCCTACGCGCAAAATTAGGGGAAAAATTGCACGTGTCAAGTTGTTCAGGAATCACCGGAGAACCCTTAGTCTTTTAAGAGAGCGGCTAATCAAGAGGAGATGCTGATGGCGATGGTGGTGGAGTGGGGAGAGCAGAGGGAGCGAACACAGCCTAGAAGTGTAACTGGTAACAGGAGGTGACGTTTTAGCATCTTACCTTTATTCCCCATTTAACACGCAGTCCGCACATGTATGCAACACATCATGTTCAATTAAGAAAGGACAGACTGGGAATTATCACCGGGGGACAGAGCCTATGGTAAGATTAATATCCGGTTGAGAACATGCTGATAAAAAGACTGAATAACAAGAAGTCAGATATATTTGGATGTTACCTCTATTCATAACTCTCTTAACAAACACCAGCACTGCTATAATCCCCTTCCCTGCCCATGCCAGTCCCCTGCCCGGCCCTCAGTCTCAGGAGCGGTCCCGGCTGTTGCCGGAGCCGCCCGGGGCGGGACCAGACCGTCGCGTCGGCCGCGATGTGTCATTAGCTGCCGGCGACGTCGGCTTCGGCGCGGCGAGGGCCAGGACGGGCTGACACAGTTTCCGCCGCGCGGCCGCCCGACCGCCCACACGGCGGCGCAGCGCGCTGAAGTGGAGCGCCGACCAGCCGCCTGCTAATCAGTGGTGTCAATTCCGCCGCGCCGCACCGTTAGCGCCGATGGGAATGGCACTGGCGCGACCTCAGCGCCCAAGTACGGCGCCTGGCACTCACCCCGGATAGAGACGTCGCCGCCCGGCCGCGCCGCTGAAGAGCGAAAAATAACCCCACTGAGAGAACCCAATCGGCCTACATGGCATCGCCATGGCTGGCATGCCAGCCGCTGGAGCATCCGGAACAAAGATCTCAACTCAAGGTTTTCGCCATGAGCGCGGTTCGTCTCCGAACTAGAAGCGTCAAACGACCGGCGACAAAAAGCGTATTTTTAGTTACACAATGGACGAAATGGTTTCGTTTACAGCTTAATCGCTTGTCAGACGGCCGTAAAGCGACAAACTGTTCTTCAATGGCTGCGGAAGAAGTATACGACGCCAGCTGGGGACTAAGACGATTGGACAGATCGCTCTCTCGCCTCCGCTCCACGATTTCACTTACAGGGAAGGGGGGGGCGAGACCACAACTAGAGACCGGACAACATATGGGGGGCATTTTGACACCACGAGGAGCGTATTCCTGATGCCAATGTCGGGTTCATTTCATAGATCGGTGTAATAGGTCTCATTGGGAGCTAACGGATCAAGTTTTGTAATAAAGAGCGTCGCTATCCGGACAGGGGTGGCCAAATAGCCAACTAGGGTTCTTCGGCTAAAAGTGAACGGTTGCCCAGCAATGGAAGACACTGAAAAATGGCACCTCGACCAGACTTGTTGAGTCACGACTCAGAGTCAAAGTCGGCTCTGAGTCGACTCAACTTTTACTTGAGTCAGAGTTAAGTCTACTCACTTCTGGATTTGGGTTAAGCCAGAGTCGACTCAACTGCTCGACCAGTTGAATCAAGTCAAAATCGGGGTCATGCTCCTAGCTGTGGGCCAGAGTTGAATCGATTCACTACTCTAATATCTTAACATATGTGCTCAAGTGGCTGACATTTTAGAATGCTTTCAGAACTTATTATTTTCAAGGATTTTGTATAGTTATTTGGCAATAAAAGGTAGTTTGTTATTTTCATATCCACAATAGACCCTTGCCAGGAAGTCACCAAACCAACATGGGTCATGTAAAATATACAGTTTCCAAAGCACACTTATTTGTTAGTTATTTTGAGTTTAACCTGAGCAATCATATGTAAACATCATACAGATAAACTTACGATTTGGCCCAAAGTCAGACTTCTTCAACTTTGAGAGTGCACACCATATAAAACCCTAAGTTTATGCCATAATTTACCCTTTAGAAATCATATCTTTATTTTCTATTTCTTTCCTAGTTTGACTGAAGATACCACACAACCAACTATTATAAATGCCAGATGAGGGTATCAGCACAAATTTCATTTTGCACATTGGCCCTGAAATAGTTCAAAACGGATAATTAAAAGCTTGAACTGCTTATTTCAAACGACCATCTGTCCTGCTTTGAGGACATACTCTGGTAGGCATACATACTGCTCAAACACGAAAAAAATCATTCCTTTCCCTGGTATTCGCCAGGGAATTTCGAGCTGTGAAACTGAAGAACAAATATGCATAACACCTAACAAACCATCTCTCCTCAAAATTATGATGATGATTACTATTATATACCACTCTCTACACCGGTGCGCACCAGGCCAGTCCCAAGCCGTCCTGGTGCGCACCCCCCAAGTGATTTAGGCTTTGGTAGCCTAGGGAAAAGTAGGCCTGCGGGTACCAAGCGAGTGTGTTTTTTAAAGTTATTTTAAGTCACGTGACTTTTCAAATTGCTATGCATTTCCACCTTTTATCTCTTCCGAGGTTAGATTCGTTTTGTCCTCAATGCACCGTCTGCTGCTTCCCTGGCCATCCTGCTTTGTAACGACAATTTAGTGAGTATGAATGCTAATTGCTACAGTTTATTTATTAAAAGTAAAAATATAACGAAATTAAACTAATCAGAGGCTAAAAAAATCCGCTGTTGGTTTTTAAGCAAACTTGAGCTTGACCGTATTGGAGTTGTACTTTTTTCAAAAGGCAATTTCCGCGTTGTGGGACCACCACCGAAGCCGTCTCATCACGACCATGGCCAAGATGCTCGGCGAGGACCACGCGTCGGCGTCCACCGTCGCCAGCGACGCGACAGCTGGGCTGCAAACGGCGCGCGCCGTGTTGGCCGCCGGGGGTGCTCGCCTGCGCACCGCTAGCCCTGCCGCTCCAGCAACAGCCAGCCAGCCATTATTCAGTCCTGAAAAGAACGCCGCGATTAATGTGCCAGCTCTGTGCAATCTGAACAACTGACAGCCGCCCGGCCAGGGGTGCGTATTAGTCTGGTCCAGCGTCCAGCCGGCACCAGCTGAGCGGTCGAATCCGTCCGAAGCGCTGCATCGGGTGATGCGGACCACGGTCCTGCATGAATAAGCTGGAGCTGGGCCGCTGCCGCTGCCGGGACGGGCCGGGGAGGGCACGGGAGAGGGAGGGCAGAACCGGCCCAATGCTGCACCGGTATTCCTTCAAGGCCAGGCGGCATCCTCAGCGCCGGCCGCCGCTGCTGACCGGCCGACGTCGCAGACCCCGCTTCCTCCACGTCGGTGGCGGCGGCGGTGAGTCACGCACGCTGAGATGCGCGTGCGAGCGCCGCCGCCGCCGTCAGGAGCCGACCTCAGCAAGGGCGATGACCGAGCCCGGCCGCCTGACACCGCGGTCAATCTTTTGCGAGAGTCTTACCACGAGGGTAGACTTTCACGGTGCCTCAGCCCGGCCGGTGTGCCGTTTTACTGCCGCGCGACAAAGGTCCTCATATTTTGTTGGCCTGTCTATCACCTATCGTCGTTAAGGACAATGTTGCAGATGAATGAAACATGACTGTTTGCGTGGGTTCGACTGATACTGTGCTGTTTCGGTCATTACAAGCATCTCCTGCGCTGTAATGTGGCAGATGTTTCTATTATATCTTAATGACAGTGAGGTTGAACCATAGATAAAGATTTCAGACGAACTGCACTTTTTGCGTAAACACTTCTATCTTAAAATACCGCTACTGTATTAAAGCCACAAACTAAATCATATCTATGCTAACGCAAGATCACATCCCTTAGACAGAAAAAAACAGTGACCAGGCATGCCACACCCTCAGTAGACCCAAATGTCCTGAGAGTTTAGACAGCAAGTAGTGAAGATTGCGCTGGTAATGCCGCGGGCAGTGAGCTGGCCTGAGTTGGAGGTTGCTGCTGGTAAGCCTGCATGCCCGTCTCAGCAGAACATGTGCACGCACCAGCGGCGGCCGCCGCCCGCCAGCCGGCTCCGTTCTCACACCTCCCAACGCAGCCGCCCGATTATCGAGTCACGAATGGCTTATATCAGAAATGCCTTCGAGAGGCCATTAGTCAAACGCCGCTGGCCGAGGCTCGCTGGACCTGGGGCAGCGGCACCAAAACAAAAGGGTCGGACGGAGTAGCCATCGGCGGCCCGGCGCCAGGGGCAGATCCAGGAGCCGCCGCTAAGGGGCAACACGCCGCCATCAACGGCAGCCGCCGCTAAGGGGCAACACGCCGCCATCAACGGCAGCCGCCGCTAAGGGACAACGCGCCGCCATCAACGGCAGCCGCCGCTAAGGGACAACGCGCCGCCATCAACGGCAGCCGCCGCTAAGGGACAACGCGCCGCCATCAACGGCAGCCGCCGCTAAGGGACAACGCGCCGCCATCAACGGCAGCCGCCACTAAGGGACAACGCGCCGCCATCAACGGCAGCCGCCGCTAAGGGACAACGCGCCGCCATCAACGGCAGCCGCCGCTAAGGGACAACGCGCCGCCATCAACGGCAGCCGCCGCTAAGGGACAACGCGCCGCCATCAACGGCAGCCGCCGCTAGGAGGGCAGGGCAACGCGCCGCCATCAACGGCAGCCGCCGATAGGGGGGGGGACAACACGCCGCCATTAACGGGAGCCGCCGATAGGGGTGAAACACGCCACCATCAACAGGCGTGGCCGGCTCCGCCAGACTGGCCAATGTCTGGCCAGTCTGGCCGAACTAGTCCCCACGGGCCAGTGGTCTAGTAAGTTAGGGTGTTTCACCTTCGGAGGCTGAATTTCCACGGATCAAAACAAGCCCAGCTTACCATGATGACACCTAAAAAGGCGTCCCGTGAGATATCCCTTCGCGTTCAAATCGGAGGTTCCTGAAGAGGTCAGGTGTAATGCTGATATGCATCGGCAGCAGCTTGTCGCGTCATTATGCCTGATCATGTAACCCCGACAGCTCCCAACACTGCGTACAAGCGCCGCCTCCAGCAGCTTCAACTGTAACACGACTCACTGGCGCTGCCAGGAGTCAATCAGCGTAAAAGGTGGACAATAACGATCCCCTCTGAAATTTCATGGTTAGATCCCAGAAAAAGTAGTCATATCATTTGTGTCAAATACTAACACCCATTCGAACTGTTACAGATATAGTCACTTCTCGAAAAAATACAGCATATATCCAAGTTAAAAGGACACAGATGCCTCACACCACGTGCAGGCTAGGTAATGGAAATACCACACATGTGCCACTAAGCTACATTGAAACATGCAACGCTTATAGCAGTGTCATAAAACAATGCAGTAGTTACACGAGAACAAATCACGATGTACCTGTGTGCCTGATAAAAATAACTGTATTATGTATATTTCGCCCCATCAATAAAGCTTTCAAGGCTGCTTGAATATGCACCTGCATCGGCAAAAGCAGTCCTAGTTTCTGTAAAAAAGTCGATTGTAGGCATCTTCCTCAGAAAATCATTATAAGTCACATATGTTGGCCGGAACAGATTTCGATGCACCGTGTTCACCCTCGAAAAGCGTACTGAGAAGAAGGTGACGTATATGTGTTATGTAGAACACATTCATCACCGAAAGCAGGGAGTAAGTATGAGGCTTCATTTCTTCGTGGAATATGCTGTAGATGAGCGTGAGGTCGTCCTCTGTAGGTCAACCTTGATAGAAGACATGTTAAAAGTGGCGAAAGAACATCCGCAGTCCTTATCCGGCTGTCGACATGGGAGTATCAACCATCTCCGTGCAGCTGATCGCCGGCGGGAGTTTTGATCTTCAAGTCATCCTCCAACAGCCAAGTCCCATCATGGCCTCTCACGAGCTCTCCTGACCTCTGTCTCCTTGATAAGCCCGAGGCAGAGTCTGCCATCGCCGGCTGGAGCGCCTGCTCTCGCCGAGCTCCAGATACCGGCTCATCAGCAGCTCTCGTTTTAAGCTCTCCTCGGCAGCTGTGGTGGCGAGGAGAGCGGCAGTTTCGTCGGCGCAACGCTTTCTCGCCGGTGTCACTGAGCCGTGTTCGCTGCGGGGTTTCACTGTTCGCGGTCGGCACATTCCGCGCTGAGCAGTGACCACTCACAGATCACGCCCGGTGCTTCTCTCGCGGGCCAGCTGGTGCAGTGGAGCTGACTCAGGCTTAGTTCCGGCCCACGGAAACGGCCCCTGAGGAAGCACGCTGGCTCCTAACCAACGGCAACGGCCCCGGGGGCTCATGGTGACTCCCGATAAACAGAAACGGCCCCAGGGCAACGCGGTGACTGCTGAAGAACAGAAGCGGCCCCAGAGCACACCTCGCCTCAGCGGTGTGTAAGCTCAACACGCTGCCGCTGTGCCACCACATGGCACACAGCCTGGGGGAGCCTGAGTAGGGCGTGTGGCAGCACCTAGCAGTGCCTTTTTGGACATTGTAATGGAAGCCCTACGGTTGTAAATATTCGGCGTTATTTGCTAATGATTTAAAAAGGTTTTACCAGGAAGTACTGGTTGCAAGGCTCTTCCCAAAAGCACCACTGACAAGAGGTGGGTGGTCAAATAGTCAAATCGAGGTCTGAGGCTGACAGTGGAGTGGCAACTTATAAGAGACAGCGGTATACATCAATAAAAAACATGCCCGTTATCGGTAAAAAGACAGAAAAACACGAGACTCTTGCACAACAACTCAACCTGACAGTGGCTATACTGCGCGGTTTTGGCATCTCACGGGCGTTGATCCGTCTATGCCGAGTTCCAGTTTTGGACACAAGGGGCCTGCGGGGACTGAAGATGCCGGACCTCTTCGCCCCTTCCGTCCCTGACCGTCTCCTGCGTTATTCTGTTTCCGTTTGTTATGCGGACAGCGGTCAGATTTCAGGCGCTGTGCGGCGACGTGTACGGGGAATGGGCGGCGCAGTGACACCATCCTGCCAATTCCACCTCCTCCAACTCAATGCCACCCAAGTTGTTGGCGTCGCAGCACTCGTCCTTTTGACCAGTATCTCCACACAATGTTTGTCAACATCGCATGGTGCAAATCGACATCCCCCATTAAATTTTGCACCGATGCCCTAACTTCCTGCAAACATCCCTCAGGGGACCGATCTTCACTTGCCGGATTCGTCCGGCAAGTAAAGATTGGAGCAACGGGGTGTGACGCGCCCGGGGCCCCAGTCAGCCCTGGAGGGCACGTCGTCGCATCGCCGCGGACACATCATTTCTGGCCTTCGGCGGCCGCCACTTCTTCCGACTTCGGTCGGTTAGAGTTGGCGTCTGTCGCCGGCGGCCATGGTGATGAGGTCCGTGGTGATGCTGATGTCTGCCCTCCGGGCCCTTTGTTACCTGGTCGGTAACCGTATTGGATCGGGTCAGCTCTGTCCTGCACCTCCCAGTATGTAGCTCTTGTTTGGTTTTGTTCTCTTATTTTGTTGATTATTTTTAGTTCCTGTCCTCTTTTTATGCCTTAGTTGTTGGTTCCACAGTTATTTGCCATCTTCGGCATTTTATGGGTGTAAAGTGCCCACTCGAGGCCTATCTCGAGCCTCGGCGTCGAGGTTGACGGAATCCTGGGGGTTGAGGTTCCCCTCAGGCGGGATAGTCCTGAGGGTTCCAACACGCCCCCTTTGGCCCAGATATCTCAATCTAACCGGGGGTAGGCCGTCCGATTGCTCCCGCGGGCGGTTTAGCAATGCGGCAGTGTGAACGTGCACTGTCGCTCGGTCCAGCTGTGACCGGGTGATGGCGCCCTGGGGTTGCGGCGCAGTGCCTCTACGCTGCGACGCGGCCTCGGGGCGTAATCTCGCTGGTCCTCTGTGCTGAGGGGGAAGGGGGGGAAGCGGTTCCCAATCGGAGTCGGATTGTGCATACTGCCGACTCTGAGCGGGGGCCGTCGATCCCCCTACAGCCACCACGCCCCGTCCGTTCTCGGGGGCGGAGGGTGGTGGAGACCAATTGCATTCCTATGGCTTCTTCTCTCGATACTCCACCCACTGACTTGATTGCACGGACTCCGACCCCTGCTCCGAACCGGACTCTCTCAGGCATGCCTTGTGATACCGCTGATATGTTGGACTGCCCGGACGTGAACCCCCCTGCGCGATATAGACCGGAGTCGGCGAACCCCCACGCAGCCCATGCTTCTCCGGATTCTCCGAAACGCTGCGAACGTGTCCCTCGAATCTTGGTCATGAAAATCCAGGACAAATCAGTCAAGGTGAACCCCTTCCGGCTCCATCACAGCCTAAGCGGATTTAAGACAACAGACGTGTTTCTCCACCCAAACGGAAATGTAGAGATGCATGTAGGAGATGACGAAACCGCCGCAAAACTGCTGAAAACGCAAACGATCTCGGTGAAACTGGCAAATCGATCTATTACAGTTCCAGTTTCAGTAACACCCCATACCACCAAGAACTTCAGCAAGGGTGTCATAAGTTGCCGGGATCTGTGTGGCACTCGGGAAGACGAAATTCTGGAAGGCCTGCGAGAGCAAGGTGTTGTAGGGGTGAAAAAGATGAACAGGAAAGGAGAGGGAAAGGACAATGACACCGGGACACTTCTCCTCGCCTTTTCTGACACGACGCTGCCAAGTAGAGTCCATGTCGGATGGCAGTCATTCAAGGTACGCCAGTTTGTACCGAACCCAGTCCGCTGCTTTAACTGCCAAGCACTAGGGCACATGGCAGCGAGTTTCAGGGCCAAAGAACGGTGCGGGAAGTGTGCAAGGTACAGGCCATAAATCCACCTCGTGTACGGCTGCCAAGCTGAAATGCGTAGGTTGCGAAGGGGAGCACGAGGCTTGGGATCGAGCCTGCCCACGCCTAATCCAAGCGAGGGAAGCACTGAAGCGGGGTGCCAGAAGGACAACTAACGAGCCCCCAACACAGACCTCAAAACAGACCGCTGTCCCACACCCAACATACCGAAGCGCACTCCTGTCTGGTACTAACCAGGAGCCTCCTCCCGCACCGCACTCACAGGTCCGGACATCCCTAAATATGGACAGTACTGTAGGCGAGTATATGCAGCTGCCCACGCGCCAATTCATCGTCATGCTGGCAACTCTGATGCCTTCCCAATCCCAGGTAGCAGACACCACCACATCGACAGCCCTTCCTTTGGAGAGCAAATCCACTCAGACAACACAGGGGGTCTGTGACGCTGAAACCAACGTTTCTCCGGCCCAACTGGACGCTGAGCTGGGTGTCATAGAACCCTGCATAGCGAGCTCAGGAACAACAAACACAACTGAAACAACAAACACAGTCGAAACAACGAACAGTGAGCCCTGCGGGAAGAGAGCTAGGGAAGACTCCCCAACTTCCCCCCTCAAAAGCCGCAAATGACCCCAGCCCTCCCACTTCAGTCAGAAGTGCTTCAAACTCTAAGTCCTTCTCTAAAAAGGCGCGAGTGGTGCTGTCCAGGATGGAAAACCCCCTCCCTATCACCGAGATCAATCAAGATCTCGAGAATCAAGATCTATCAAGCACACCTGGAACTGCCCCTTCCGGCTCTGAACAGAGAGACTGACTCTGACCACCTCCCCACCACAGACGAGTGCAGTGATAGGGTGCCACCGCCACCATCACCACCCAAACCACAGAGACCACTCAAGGCGTTGCTCCCCCTACCAGTCCCACCGGATAGTCAGCCCATGGACCATGAAGACAATATGGTTATGCCCGCTCCGCCGCCGCCGCACACAGGGCCCCCGGGGCGAGTAAATGAACTATAGAAAGCATAAACAAAAGAGCTAGCGCCACAAGCCAAAGCAAAGACAACAAAAATATAGCAAACACAGTAAATACATTGAACATGAACATAGACACACACAAACAGGACGGCTTTGTGCCTTCCCATCACCCTCCCAGAGTGCCACCTGGCTTTCGGGCCAGGGATAGGGCACATTCGTTTTCTGACCGACCGGAGAGACCGCGTTCTCACTCTCGGGAGTCTGACAGCTATAGGCGTGCACGCTCAAGGGACCGGCCATGTCCGGTATGGGAGCGAGGAACAGCTCCTCAGCTGAGTGGAACTCTAACAGGAGGAATCCCCTTCCAGGGGCACAGTCAGCCACGATGATTGGTTTCTCTTTTAGCCGTGATCAGTGTTTTATATCATTTCTTATCACTCTCATGACCATGACCAGCTTCCTTCAATGGAACATGCGCAGCTTCCGATCCAACCTCCCTGACCTCCAGGCCTTGGTGTCAGCAGGTAATCCCATTGCAGTCGCACTTCAGGAGACGAAGCTCAGAGACGGCCAAGGCTGCAATATTCACCACTATAAAACATATCAACATAACTTACCGAGCACAACAATTGCCCATGGAGGCGTCGCTCTTCTTATTCACTACAGCGTACCTTCTGTAGTATTTACGCTTCGCACTGAACTGCAGGCAGTGGCTACGACTGTTGATCTTGGGGATATAAAGATCACATTAGTATCGCTCTATCTACCTCCCGGGAGGCCTTCCCTGACGCTCAATTCCAGAGCCTGTTACGACAGCTGTCCCCGCATCACATAATATTAGGCGATTTCAACTCACATAGCACATTATGGGGCTGTTCCCGATCCAACAGCCGAGGAAGGCGTCTCGAAGATATAATCAACTAGAACGACATGCATTATGAACACAGGCCAACAAACATACATCTCTTTACCCTCAGGCGCGACGTCGGCCATCGACTTATTGCTTTGTTCTTCCTCTGTAGCAAATCGGTTTCACTGGCGCACCCACAGCAACCCCTGCGGAAGTGACCACTTCCCGCTGTGGGTGTGGTCGGATAGGCCCCATCCGGGAACACGGATTCCTAGATGGAACTTTGTAAAGGCGGACTGGGACAGTTTTACCTCTGACTGCGCTTTAGCATTCAGACCAGAGGCTGGTAAAACCGCTACCACCTTGTATGAAGAGATACGCTCTCGCATCCTGCAATCTGCTGACAGTTTTATTCCAAAAACTAGCCCACTCCCCCGCCGAGTACCAGTCCCCTGGTGGAACGAGGATTGCAGGTGCACCATTAGGGAACGGCGACGCTGTTTTAGAAAGTTCCAAAGGCGCCCTACAACCGAGAACCTAGTCGCGTTCCGACGCGCAAAAGCATTAGCGAGAAGAACTGTTAGAGATGCAAAAGGAAATCATGGCACGCTTACATTAACACAATTAATAGGCTCACACCACTCACGGCTGTCTGGAAACATATAAACCGCATCTCCGGTCGTACCGCCCCGACGCCCCTACCGGTTTTATCACGCAACCACAATTTGATCACTGACCCCACGGAAGTTGCTAACACCTTCGGAGCGGTGTGAGCCCAGCGCTGGCAGCTGGGAAAGACCGACCCTCGCTTTATCCGCCACAAAACAATTAGTGAAGGGACGCCGGTCGACTTCAACACCACCACCTCACTGTCTTTTAATGATTGTTTCAGCTTTGATGAACTGAGTACAGCACTCTCGCTCACCAAAAACACCGCAGCCGGGCCCGACAACATTCACTACAGCATGATTAAGAACTTGGACGAGCCATCACTTCGGGTGCTTTTATCATTCTATAACCATATCTGGACCACGCACGAATTTCCGGATACTTGGCAGGAGGCCATGGTAGTCCCTGTTTTAAAACAGGACAAAGACGGTAGTGACCCTCTCCACTACCGCCCCATCGCCCTGACTTCTAGTGCATGCAAGTTGTTCGAAAGAATGATTAACCGTCGCCTGACATGGTTTCTAGAAAGCACCGGCTTTCTATCCAACGCACAGTGTGGTTTCCGCGCCGGCCGGTCCACCACTGATCATTTAGTTTCACTTGACACAGCCGTTCGCCGCTCTCTTACGCGGAAACAGCACACCATCGCGGTCTTCTATGATATCGAGAAAGCCTATGATACGGCCTGGAGACATGCGATTCTCCGGAAGCTCCATGCTGCGGGAGTGAGAGGGCACATGGGCCATTTTCAGGCCAACTTTCTCAGGAATCGGTATTTTAGGGTAAAGGTAGGAAATGCCGTGTCAAGGAGGTTTGAGCAGCTGAGCGGGGTACCACAGGGAAGTGTCCTGAGTGTGACCCTCTTCGGGGTTTTAATCAATGACATCTGCAGTGCAATCCCTCCCACTGTTGAGAGATCGCTTTTTGTCGACGACCTAGCCGTCTGGATAAGCACCTTGACCACACTCTCTGCACAGCGACAGCTACAGCTATGTATTGACGGCCTGACCGAGTGGAGCCTCGTGAATGGTTTTAAGTTTTCGACTGAGAAAACGGTTTGTGTGCATTTCTGCCGCCGGACCCGCTACTGCCCAGAGCCGATGCTGAGGCTGTACGGGAGGCGAATCCCAGTCTCTGACCATGCCAAATTTCTTGGTTTAACCATCGACAAGCGTCTTACCTACACACAGCACATTATATTGACAAGAGACAAATGCATGAAACGCGCAAATGTATTAAAGATGGTATCACGCACATCCTACGGAGCGGACAGAATCACACTTTTACGCCTGTATCGAGCACTGGTAAGATCGGTCCTGGATTATGCTTCCGTGGTTTATGACGGTTCTCTAACGAGCACTAAGCAGCCCCTGGACGCAGTCCACCACGCCTGTATGAGAGTGGCCACTGGTGCTTTCCGCACCTCACGTAGAGTAAGCCTTCTGGCCGACGCTGACGAGGCCCCGCTTGACCTTAGGAGGAAGCGACTCGCACTTATGTATGCCACTAAGATCCGCCAATACCCAACCCACCCAACGTACAAATGGATCTTTGACCACTCTTTAATAGACTTATTCGCTGCGGGGAGGCAAAGCTCATCTTCGGCTCTGTGCAGCCGGATTTCACACTGGCTTGGAGAATCTAACATTAATATCACCATGATCGCAAAACAACGCCCAGGGACCCTAGAGCCATGGCGGGAAGTATCCGCCAAATGTGACACAAGGTTGATGCAGTATGGAAAGGCGCACACACTTCCACCAGATTTTGCGCAACTCGCTGCTGAAAGAATCCATTCATACACCGACCGCACAAAGTTCTACACTGACGACTCCAAGGGAGCAGCTGGAGCCGGATGTGCCTTTGTTAGCGAAGGAACCCGCCGCTGTTTCGGGCTGCCGAATGTTGTGTCGGTCTTTACAACTGAACTGTTTGCCATCTTGCAAGTTTTACGACACATCAGACACCTTTCTGGGACACGACATCTTATTATCACTGACTCAGCCAGCTCGCTGGCAGCGCTCCAATCTAGTCCTTTGCAGACATCGTGGCTTGTAGCTGCTATTCTAAAGCTATTGACTGCAATGGCTTCTCGTGGCTTTGACGTCCAGTTTCTATGGGTTCCAAGTCATATGGGTGTGACTGGCAACGAATTAGCGGACGAAGCTGCCAAGAGGGCGTGTTCGCTGGCTCCCCCGCAACGATTTCGGGTGCCAGCTGGTGACATCAAGGCCCTAATTGACCAGAATATACGTTCACAATGGCAGTAGAGATGGGAGGCGGAGCCAGACTGTGCGTTGAAGCACTTAAGACCACGCATTGGCCAATGGGAGTCGAGTTGCAGACGAAATAGGAGGGAGGAGGTTTGCCTCACTCGACTCCGCATTGGTCACTGCTATACCACACACTCGCACTATCTCAACAGCACGAACCCCAACATGTGTTCTCACTGTGGCAGCCGCCTCACTGTTCAACACGTTTTATCTGTCACTGACTCCTGTGAACAGCTTAAACGAATTCAGCGCCGGTTTTTCCCGCCGTTTCCACTGGAACAGATTTTAGGCGACAACACAGTCATAGACATCTGCCAGGTTCTACCATACCTGCGGGAGATCAAGTTTGACATCATCT
This sequence comes from Lepas anatifera, assembly GCA_034440635.1. Classification (NCBI taxonomy): domain Eukaryota; kingdom Metazoa; phylum Arthropoda; class Thecostraca; family Lepadidae; genus Lepas; species Lepas anatifera. The sequence goes on along the minus strand of JAOTON010000996.1, from coordinate 355,860 downwards.
ACAATCCCATCCCACCTATTTAGGTGGCATGTAGAGCTCGCAACAATCTAGGGCAGGTTTAAATTACATAGCATTAGAAACTAAGTAGGTTAAATAATGATGGGCGCGATATAGCCTAGACGCTGAAGGCGCACTATAAAACCCAATACACACACACACACACACACACACACACACACACACACACACACACACACACACACACACACACACACACACACACACACACACACACACACACACACACACACACACACACACACACACACACACACACACACACACACACAACACACACACACACACACACACACACACACACACACACACACACACACACACACACACACACACACACACACACACACACAACACACACAAACACAACACAAAAACAAAAAAAAAAAAAAAAAAAAAAAAAAAAAAAACAACACACACACACACACACACACACACACACACACACACACACACACACACACACACACACACACACACACACACACACACACACACACACACACACACACACACACACACACACACACACACACACACACACACACACACACACACACACACACACACACACACACACACACACACACACACACACACACACACACACACACACACACACACACACACACACACACACACACACACACACACACACACACAGACACAGACACAGACACAGACACAGACACAGACACAGACACAGACACAGACACAGACACAGACACAGACACAGACACAGACACAGACACAGACACACACACACACACAGACACAGACACAGACACAGACACAGACACAGACACACACACACACACACACACACACAGACACAGACACAGACACAGACACAGACACAGACACACACACACACACACACACACACACACACACACACACACACACACACACACACACACACACACACACACACACACAGACACAGACACAGACACACACACACACACACACACACACACACACACACACACACACACACACACACACACACACACACACACACACACACACACACACACACACACACACACACACACACACACACACACACACACACACACACACACACACACACACACACACACACACACACAAACTTCCTGCAAACAGAGCCAAGGATCCAACACAGCAGCCTGCGCTGCACGTGCACTCTATTGGGAGGCGAGATATTGAGTGGGACGCGGGGTGGCGCGGCAGCGTCGTAAACTTTTTTGTCCGGGTGGCTGAGACTTTTATGGCGTGCCAGAACCCTACCAGCAAGACCAGACATAACAACTCAAATGAACAGGATTGCGCCCCTGTCTGTATTGATAAGTCACTTCACATAAATGAACATCCCCAAAAAGAAAACAGATTGGCTCCACATACACTGCATTAAACAATTGTTATAGAATTTATCACCGGAGAAAGTTCAAGTATGGCGGTGTGTGTGTGTGTGTGTGTGTATTGGGGTTTTAGGGCGCTTTCAGCGACTTGGCCATATAGCGCCTTTCATTACAAGAACTTCCCAGGTGTTGATACTATATGTGGTTTCAACTCTGTGTCGCCTGAAAAGGTCACTTAAAAATGAGATGGTTAGCACAACTAAGTCTCCCAGCTTCTACCGTCATACATTTCAGATACGCACCAAGCCGTGCGTGCGTCCCACGCTTGTGGTGGTCTCTCCGTTCGCTCAGGATATCCGAGACACTTGGGTAGAGAGCGGCGAACGAAGGTCGTGTTTCTGTTCATGTAGGTCTCCCGGACTCTCGGCCCAGAATGCCTGTCATCACTAACAGCGCAAGGGCGCGGCATATCCTGCCAAACATTTTGGACTTCTCCAAAACTTTCTAGGGAGCCCCTTGCTTTATTTTAATAAGGAACTCTTTTTGGACTCTTGGCACCCAAATTTTCTTTCCTTTTGTGTCACGGAAGAGGAAATCTGGTTTTTGATGCTTTTTGGCGCCGTGTTGGGGAGATACCTTTTCTGAACTTGAGCAAGGGGAAAGCCTTCGCTTCAATTCACGGGACTCCGTGCCTGAGTGACCTGTGTCGATTGTGCTCGGCGGCGGTAATGGTGGAGGGTATGGTGGTGGTATAAGTGTAGAGTCGCTACCTGCGGGGTTGGCAATACCGCTACACTTGACTCCTTTCGAGCGCTGCGTCCTTTTGGTGGCGCTGAGGTAGAGCGCTCCGATTCACGTCTCTGTAGCTTGGTTTGCCTCTTTGCTACTTGTGCAGCAGCCCCCGAGTCAGAGACTGGCTGCTTCCCTCTCTCGTCAGTCTCAGCACCCTTCCCGGAGGGGTCTGCTGTTGGTGCGGCGTCCGATGCCATTACACCTCCTTCACGGGTACCCGCTTGGGTGCCCTTGTCAGCTGTGAGCCCACTATGATCGCCAAGCTGCGGTGCTGCTGGGGATACAACAGAGTTCCCTATTGGGTCAGTTTGAATGCACTTATCCTCTGTGGTCCTAACTCCACTTGTCTGGGTACTGGAGCAGTTAACTGGCCGTGGCACCCGCCCACTGCAAAGACTCATAAAATCACGGACCGATAAATGCTCGATATCCCGCAGGGAAGAGTCTAGATTGAAGGACGGCCTCTTTCGCTCAGGTCCGCCCACAAGGGCGTCACGATAGGGGAAGGACCGCATGGTAGTTTCCTCCATCACAGATGGTTTGGGAGAACCAGGTACCTCACAGCCGCTATCTCCCCGTGCTGCAACCTCTTTGGGAGACCTTCCCAGGACCCTACCTTTCATCTTTTCCCGCTCGGAAAGGAACATAGGGCAAGTGCGCGACCACGCCTCGTGGTCTCCATCACATCCGACGCACTTAGGGACGTAATCCTCGCAAGACGCTGAGCCGTGGCCTGCCAACGAGCACCTCCCACACTTCTCCTGTCCCCTGCAAGCCTTCGCCACATGGCCGTATCTGTGGCATCGGTAGCATCGCGTTGGGTCTGGTACGAATCTGCGCACGCGCACGGAAAGCCAGCCTACACGGATGGTTTGAGGCAACTCCGTGGTATTGAATGTAAGGACGAAAGTGTTTGTTGCTACGAGCTCACCGTTCAGCCTCTTACTCATTCTCCGCACGTTTGTCACCCCCTGTTCCTCCAAGCCACTCAATACGTCCTGTTCTGTCGACTCTGCGAGCTCCCGACAAGTCAACACCAGAAGAGCTGTTCTTTGTCGGGTGGAGAGCTACTGTCACTGGTATCGAAACTAAGGCGCCTCCTTCTCCCGGGTAGGAGAGGCTTTTAGCTGACAACAGACTGCACGTTTCTTCCTCTGAAGACATGGTGACATCCAACTTGGTGGCGTTGTGCCGATAGACATGGGTCGTGGTCCCAAATTTAGACAGAGCATGGACAACCTGAAAGGGATTATTTTTCCGATCCTCATCCAGAGTGAGGACCAGGACCTTAGAAGAGGTCTTGTCCCATGTAGGGGTAGAGGAGCCAGCCTGATCTGGTCTAGTCCGCGCGGAATGTCTGACTTCCATAATATCGGTGGTGTGCGAGGGTAAACTCAAGGTGGTCTGTACTGTGGCAGAGGTCGGGATCCGTGCAGTCTGGTTAGCGAAGGTTGAAGCTTGTAAAGATGCCATGAGAGATATATTTACCTTCGGCCCCCGGGTTACCAGCTGTCAATAGCTGGGCCAGGGGGGCTGGTACAGTGCCTACGGGGGCAGGTGCGCCCGTCTCAGAGGGGCGAGAGATACTCACACAACCCCTCCGATCAGAACCAACCCACCCCCTTGACGCCATCAGCCCAGTGGGCCGGCAGGGCCATGAGTCGGGACGAAGCAAAACGCGGCAGCCCTCACGCAGCGGAGACTGCGGTCCACCAGGCACGCGCAACAGGCCGGAGTCTCGCAAATCGACGGTTTCCGAAACCCCGGCCCGCGTCGCGCCCGGCAAGAACTATCACAGTCCCCACCGCGAAAGGCGCCGCGCCGCACGCCAGAAACATAATCCCCCTGCACAGCTGGACCGGGCGACAGTGCCCGTAGACACTGCCGCGTAGCTAGGCCGCCCGCGGCAGTCTACGGGCGGCTTACCCCCGGTTAGATCGAGATATCTGGGCCAAAGGGGGCGTGTTGGAGCCCTCGGGACTGACCCGCCCGAGGGGGACCTCAACCCCCCAGGATTCCGTCAACCTCGTCGCCGGGGCTCGAGATAGGCCTCGAGTGGGCGCCTTACACCCATAAAATGCCGAAGAAGGCAAATAACCGTGGAACCAACAACTTAAGCATAAAAAGGGGACAGGAACTAAAAATAATCAACAAAATAAGAAAACAAAAACTAACATGAGCTACATACTGGGAGGTGTAGGACAGAGCTGACCCGATCCAATACGGTTACCGACCAGGTAACAAAGGGCCCGTGAGGCAGCCATCAGCACCATCGCGGACCTCATCACCAGAGCCGCCGACGACAGACGCCGACTCTAACCGACTGAGGTCGGAAGAGGCGGCGGCCGCCGGAGTAGGAGGAGCCAGCCAAGTATGGCTCCAGCTTAAGCTCTAGCGGAAGGCCGGCATGCCGCCGGCAGAAAGTCCGAGTCACCTGTTTAGCTTCGGCCCGACATTTGCTACGGTGCACCGTTTATGTGTGTGAACATGCCACTTATAGCGCGGAGAGGCAGCGCCGCCAAATTGCTGCGGTGGCGGTGAAGGCCGCACGGCGCGTCCGCTCAACCTCAACGCTGCCCAACTGCCTGAACCCCGGGCCGTCAACAGGCCGAGCGGCGGCAGCGCTCGGCAGCACTTGGTAGCTTCACCCGCTGCAGACAACGAGTTCGCCGAAGTCGTTAGTTGCCATAGCAACGTCGGTTGGCGCTTGCGTGTCGGGGTGGGTTGCAGTGACGGGGCAGCCCTCAGCGGACGGAGCCGGGCCCCCGGGGTGTGCCGGAGGAGACAGGGTTAGTGCTGCGCTGCTCTGCCAACGGAGGCCACGCCAGCACGTGAGCCGTCCGGAACAGGGAGGCCGGCGATGGCGCGAGAGACGGCGCCGTGCTTCGCCGAACGGCTTCCGGCCGGTGGCGACGTCGGCTGCCGGGGTGCGTCGTTTGCGGAGCGGCGGCGCGCTGGTTCCAGTCCGACTAATGACAGACGGCATGCAACCCCACATTAGCCGGCTGAGCAGTCCTGTCAGCAGAGACACCACTGACAACCTCAGCACAGGCCTCATACCCAGGTGGGCCATCTAGCAGGAAGCCTGGAATCGCGGTGGACCGGCGCGGCACACGCAGACGACGAGTCGGCACCGGAGTCGGCTAATAAGCACGGTCCGCGCCGCTGCCGATGATTGATTTGTCCGGCTCTGTCGCGTCGGACGCCCTGAGGGCACACCCAGGACCCGGCCGGGGCCCGCTCCGCTGGCGGCGACCACCACACCGCCCAATAATGACTTATTTGTTTCGACGGCGCGGTGCGAGCCTACTTGACAAAGGCGCGGGGCGGTGCGTTATAGCTGTTTTTACTGTGCGACCGACATCCTTGTCGACGCACCCTGGGTGGCGTCGGCGGCGAGCGGCGGCGGAGCCTCGACGGGGCTGGCCGGCGCCGCAGGCTACCACCAGGCGGGGTGACGTGGCGAGGAGAGAGGCGTGGCCGCCCCCTCATCCTGCTCTGCCGGGCCGCGGCCCACTAATGGCAGGGCTGGGGCACTCGCGTCCGCCCCTGAAGACACTGTAGAGGCCGGAGCAGAAAAATAGCTGGCAGAAACAAAGAGAAACTAGGAAGACACAACACCGTAGAAACGGAAGAGCATAAAGGAACACATTCCAGACATGGGGCAGAGGGAAAAACTTGGAAGTGGAGACAGTAGAAAAAATATAAAGCAAACAGGGATGTAGATCAGGAAGATGCACAGCCAGTGGAAGAGAGACCAACGAAATCAGAAAAACAAGAGGCCATAAAGAGAGCACGAGTGTGAAAGGACGGGGAGTAGGCCGCTCAGACCCGTCGCTATCTGGCGCGTCGCGTCCTTGGTAGTGACTAGAAAAGCATCACGGCGTGTGCTGACGGTGCAGATGCTACTCACGAGCTGGCGAGGCGGCCCGGCAGGCTTACCGCCGAGGTCGCGGCCCAACCATCCGGCGGTGCTCTCAACACGCGCCGGCTGCCAGGCACCATATCGGGCTGCCAGAGACGGGCGTCCGACGGCATTGAGAGCAGCGCTAACGCCGCAGAGCACGCGATCGGCGCGGCCCGATCGGGCCGGATCAGTTGCCACTGCCGCTGCTGCTGCCGGCTGGCCTCGGCACCGAGACACAGCTGAGCCCCGCCGGTGTCACCTATGGAGAGGGTGCATCTCCACCACTGCCGCCCGGCGCCGAGGCCCAGCTGAGCCCCGCCGGTGTCACCTATGGAGAGGGTGCATCTCCACCACTGCCGCCCGGCACTGAGGCCCAGCTGAGCCCCGCCTCGCTGGCGAGGTACGGCTCTGGTGCCGGTCTACCCTGAGCATATCGCCGTCCATCTGGCTGGAGAGCACGCCAAGAGCCTGGATGTGCGGGTCCGGACCAAAGAGTGCAGCTGCCCAGCTGCCGATGTTCCCACCGCACTGCTGAGGTTCTCTACAGGGCCGCTCGGAGGGAGGAACAAAACGGGTAATAGCAAACCTATAACGTCTACGAGGTATACGGCCTCACCGCAGAAGTTCAGGAGAGCACTACAGTAGAAACTTATGGATGCCGATGTCTGTTCAAATATGTTTTTTATTCGCGAATACTGCTCCATTCAATCATATTTCCCCTCATTGTTTTAGTCCAATTAATCGTCCATTTTGTTCTTTGGTGAGGAGCTCTAGCCTCAGTGGTCGCTACCAGATCGGATAAGCAGCCACCGCCTATGCTCTGTCAGAAGATTGATCTGGTATACCGATGTCATTCACCGCAGACGACCTCGTCGCTCGCTCCGGTTCGGCCATTATCCGGTCCAGCGCCGCCGCTCACGCCGCCGTCAAATATATTTCCAAAGTGAGACAGCGTCCGGCCGGCAGCTCGGCGCCATTCGTCGCCACTGCACGGCGCTGAGCGGCGACGACCCGCCGCCGCCGCCGCCGCCGCCACACCGGTCCCACCTAAGTGGCCACTTTAGTGTGCGGTGTTGGTGGCGGGTACCGTTCGGAGGAGGCACGATGTTGGTGGCGAGCTGTAGTCGCCGCGGCGACGGCGGCAACAGTCGCTGGCGATAGTCAGCGCCGCGATCGGCGGTCATCCGGCCGACCCTCCCAGCCTCCGGTGACAGCCGCGCCTCTGCCGGCTTAGTCCGAGTGCAGCATGCAGCACTGTCGTCCCGTCCAGCTGGGCCCGGTCGGATCACCGTTGTAAGCCGCTCCACGTGGGCCGCGACATTATTGTAAGCCTCGCCGCGGTCGGTCGCGACTGTGTTGAAGTGTTAAGCCGACTATGTGATGTGATTTATGCAACAGCATGTACGGAGGGTGCGCCGAGGAGGAATGGTACTTATGAGACCAGGAAGAAGTGTCACGCTGATGACAGAAAGTACTTGTGCAGATAACACCGATGAAACATGTGCATACGCGGTGCCTTACTGAATTCATCAAATGGCATCCGGCTGGATGTTATACCTGGATAGCGATCGGTGACTGTCCATGACTCCGTGCCAATCAGCGAGAGAAGCCCATGCCGCATATCGGCGATAACAGCCGGTCTACCGTCATAAATAACGGACAATTAACGGGACAAACTGTTCCGTTGGATACTGAGCTGAGCTTTGATTCGTATAGGTTACTGATAATTATGTATATCTGTCAATAATAGCAGGGGATGAGGATTTTGAAAGATTCAGGGGCGTCATCAGATGGAAGGGGCGCTTACAGCTGAGCCAGGCCCTTCCCACTTCTGGCTAAAAGCGTGTTTCTAAAAATTACCCTTTGCACTAAAATAGTAAAAAAAGCTCCGTTTAAGGGGACAATTTTCCCCTTGGATAGCTGCAGCATTTTTTAAACACAGCAAAAACGTGTTTACTTAATCATCTGGCCGAATGAATTATAGAAAAATTACAGAGGTTGCCACCGCTGTTCACCCCTCGCTCGATAATCCTTGGCAACACCCTTGGATGTACCCTCTGTGCAGCCATTCCCAATTTCTGGAATATGATTCTGTGCACAGGACCGTAGCGATTGCAGAAGATCAGTCCACCAGCAGCTAGGGATTCGTGCCGGTATGCAGTCAGAGATACAAATCCTTCAGACATGTAGCTCTGAAGGCTTTGCAATTCTTAGCCGGTTGCACGGGCCGATCATAGATTTTCCCCGAAGAAAAATCTATGCGTGGACTGCAGTCCTTTTGCGAACACCACGGCCGGCCCGCAGCCAGAGTTCGGCAGGGAGTCGGTCGAAAACAGAGCAACGGCAAGGAAAGGATATACATTCAAAGACTGCTGCAATGGCGGATTCAAGAGCGGTTAGGGGCCCAAGCAACCCCGAGATTTCTGAGTGGCCTTAGTAATCACTAAGTTCGAAGTGATTCGGGTACAGGTGGGGTAGTTAGGGTCGAACCTCTAGCCCCACCCGAAATGAAACTCTGCATCCACCAGTGCTGTGCTGGCCTAATGTCAGGCTTTGCATGTTTATCATTGCACACTGTCCACTGCGCAGCCTCGATTTTATTCAGTGCTGGCTCGGCCTCATGGATAGCCGGCAACGCATTCCGCACTTATTAGGAAGCTGTCAAGAAGCAGAAGGTTTTTATTGCAGAGAGTAACTGTATCAGCTGCAACATTCATATTCAGATCCACGCGGCGACACGGAGGGTGGTTTTTGTGAACGGATTTGGAAGTGAAAACCACCTTTGCCTTTCACGACACGTTGCAATTGTCTTCAAAAGCGGCGGCGGCCGGAGCTGGTGCCGGGGCGCCCTCCAGCTCTGGCGACTTCCTCTCCTGCGGCTGTCCGTCCTGGGCGCCAGGATATAATGCATCTCCCAGAGCAGTTGGCGCCGTAACAGCACGACAGTAAAGCACCCGACTTTCACTCTCGAACATATGTCATGGCTCGGCCCAGTGCACCGATACGGTCAGTTTTATGGCGCATTTAAGGTGGTCGATGAACCAGTGGTGAAATACACTGCAGCAAACGCAATCGCGGCCAATTAAAGCGGTGTACACGGGCGAAGAGTTGTCTATCAGGGCTGTGATCTTGTCTCGTGAGAGCGGAATACGTTGAATCACTGCCGCCATCACGAGCGCGCCCCTGATGGCGGCGTTTTCGCTTTCACTGCCCCGCCGTGCCAAATCACCGGACCAGCTCTGGACCGAGGGCGCTCCACCCTGTACTCCAGGTCAGCCCGCCGCCCAGACCCCACAGTTAGCTCATTGGCAGCCCGCTTTCCACATAGGGCTGGCTTTAAACGATGGAAATAGGCATTGTTGAAGCAGTTTAAAACCTAATGAAATGCTCTCATTACTCGTCAACAGAAAATAAAACGCGTATCAGACATACATCAGACTTTTTGATATGCTAACCTTTCTGGCACTTTAAGTGTTTTTTTTGTCGTTTCTTCCAACTGGGGGCAGTGCTCGGGGTTGCTCCAGACCCTGGAGTTTGTATCACAGAGTATGCTGGAGTCTGCAGTAAGTATTCAGCCGCCAGTTTGTTTGACACTTGTCTCCGTCATGCCGTGGCAGAGAGAAGCAGCTTCCTGCACGCATCTTCAGCAGATAACACTGGGGAGTGGATAACTCTGTGGCCTCAACGAGACTTGTATGGGAACACACTGTTCTGACGGAGATACAACTAGCACTGATGCACAGCGACATCGTGACAGTGCACACTGCACGGCCACGGCGCGTATGCGGGAACAAACCCCGGGAAACACAACATGTCCCAACGTCTGCCTCTGGTTCCGAATACCTTTTACTAATATCGATGTCACAGCTCATTATTTACCCCAACAAGAGAAAACTACGAGCACACCACATTGAAAGGATTAAGTTGCACAAACGGCAAACTAAGTACACCGCAGTAAACAGGAAACTAAAGCGCCACTTGGATAAGAACTCCGTGACGAGTCCGAAGGTGGTGACCGTAGGGTGGTGGACCGTCAACCTCCTAGCCTATTCTCAGTGGTCGCCAGATGTATCTACGTAATTATTTGGGATTCTGCATGAGTGCCTTGTAACCAGCGCTGGTGAGAGGGCGGCTGAGCTGGCGTCGGTGGCAGAAAGTGCCAGCGTTGGACCTCAGGCTGCTCTGGGGAAGGCTGATACAGCAGCGCTGGGGTGACACGGGCAGGGCTGCCAGACGGCAGTCGACGGGTAGGCTGGGAGGCCTGCCTAACGGACCACCCTGCCTGACGGACCGGCAAACAGGCACAGAGCAGAGCAGGCAGGCACATACCACTGCACCTGAGGAACAAAACGGCTCAAGACCAGGTGGCCGAGGATATTGTGGACTGAGCTATTGAGCTTACAGGCCACATAAGCAGCTAAAGACTAGGTGTGATTTGCAGGGACACCTCACTATTCTGTACGGTTCGGGGGGTGGGGGGGGGGTAGGAGAGGTTGGTGTGTGATATCTTAGTGGCGGGACGGTAACTAAAATAAGAGCAGGCAGCACGATTTCAGAAAGAATATATCGCCCCAGGACCACCTAGCCCTGCCTTTCCATTCGGTGGCGGCTTGCGAGGTTGAAAGGTGAGGGGCTGAGGGGCTGGAGACGGTCCGTTAGGGCAACTGTGAAACAGATCATCAATTTACCGCGCTAATGATCCCAAGGAGGAACATAAGCGTCAGACGGCTACTTTCAAGCTCGTTCAAAACAAAAAACCAACAGAACTAAACGGTAACGTATTGTGGGAAAGAAAAGGAAATGGGCCATTTTCAACAAAGCCACTGAGATAGTGCTGCCTGCTATCTGCCAAGAGAGCGGAACACCGTTTAACTAAGTGTAGGTACCGACACGGCAAACCGGCGGCGCTTCAGTTAGACTGGCGGCCGCCGCTCCGGCCCGCTCGGGTTCATCGACTTGTGCGCCGGGCCGACACCGAGAGGCGGAGCAGCGATGTCAGACACTGTACCCCTGCTGACGGACAGAGGCCGCCGTGGCCCCGTGTCGGAGGGCGTACCTGCCAAGTGCCGGTGGACCGGCAGTTAAACCTCTAACCCTATGTTTACCAAACCCACGGGCCCGCCGGCCGCGATCATCTAGCCAAGAATGCATGGTCCGGGGCGGCTGCTTCTCTGAACCGGGACGCGCTGGTCGGTCATGCGGGGAGGAGGGGCGCAGCGCCAGCACCGAGGCGGCTCCAGGCGTCAGACACACGGAGCAATAGCTCTCCAACCGTCACTTTGGAACATTAATCACTTTATTCATGATTAATATACACCCTTCCTTTATCAACAGAAGTGTTGACAACCACCAGCTCATGCACAAGTCTTCATAAATCTTCCTTCCAAGTATACCTCTGAAATCTACAAATTGCAAGGGGCAGGAGGAACGTTGCTGATGTAAGGACGTAAGGCCAGACGTCATATACCCTTAAAAGTCAGATCACAAGGCCAGCGAGCAACGATGTAAGGCAGCGAAGTATCGTGATGAGACAGCCGCCGACAGTTACACATTGCAACAACAGCCAAGAACTATTCCCTGCAAAACTGGATGAACTTGTACAGGCTACATCCCATTAAGGGCCCGGCAGTCGTCTGCTTGAGTCGGCTACTCCGCTCCTTGCAGACTCTTCATTGGTAGCGGAGCAGCGGTAACGGTCTCTATATCTCAAAAGTAGCGAAGTAGCCAGAAGCGAACTATACAAATTAAAAACTGCTACTACTACCAATAGCCTGTTAAGAGATCTTAGAAGACATCGTAAAAAGGAAATGAAGATTGAGAGAAATTATCAGAAAAAACAAAAGGCCTTGATTTAATATATGTTTTTCCGTTTTTGTTTTGCACATCTTACAATAAACAGTTTTTAATGAATATATAATCAGTACTTTCCCCGGAAGCTGTTGAGAAAAGAAAAAGTAGCTTTTTGGGTAGCGGATTGGTAGTGTTGTATAGTAAAGGCAGCAGAGGCGCAGCAGGGTGGCGGATAGCGGCTTTGCAGTCTTGAAAAAGTAGCACTAGCAGCTCCCAAGGTAGCGGAAGTAGCTGCTATTAAAAACACTAGCGGCACCCACCTCTGATTCCGGTTGATAATTATCTCGATTTTTAGATATGATGGAGATATCAAAGGCACTTTCGTCCACGTCATAAAATGATAGGCAATGGTGCCTGATAAAAACTAAGTTGGTCCAATTTCAAGATTAGTATACTTCACGACTACATCACCCCTGTGGAGTCAAAGATCCAAATGTCCTACGGCCAACAATTCCTACGCTTGATGTATTTAGAAAAAGAGTCATGGAAGAGAACAATTTAACACTGATATTTAATTAAAAGAAAACTTGTTGATCATCCGAAATTAGGCTTTTGCACATGTCTTTGATTAGTACATCTTCTTTTCGCCGACAAGTGCACAAAAATACATTGCATTCCTCCTCCACTAAGGGGGAAAACCCCGCCGCCTGAAACCTCAAAAGCATCAACGATGAAACGAAAATGATTGCTTTAATTGTTATTCGAGAGCTATTAAGCTTCAAAAGAGTATAGATTTAGCGTCAAGGGAGCTCTAGAGTCTAGATTAGCTCTAGAGGCTAATCTTGAATTTTCAGCGTTTAAAGTAATTTCGAAGGAAGTGACGTTTTCTTCAACGAGGGTACCGGAAAAGTTTGATCATTCTAAACCATTCGTTCCCAGTTATCGAGATATCGGCTATGAAATCGAATAGACTACTTTCAAGTTGACATATAAGTAGCGGAACATGTCATCTTAACATGACGCTTGTCCCCTGCCGGCATAACACACAAATATCATTCAGTGACACACATATAACTCAGCAATAATTGGTTTAAGCATGTGCATGGTAAAACCAAAACAGTTCTGGCAAGATTTCGTCAGGTTGTTCACAGCCAGTGTCTTACAACGTTTTATGTTGTGAATTTTTTCCTTGAAATATGAAAAAACAGGCTGCATACGTAAGAACGAGCAAGATCCCAAAAACACTATAATGCCAGAAATATGAATACAATAAAAGCGATTAGTCAAGAATATTCCGAAATTCCACGATGTATGTCTTCACAACTTCTGTGATCGTCCAGTACATATATAAGTATGATTCTGAAGAACGTAAAACCAAATAATACCAAAATTACCCAGACTAAATTGGAATTCAATGTTCCAATACGTTTGTTCATATTCTGAAAAATACAGCTTATCATGTGTGTTAGGTACCCAGACTCAATGACTCATGTATTCAAGGACACCTGCAGGGATCTAAAAAATGGTTACCTGGTCGCTGATGAAACCGCTGAGGCTGAAAGTGGTCTCACTGGGGGGGGGGGGGTATTCGCTAGATATGGCCTAGTCACTAAGTGCACCCTAAAATCCCAATACACACGGTCTCACTGACCTTATAAAGCAGTCTCTGCCTCTTTTATATCATATAATTTCATCTGGTTCACTATTTTCTTTTTATACAAACATTGCAACAAAAAGTGAATCCATTTTTTTGTATACCAATCCAATTTTTTAGGACCTGCCCAGTCTATCCTATCCAAATTAAATTAAAACAAAAGCATGGAGCCAGCACCTTGAATTCTGCTGGCTTAAATATATGGCAACCTCACTGTAACTACAACCAATTTACACAGCAGCTGGTGTGTACACAAACGTTGCTCAGCAAGAAAGTTATGGTAGTATTTTGCAATTGCTTCATTTTATTAAGGTTAGAATTCAGAGAATAAGATGTATGGCTTTTGGAATACCTATAAAAATAGAAAATTGTATATCTTAGATCAGATTGAGGCTTAACATGTTAAAATGTGTGTTAACGACTGCGGATCTCAGTGCAAATCCTACCTTTTTGAGCATACTTATTTAAAACTCCTCTCACTTGAGCAAAAATGATATGAGACATTTTATCTGAGCCAAGCAATCCAACATAAGTTGACATCAGCACACAAGTAAACTTAATGATAGCAATGTTTAAAGATTTCAAAATACAACCACAGCATGATAAAACATAACCCATCACAGTCACACCAGGAACAGGTTACAAAGTATGGCAGTTTTGGCAAATCTTGGCAGTGTGGAACACCCTGCCCCAAGACTGGTGCAGGTGGTGAGTATTTTGGAGGGAAAAGACTGCTTCCTATGTTTTGTATTGATGTGGGCTTTTTGGAGTGTTCAAACTGATCCATAATTAACACGTAAAGTACCAATACAAATGAAATTGAAATGACCACTACCTACCTGGCTACATAGAATGAGAAGGTACGTGGCATAAGACCCAATACTGATACCTAAGTGCCACACAAAAATTGCAGACAATGCAAAATGCAGTGAAAGAATACTATATGAATACCATATTTTCTATTTTTAATGAGGGATCAGTGTCAATTATTTCACCCAAGATCAGTGGAAATTGTAGGTGGCTAGCGATGCGTTATAAATGGTACAACTTGATTGGCCTCCTGCCATACTTTGAACAATGAGGGATAGTGTGCAGATGCTATGCATATTTATGTCCACAATTAGTATGGAAAAAAACTTTAAATTACCAGCCTTGACCTGTGTCCACAGCTTCTCTTGCAATCCAGTTGGACCACTGACCACCAGGGCCAAACTGACTTTCCGGGTAGATATTTTTCACAGCAAGACCCTCGTGCTGCTGCTTGGTGTTCCAGTAAATGTTTTGATCAGTACTGGACTATGAGCATCCTTTGTAACCACATTTACATTGCCTTCGAATCCTTTTTTCTGCGCTTGCAACGGTTTCTCATTTTCCCTTCCCTGATCACCACCATTTTGACGTACAATCTCACTCAGCCAGCACCCGGACATTCTGAACTGAACATACGTAATCACCCACTGACCCACTGCAGCAAAAAATAAGCAGCAAACAAGGACAGCGGAACCTTTAAAATAATACCACCTAACTACCTAATAATAATTTCCACATACCAACCTCCTCTCTCGTACACAAGTATGTATGTAAAAGGCCTTGGTACACAACAATCTCGATTTTCGACGACACTATTCCACCGATCCGTTTGTGTTTTGGGTATCTTGCCACCGATAAGGGCAGTATTAAAGAATGTCATCCGAGAAGTAAATGCTCCAATCACAGAAGACCTACTGATTCTAGTATCATCTACTGCTCCGCGGTAAGTGAGGCCAAGTGAGACCATCCATCAGCGCTGATGAACTTTTTAGAGCCCATTGCGTTAACATAAGATGGTCTCAGTCCAGCACTGATGAAGGTCGGATGGCTTCAGAGTCGCCGCAGATGGTATCAGTGATGTCATCGCAAGTATTTTTCTAATAGCCCAATGGTAGGCCTTATTCTGATACTGGCGACTTTTTGGGAGACTAGACGAATATTCACAGGGATGAAGAACAGCTACCAGCCAGCGCAAGAATGTACCAGAGTTAGGTACTTGGGGTGCACACTGCACAGTACCAAAAAGGGAATACCGTTACCAAATAGGTTAAAAACCACACTTTTACTTGGGGAGTTGTATTTGTAGGTGCCTCTCGTCAATCGTGGTACTGTGTTCCCAATTTTCTATCTTGTTCAATTAAAAAATTGGTCTCAAAAGTCCGTAGGAATGGCCTTTCAGTGGTCGCTGATGGCATCAGCAGATCAGTGTTTTTTTAGACCCCTGGACACCTGCCCTCCCCAGTGATTTCACTCGCTTACTTATTTTTATTTGCTAATTTTAGAAAAAAATTCCTTTGGGCAATTATCTGCCACGCCGCCACTGATCTGATTCACCTGACAACGATCCGATCGTCGCTTTTAGCCCGCGCCCCATCAGAGACCCGACCCTTTTCCCGTCACCCACGCCCCTACCTGTGACCTCTGTCCAGCAGTCGGCGCTGGCCGCGTCCCTTATCAGCGTGCCCGAAACTGAGACGGTGCAATTTTCCGAGCAGTTTGAGCCGCGGCAGCGGCGGCCGGGCCGAATTAGTGGTGTTCCAGCGCCTGCGGCGCGGTCCCGAGCACAGACACTCCCGCTCCCTCCCCACCGCCGCCGCCGCCGCCAGCGCAGCCGGGCCTTGAGAAGAATGGACCGCATAAAAATGAATTGCTAGGTTCAGTGGGCAGCTGGCGAGCCTATGGCGGAGATCTGGCCGTCGACGACACGCCGCAGTCGGAGACCGGTGGGCAGCATGTCGTCTCCCCAGCGCGGCAGATAAGTATTCACGCGGGACAAGCAGTGATGCGTAGAAAGCTGCACGGAACAGTGGAATGACCGGCTGTTCAGGCTCGGCGCCGTCTCATCGTTCAGGAAGCTGACGCTCCGGCTTCTCTGCTGATTTGCCTGCCCGACCTTCACAGTGGCGGCGAACCCTCGCCAGATCCCGCAAGCCCAGCTCCTGAGGCTGCATCGCGGCCAAACTGCACAATGAGCCAGCTGAGCTCGACAAGATGGCCGACACATTACGGTCCTCATGCATACTGGCATGCTGGGCGTTCATCATACAAATGTGCCGAAACAGCGCTAGTCACGGCGCGGCGCGGGCGGCGCGGGCGGGACCGATTGGGGCCGAGCTCGTGACTGGGCCGGCGTCATCCGTCAGTCGACACCAGCGGCCGCGGCACGCCGCATTAGCCGCCAAGTGGACCAGTACTCCACACAGACACAGAGCCCGGAGACGCCGCCTCACCGGCAGCCGCAGCCCTAGCTGCAGCCGACTCCTTTACTGCCGCTGCGCTCGAGTCTGTAGAAAGCGTCTGTAGACGCCGCTCTGAGCAGCGCGCGCGACTGTCTATTGTGGAGGAGAGCGCCGCACGCAGGCCCACAGCGGTGTTGGGAACAATACGACAGTCAACACGGCTGCGTACTCAGCCGCGGCGGTGGGGCCGGGCTGTGGAGCGGCGCGCGGGCGAAAGTCAGTGTCGTCGGCCTGCCATCTGACGGGCTGGGCACTGATAACAGCCGCCAACTACCGGTGACCACGCAGCACCCCACCTCAAGGACAATGACAACAGCCGCGACCACGCAGCACCCCACCTCAAGGACAATGACAACAGCCGCGACCACGCAGCACCCCACCTCAAGGACAATGACAACAGCCGCGACCACGCAGCACCCCACCTCAAGGACAATGACAACAGCCGCCGACTACCTGCAACCACGCAGCACCCCACCTCAAGCACATGCGCGAGAAAGGCTTGGAATGGCAGATGTGCAGGCTACAGGCGGACAGCAGCCTTAGCATTAAAGCTTGCGCTCCGGTTGGCCTGGAGCCTTTCGACAGCGAACTGCTGGAGCAGCGCTGTGGTAGCCGTGCTCACTACAAGTAACGCATTCAAACAGAAATACCTGTAAAAAGTCCGACCGGCAAAAAGACGTACGCTTGTCGGTGATGTACACTGGACAGGGCTTGGCCGATCCACGTGAACTTCCCTCTAAATTCATTATAGTCATCCAGCGTGACATAATCGTTGTTAGCCCTGCCTTGTCCTTCCAAAGGTTTGATAGAAAACAGTATTCCTGGTGTTTCGGTAGTGACTTAGCTCAGCTATGTCCGGACAAACAAACACCACGTCAGGACATTGCGGACCGTTGAAACACTTTTCTAGCGAGCCGCCGACACCGGTATTCCCGTCTCCAGATCAAACACAACCAAGCTGCATCCGCATCTGCACACTCGCAATCAGCGGCAGTCTGGGTCTGAGGCACGCCACTGACTAACAGCACGGCTGGGCAGGTGAGACTGACACTGCGCTGTAATGTCGGCAGGACCTCAGCAGGTCGGTAGGCATGACTGAGGCACGACCTGTGTAATATCAGCAGGACCTCAGCAGGTCGGCAGGTATGACTGATGCTGTGCCGTAATGTCAGCAGGACCTCAGCAGGTCGGCAGGTGTGACTGAGGCACGACCTGTGTAATGTCGGCAGGACCTCAGCAGGTCGGCAGGTGTGACTGAGGCACGACCTGTGTAATGTCAGCAGGACCTCAGCAGGTCGGCAGGTATGACTGATGCTGTGCCGTAATGTCAGCAGGACCTCAGCAGGTCGGCAGGTGTGACTGAGGCACGACCTGTGTAATGTCAGCAGGACCTCAGCAGGTCGGCAGGTATGACTGAGGCACGACCTGTGTAATGTCAGCAGGACCTCAGCAGGTCGGCAGGTATGACTGAGGCACGACCTGTGTAATGTGAGCAGGACCTCAGCAGGTCGGCAGGTATGACTGAGGCACGACCTGTGTAATGTGAGCAGGACCTCAGTTGGTCGGCAGGTATGACTGAGGCACGACCTGTGTAATGTGAGCAGGACCTCAGTTGGTCGGCAGGTATGACTGAGGCACGACCTGTGTAATGTCGGCAGGACCTCAGCAGGTCGGCAGGTGTGACTGAGGCACGACCTGTGTAATGTCAGCAGGACCTCAGCAGGTCGGCAGGTATGACTGAGGCACGACCTGTGTAATGTGAGCAGGACCTCAGCAGGTCGGCAGGTATGACTGAGGCACGACCTGTGTAATGTGAGCAGGACCTCAGTTGGTCGGCAGGTATGACTGAGGCACGACCTGTGTAATGTGAGCAGGACCTCAGTTGGTCGGCAGGTATGACTGAGGCACGACCTGTGTAATGTCTGCAGGACCTCAGCAGGTCGGCAGGTATGACTGAGGCACGACCTGTGTAATGTCGGCAGGACCTCAGTTGGTCGGCAGGTATGACTGAGGCACGACCTGTGTAATGTGAGCAGGACCTCAGTTGGTCGGCAGGTATGACTGAGGCACGACCTGTGTAATGTGAGCAGGACCTCAGTTGGTCGGCAGGTATGACTGAGGCACGACCTGTGTAATGTCAGCAGGACCTCAGCAGGTTGGCAGGTATGACTGAGGCACGACCTGTGTAATGTCAGCAGGACCTCAACAGGTCGGCAGGTATGACTGAGGCACGACCTGTGTAATGTGAGCAGGACCTCAGCAGGTCGGCAGGTATGACTGAGGCACGACCTGTGTAATGTGAGCAGGACCTCAGTTGGTCGGCAGGTATGACTGAGGCACGACCTGTGTAATGTGAGCAGGACCTCAGTTGGTCGGCAGGTATGACTGAGGCACGACCTGTGTAATGTGAGCAGGACCTCAGCAGGTCGGCAGGTGTGACTGAGGCACGACCTGTGTAATGTCAGCAGGACCTCAGCAGGTCGGCAGGTATGACTGAGGCACGACCTGTGTAATGTCAGCAGGACCTCAACAGGTCGGCAGGTATGACTGAGGCACGACCTGTGTAATGTCAGCAGGACATCAGCAGGTTGGCAGGTATGACTGAGGCACGACCTGTGTAATGTCGGCAGGACCTCAGCAGGTCGGCAGGTATGACTGAGGCACGACCTGTGTAATGTGAGCAGGACCTCAGTTGGTCGACAGGTATGACTGAGGCACGACCTGTGTAATGTGAGCAGGACCTCAGCAGGTCGGCAGGTGTGACTGAGGCACGACCTGTGTAATGTCAGCAGGACCTCAGCAGGTCGGCAGGTGTGACTGAGGCACGACCTGTGTAATGTCAGCAGGACCTCAACAGGTCGGCAGGTATGACTGAGGCACGACCTGTGTAATGTGAGCAGGACCTCAGCAGGTCGGCAGGTATGACTGAGGCAGGACCTGTGTAATGTGAGCAGGACCTCAGCAGGTCGGCAGATATGACTGAGGCACGACCTGTGTAATGTCAGCAGGACCTCAGCAGGTCGGCAGGTGTGACTGAGGCACGACCTGTGTAATGTCAGCAGGACCTCAACAGGTCGGCAGGTATGACTGAGGCACGACCTGTGTAATGTGAGCAGGACCTCAGCAGGTCGGCAGGTATGACTGAGGCACGACCTGTGTAATGTGAGCAGGACCTCAGTTGGTCGGCAGGTATGACTGAGGCACGACCTGTGTAATGTGAGCAGGACCTCAGTTGGTCGGCAGGTATGACTGAGGCACGACCTGTGTAATGTCGGCAGGACCTCAGCAGGTCGGCAGGTATGACTGAGGCACGACCTGTGTAATGTCGGCAGGACCTCAGTTGGTCGGCAGGTATGACTGAGGCACGACCTGTGTAATGTCAGCAGGAAATCAGCAGGTCGGCAGGTGTGACTGAGGCACGACCTGTGTAATGTGAGCAGGACATCAGCAGGTCGGCAGGTGTGACTGAGGCACGACCTGTGTAATGTGAGCAGGACATCAGCAGGTTGGCAGGTGTGACTGAAGCACGACCTGTGTAATGTCGGCAGGACCTCAGCAGGTCGGCAGGTGTGACTGAGGCACGACCTGTGTAATGTCAGCAGGACCTCAGCAGGTCGGCAGGTGTGACTGAGGCACGACCTGTGTAATGTCAGCAGGACCTCAGCAGGTCGGCAGGTGTGACTGAGGCACAACCTGTGCAATGTGAGCAGGACCTCAGCAGGTTGGCAGGTATGACTGAGGCACGACCTGTGTAATGTCGGCAGGACCTCAGTAGGTCGGCAGGTGTGACTGAGGCACGACCTGTGTAATGTCAGCAGGACCTCAGCAGGTCGGCAGGTATGACTGATGCTGTGCCGTAATGTCAGCAGGACCTCAGCAGGTCGGCAGGTGTGACTGAGGCACGACCTGTGTAATGTGAGCAGGACCTCAGCAGGTCGGCAGGTGTGACTGAGGCACGACCTGTGTAATGTCAGCAGGACCTCAGCAGGTCGGCAGGTATGACTGAGGCACGACCTGTGTAATGTGAGCAGGACCTCAGCAGGTCGGCAGGTATGACTGATGCACGACCTGTGTAATGTCGGCAGGACCTCAGCAGGTCGGTAGGCATGACTGAGGCACGACCTGTGTAATGTCAGCAGGACCTCAGCAGGTCGGCAGGTATGACTGAGGCACGACCTGTGTCATGTCGGCAGGACCTCAGCAGGTCGGCAGGTGTGACTGAGGCACGACCTGTGTAATGTCAGCAGGACCTCAGCAGGTCGGCAGGTATGACTGATGCTCTGCCGTAATGTCAGCAGGACCTCAGCAGGTCGGCAGGTGTGACTGAGGCACGACCTGTGTAATGTGAGCAGGACCTCAGCAGGTCGGCAGGTGTGACTGAGGCACGACCTGTGTAATGTGAGCAGGACCTCAGCAGGTCGGCAGGTGTGACTGAGGCACGACCTGTGTAATGTCAGCAGGACCTCAGCAGGTCGGCAGGTATGACTGAGGCACGACCTGTGTAATGTGAGCAGGACCTCAGCAGGTCGGCAGGTGTGACTGAGGCACGACCTGTGTAGTGTCAGCAGGACATCAGCAAGTCGGCAGGTGTGATTGACGGTGTACCGTAATGTCGGCAGGACCTCAGCAGGTCGGCAGGTGTGACTATAATGTCGGCAGGACCTCAGCAGGTCGGCAGGTGTGACTATAATGTCGGCAGGACCTCAGCAGGTCGGCAGGTGTGACTATAATGTCGGCAGGACCTCAGCAGGTCGGCAGGTGTGACCGTAATGTCGGCAGGACCTCAGCAGGTCGGCACGTGTGACCGTAATGTCGGCAGGACCTCAGCAGGTACCCAAAGATGAAACCAGGGATAGCAGGCGACCCAGCCGACCACCTGCTGAGGACTGTTTGATATGCCACGCGGCTGCAGGCAGTGGTGTGTTTCCACTCCAGAGAGCAGCATCTCAGGCTCAAGTGTTGAAACGAACGAAGTCGAGTGGTATCGGCGCAGGTCTTGAGGTGTGATATGTTTGTCTACATGGCACACAAGGTGATATTTCGCGGTGAATGCCATCAATATGGTTACTTCCTGCTACAATTCAGACCTAATGCAAAAACAATCAAACTCGCAGGGGCAAAGAAAAAGTAGGAAGTTTTACGGGTTGATAGCTCTTGTCCAACCAACTGTTGAGTATCCATTAGCATGCTTCATTGGAAACCATTCCAAGTTCATTAAATTTAAACTCCGCCGAAGAACGCAAGCACTAGAGCAAAGGCAGAGTGAGCTAGCCAAGAGTATCCACCGGCCTCGCCAGGTAATGTCCACCAC
This sequence comes from Lepas anatifera, assembly GCA_034440635.1. Classification (NCBI taxonomy): domain Eukaryota; kingdom Metazoa; phylum Arthropoda; class Thecostraca; family Lepadidae; genus Lepas; species Lepas anatifera. The sequence goes on along the minus strand of JAOTON010000996.1, from coordinate 333,773 downwards.
GTCCTCGGTAGGTTTTCCCTTGCTTACAATGCGCCTCTTTGTGATAGTGTTCATGTTTCACTCGATAACCTCTCCACCAATGCTCTGCCCAGACCATTCAGGACTGGCCCCCAGTCACCTCCAGTGCGTCACTGTACCCGGAGCCAGTACAGTCCGGCCGCGCAGCGTCGACTCGCGCGTGCCAGCCTGTTTGTAATGATGCGAGATGGCCATCTGTGCAGGGGACGGCCCGCTGCGCGACACTGGTTCGGCGGCCGGCGGCGGCGGCGCCGTGTCGCACGTGCCGCCCGGCCCCGCCGGCGCCGAGCCAGTGCCGCCGCTGATACTGCACCGCATCATCCCAAGGTGTAACAGCTGGTCTCGGTGGTTACCTTCTAATCTGATATAATACCAGTATAAGCTGATACAACATTTGGTACCTGAGCGTTTTAATGGTCTGAACCGTTCTGCATCAGGCCCATAAAAGTCCGATAGCAGCTGGTTGGACTCACAATAAAATGAATCAGTGAGTTGTAGCAGCACGCAGAATGCCAGCATCATTCTCCGCGATCACCGCACCCCATCCCTCCTCACCCTCCCATTGCGGCACGCCGAGCCACCAATGCAGTATATAAGGGCCGGCAAATGAAGACGCATGGGGGCTGTTTCTGGCCATTGAGGCAGGCTGGCCGGGCGGCTATCCACCCGCTAAGAAATGGTGCCGGGAGAAAGGCTGACTGCCACACCGACCAGCGTCCGGGTATGACTGGCCGATATGGCCAAATACTCATCATCTCAGCAGTGCAATGACCCCGACGGCACAGGCATCCCATCCTGCTTTCTATCGGCACACCAGAACGGTGACACCCGAATTGGGTAACAATTAAACAAACATAAACCTTTATATATTTCGGCAATCATCACCATTGTTGGAGTAAAGGGATGCATTGAATATTAAGGTCATTTTGAACCCATATATATAAATAAATATGTATGTATATATATATATATATATATATATATATATATATATATATATATATATATATATATATATATACATATCGGTGACATTCGGCTTCAAGCTGACCGCACCGGGATAGGGATAGCCCACCTGAGATTTCCTCATCCTAATCCTCTGATAGGGATACTGCAGTAAATTTTACAACGAAATTAACTCACGCCTGCGGTTTCCCTCATCCACTTTTTCCAAGCATCAACATTTAAAGCTGCTTATTAGTGAGAATGAATCATTTGTTCCTCCACCCACCCTGCATAAACAGCATAAATCTTCCAGTGAGAGTGCCAGCTCTTCAATTTATCTAGAAATATTTTAGTAGAACTGTATCTGAAATAAAACAGAATCAGACAAAATATAAGTGAAACTGATCTCCGCAGCCCTTAGGGCTGTTTCATACCCTGATGTTGTCCCGTTTGGTCCACGAGCGAACAGTTGAGCGGTCGCGGGACGTTACGACTGGGAGGCTGGAGCTGACCGAGCGTTGCCCCCTGAGCTGTCCCGGCCCGCCGTCCGGCCGCACCACAGCCTCCAGCAATGCGGCCCGGCCTCCCTCTCTGACAAAAATGGCGCGCCGCACTCCCACCCGAAGCTGAGCGGCATCACGATCTAATTGGAGCGTCAGCAGTGGCCCAGCACGACCGCTCATCTGTTGCACTGTCCGGTGGATTGCGGGGCGGAGCGGGGCGGCCGCACAGCGGCGCAGCTCTGTCCCACGCACGCGCAGGCCACCCTCCCGCCGCTCTCTCCACACCTCTTGTTCTCATGTGCTATCTTGTCCCGAACTCTCGCCACCTGGCTTTATAACGGGTTTGCCCCGAGGCACAGACACGGTCAGTTCGACCCGTCTGGAAGACTGCAATGCAACAGGGCTGTTAGGCAGCAACAAGGCAGTCAACAGCATTGTACGTGTAAACATTGGAAACAAAACAATAACACCGATCATTATGCTGAAGCGTTCGGCAAGGAGAATGTGTTTCAACAGCCTCCGGCGCTCTGCGGAGCCTGCACTGCTAAGAGAGAGTAACACCTCCAGGAGACTGCAGTGTTGAAAGGGAGTAACACTTCCGGGAGACTGCAGTGCTGAGGGAGAGAGAGTAACACCTCCGGGAGACTGTAGTGCTAAAAGAGAGTAACACATTCAGGAGACTGCAGTGCCAAAAGAGAGCACCACCTCCGGGAGACTGCAGTGCCAAAAGAGAGTAACACCGCAAGGAGACTGTGGAGCGACGAGGAGATTGACTGGGGCATTGATTGAGGAAGACCACATGGAGGTTGTGGTGCTGCAGGGAAGTAGCACCGACTAGAGGCTTCTGTGCAACAAGCTAGTAACACCAATCGAGTTCAAGTCAGCATGCCTTAGCATCGGGAGATGGAGACCCATTGGACCCATGGAGATCCACCACCTGAAAATACAAAACTGCATCCGGAGGGAGCCTCTTGGAGATGGCACCTCCTGGTTCATATATCCCCCCCGGCTCCGGGGGAGCATGGGGGAAAATAAGTAAGTGAAGTGAAATCCTTGAGAAATCCTAGATAGCGGCAGCAACAACAACAACACAATTTTATGAACAGTAGCAAGATCAGCATGACATTTATCACGGAGAGGCACAAAAGCGCAAGGCTTAAATCCCGGTACCAATCCGTGTCACAGTGATAACGATTCTAGAATCGCAAAACAATGTATGCAAAAATGATAGCTGACCCACGACGCCACAAAGGTCACATTCCAACCTGCCGGACACCCGCCACAGTGCCGCCTGCCAGCCGTCGCGCTGCTCGCTTCACCGCGTACATGAGCTAATAAGTCTCGCTGTGCGCCGTCGCAATGAGGAGTTTTTGAAATGCGAAAGCAACTCTATGAGCGCAATTTTTGTATAAGTCCATGCCATATACAAGCACATCCATCTTTTTATTTTGGCTAAGATCCGTCACTACCCTTCTGCAAGGACTAACCACATCAAGGAACAGTTGCATTGAGCTGTTCCAGGTGTCTAATCGCATGCCATATTTCAGTGGGAAATCTGAGCTTGAGACTGTCGAATCCATGAATCTGGCGCCAGCGGTGACAAAAAAGATAGGCAGCTTGCGAGGAGTCTGGTGCCGCACCCAGCGAAAAGTCTAGCCATCACCATACGAGGAGATTGGCACCTCACTCAGCGAGGAGACTGGCACCTCACTCAGCGAGGAGACTGGCACCTCACTCAGCGAGGAGACTGGCACCTCACTCAGCGAAGAGACTGGCACCTCACTCAGCGAGGAGACTGGCACCTCACTCAGCGAGGAGACTGGCACCTCACTCAGCGAGGAGACTGGCACCTCACTCAGCGAGGAGACTGGCACCTCACCATACGAGGAGACTGGCACCTCACCATACGAGGAGACTGGCACCTCACTCAGCGAGGAGACTGGCACCTCACTCAGCGAGGAGACTGGCACCTCACTCAGCGAGGAGACTGGCACCTCACCAGCGAGGAGACTGGCACCTCACTCAGCGAGGAGACTGGCACCTCACTCAGCGAGGAGACTGGCACCTCACCATACGAGGAGACTGGCACCTCACCATACGAGGAGACTGGCACCTCACTCAGCGAGGAGACTGGCACCTCACTCAGCGAGGAGACTGGCACCTCACTCAGCGAGGAGACTGGCACCTCACTCAGCGAGGAGACTGGCACCTCACCATACGAGGAGACTGGCACCTCACTCAGCGAGGAGACTGGCACCTCACTCAGCGAGGAGACTGGCACCTCACTCAGCGAGGAGACTGGCACCTCACTCAGCGAGGAGACTGGCACCTCACTCAGCGAGGAGACTGGCACCTCACCATACGAGGAGACTGGCACCTCACTCAGCGAGGAGACTGGCACCTCACTCAGCGAGGAGACTGGCACCTCACTCAGCGAGGAGACTGGCACCTCACTCAGCGAGGAGACTGGCACCTCACCATACGAGGAGACTGGCACCTCACCATACGAGGAGACTGGCACCTCACGCAGCGAGGAGACTGGCACCTCACGCAGCGAGGAGACTGGCACCTCACTCAGCGAGGAGACTGGCACCTCACTCATCGAGGAGACTGGCACCTCACCATACGAGGAGACTGGCACCTCACCATACGAGGAGACTGGCACCTCACGCATACGAGGAGACTGGCACCTCACCATCGAGGAGACTGGCACCTCACCAGACGAGGAGACTGGCACCTCACCATACGAGGAGACTGGCACCTCACCATACGAGGAGACTGGCACCTCACGCATACGAGGAGACTGGCACCTCACCATACGAGGAGACTGGCACCTCACCATACGAGGAGACTGGCACCTCACCATACGAGGAGACTGGCACCTCACGCAGCGAAGAGACTGGCACCTCACCATACAGAGACTGGCACCTCACCATACGAGGAGACTGGCACCTCACGCAGCGAAGAGACTGGCACCTCACGCAGCGAGGAGACTGGCACCTCACTCAGCGAGGAGACTGGCACCTCACCATACGAGGAGACTGGCACCTCACCATACGAGGAGACTGGCACCTCACCATACGAGGAGACTGGCACCTCACCATACGAGGAGACTGGCACCTCACCATACGAGGAGACTGGCACCTCACCATACGAGGAGACTGGCACCTCACCATACGAGGAGACTGGCACCTCACCATACGAGGAGACTGGCACCTCACTCAGCGAGGAGACTGGCACCTCACCATACGAGGAGACTGGCACCTCACCATACGAGGAGACTGGCACCTCACCAGACGAGGAGACTGGAACCTCACGCAGCGAAGAGATTGGCACCTCACGCAGCGAGGAGACTCAGCGCATGCACAGGGGGAGTGTTGAGGATCGGCCACCACAGGCCACCCAAATGCAGCACGACTTCGCAGCTTTCCAGCGTGACTGGGCCACGTCAACGCATCAAACGCGCCGCACACAATAGCCCATAAACTAGCTGAAGTGACGATGCGGTGCGAGCTGGGGATTGTGAATCAGGATGACAGGATGTCACTGACGCCTGCGGCCAGACAATGCACTACTGGAGACTGGCGTGTGCTCATAGGCCTTTCACTCTGGCCATAACAGCTCAAAGAGGTCCGAGGAGGGGCTGCGGTGATGGCACCTCGAGCAGTGAGATTAGTTCACACTGTCTGCAAAACAACTATTTGAACAATTCCAAATGGCTCATAGGCTTTCAAACTCAGACCTATCTTTTGAGGCCACCACAATCGCGCGGTTGCACTAGTTCACCTGCACTGTAGAGCGAGTGGGGACGTCATAATGCGTCGTAATAACGTCATAAGGCGAGTCTCCCAGCAACACTGGACGGGAAGCTCTAACTGAGGGGTAGGTATACTACTCCTCCATTGACACTCATTCTAAACCATTTTACAATTGAATAAACTTTTAGGCTTTTCGGGATTTAGTTTCTGATAATGTATAAAAAAGTCTTTTTCGGATATTTCGAATATATTTGATGATTTTTGTCAACGGATGTAATAACACTGCATCGATTAAACATTTATAAAATTAGACCGAGTACGTAGGGTTCAAAATACATAGGGGAATCGAGGAGGCCACTGAGGGTAAGGGTGGAAGAGCACATAGGAGATATTCGGAACGGTAGGTTTTCAAAATCAGCAGTTCCACGTCATGTGCATAGTTGTGGGAAAGATTTGAACCCAAGAGAACATTCTGGCAATAGAACCAAAGCTTGAGTGTCGGTCAGTTAGAGAGGCGATGGCGATGGCTTCGAGAGGCCGATGTAAATCGCGACGGAAGAAACATCACAATCAGCCCAATCTGGGATCCCATATTAGCATCACTGTAGGTGCCAGGTGTTCAGGTAATAGGTATCACGCTTGTTTCCAATTATTAAATGAAATGCTATGATAGCTAATAGTGATATTTTGGTCTCTTGAAATTGTCCGAAAAATTGTTAACATTGATAATATGGTTTGAGGAGCTATTAAAATGGGAGGTGGCCCTATTAGAACGATCAAGTGGTGGCCACTGTGTGTTTCTATCTTTATGAATTCTTAATCGAGTGGTACCTATACCATCCGTCTCCCTATACCTATACCATCCGTTGAAAACAAATCAGCAAATAGATTCGAAATATGTGAAAAATACTTTTATATATATTACCGGAAAAAAACGGAAAAACCCAAAAGTTGATTTAATAATACTTCGCAGGAAAATGACGTTGAAGTCCTACGTTTTTCAATTTTCATAAGTAGGCATGTTTTTTCGGTAGGTGCTTAGTACGCACCTAGCTCAATTTCACACTTCTCACAAACCTCTTAAATTACCTACAGGGCTGATGGGAGTATTTCTCTATTTATAAGGCGGCTGCACAGTGGGGAGTCACCCAGTATTTGTTATTTTCATATTTCATACTGCAACTTGGCTTCATGCTTTTAAGCGGGCCGCGGTGATTTGGAAAGCATTAACAAAAATAAAACAGGTATCTTAACGCAGCAGCAGTTGACAGTTTTCACACTCGGGCACCGTCACTGGCTTTGAAAATCGATTTCCCTGGCTGATGCTAATACATGAGGTGAATGAGTCGTAAAATTTAGGGCCGCAACATTTTTGCTTTAACATAATCACAAATCACAAACGAGGCATTTTGAAAATCTGTACAGTGCGCCTCTGAAGTGGACGGAGCGGCCACCGGCCGCTGCTGTAGCGACGGGTCGCAGCCCCTCCGGGTCCCTTCTAACCCATATCTGGAGCTGTCCTTCAGCTCCAATTAAGACCTTCCGTATTGGCATGCGACTTGCACTCCGGTGGGTACCTCGGTGACGCTGTTATGTCGGCGATGTCACTCACAGCATGCGGCGCGCGCTGGTAGCGGTTCCAATGTCCCGTCAGACGGCATTCCGGCCGAGGTCGCCGCATGCGTCTCATCCCGTCGAGCGGCGCCCCCGCCAACCACGACGCCACCCTGCACCGGGCGACAACCAGAGCAGCTCCTTTCATGTCGCCGGCGTCGGGCCTCAGCCCTGGGCCCACTCCATTCACTCTCCACCGTCGCACATAGGCCCTAAATGCCTCCGTCCGTGGCCAATATTACGAAAATGCAACTTTTTCTAAATCATTTCCTGAGCATATATACTGATAGAGAATTCTTCACTGCACTTGAAACAGGCATGGAAAACACAAACCGTGCTACGGAAGTCTTTGTAGAGTTGCCTGAAGTAAGCACTCGGGTGCGCCACCCGCGGACCAGAGATCTGCAGCGAAAACTACGTACATTTCATTATGCTTAAAATCGACCATTAAAGCAAGAACAGGTCAAAGTATGGCAATACCACTGTTGTGTGAGCCCTTTGCGATGGGTTTAGGTATAAAATAATGCAAAATAGTTTTGACAACTATATTATAGACCATTCTCTCAGTATACTGCATATCTCAAAAACTGTTCGATTTACAAATACAAAGAGAGGGATTTAAAACTTGGCCAGCATCGGCCCAGCATAAGACTACCATCAAACGATTCCCCAGGATGTCCTCTACAAGGGCAAGTCAAAATATCTTGCGTCCACTTGCAGCCCCGTGCTCCAGATGACATATAATAACTCAGGTTGTGGCTCCAACCAGGCCGCTGCGGTGCTAACGCAACGCCGTGGGCTACCGAATAGAGGCATGGACCGGCCAAGAATGAGCAATATGAGTTGACTATCAGAGAACAATGCTATAATAAATGCCTAGAAGTGCAGAAGTTAGTTTATACAATTTCAAAGCACTATAACCGTCTAAATTTGTGTATTGGCTGCTGTGTTGACTGTTATCCAAATACCCGGAGGGACTGCCGACAACGAACCATTTATTGCATGAGAAATGTTCCTGCTAGGTATGTCAATCTCGGGATTGGGATCCCGCTATTTTCAAAAGTCTTTATCACGGGATTAAGCCTCTCGTGATCCCGGGATTCAGACATTTATTATAACACCTTCAAGCAATGCCGGGACAGCAAAAAACGATACCTAGGAATCCTGTTTTGCTGCATATCACACGTTAAACCACATATGGTGAATACCAGTCATACCTTTTCATCCAAATGAACGGTCTCCGTAACCATCGGAGTTCCGAGGTGTCCTAGGGATGCAATCGGGAATCGAATTTCCTCGCCGTTCCCACTGTCATAAGCTGACGCAAGATGACGCTCGGGCTGCTCAGGTGACCTCCGTCCCATAGTTGGCGATACCGCGATATCATATGTAGCGGAGGGTGGGCGAGGGGGGGAGAGAAACGTACTGACCTTCACGGACTGATATTTTGATATGCCTTGTTGAGGAAACACATGGTAGGGATATATTCTACCCCTTTCTTCTACTCTGCGTGTTAACACGCGCACTGGAGGGGACTCGGATACTCTCCCAACTATTTTTTCCGGGATGACCGGAGAACCGCTCGTAGCCAAAACACGGGAATGGGTCGCATTTGAGAAAATTTAACAGCGCGTCGAATAGTGAAATAATTTTGAAAATTTGTCGAAAATTGTTTGATTTATAGGCTTCTAAAGTCCAACCTACATTTTGAAATCGCCGCGACCGCGCAGTCGAACCGGTTTGCTTGCATTGGAGACCAAGTGGTGACGTCACAGTGTCATATAGACGGGATTATTTGTCAAGGTCACCTCACGTGAAGGTCGAGGTCAAAGTTCAAAGTCATACCAGCAATTTCAAGGTTATTGACTCCAGTGCTTTACGTGTCCCAGTCTGACGTATATTATGCTATGACGTCGTAGTAAAGGTAACCCAGGTGTAAGTTCAAGGTCAAAGGTCAAGGTTAAAGATCATGGGTAAAGGTCAATCCTCCTTTCCAGCACAAGGTTTGCTATAGTGCTACTTTAAGTGTGCATAATAGGGAATATACCATATTGTGGCGTCATAGGTCGATGACCTTGAATGACCTAGACCTCAAAAATGAAGGAAAGATTCTTTGCGACACAACCTCTATGACCGTCGTCCGGCCTTAGCTTACTCTCGGCTTTTTCCACGCATTATCAGGGCATTTCCCAACAGGTCCCAAGCATGGCCAAAATTTGACCTTTATGACCTCGTTTGACCTTGACAATATAGACCTAGGTCAATGAAAATTAGTTATGATGTAGATCACCACAGCCAACCCCCCAATCGGCATTTCTTAAGCCTCTAAGTTTCCGATATCTCAGGGGGCTTACCAGCTCCCCATCCTGTGCGCGTTAATGTCGGACCCTTCTCCAGTGTGGTTGTTAATAATCACTCGAATACCGGTTATAACAGAACATTCCCATGCAGAAAAAGTGTTACAATTATACCAAAAAGCTGGCTTAGAAAGAAAAGCCAAGCTCAAATACACATTTATGATGCCTCCCGTTTTGTTGTTCGTGGTGACGCTTATGAATTTATGGCAGACCAAGATTGCTGTATCGTTGTTCATGGATTAAATGTTTATTGTTTGCAGTGTTTCAAACTACAATTCGGTCACAACTCATGGCGCCACGACAACATCTGCAAAATATTTTACGGACACCTCGGGCTGGATTAAGTTGCTCCAAATGCCCCTCTTTTCACTGTCCTGATTACACCCATGTAAAATAAAACCTATATGTCGAATGCAAGTTTTATGCGCTGTTCAATTGTCTGTCAAATGAGATCCTTTGTTCAAAAATCGGGGGGAATTTGCGGTATTGCGAAGGAGTTTTCCACGAAAAGTAATATTGGCCACGGACGGAGGCATTTAGGGCCTATGTGCGTCGGCCCGAGCGCTCCACGCCAGCCTCCGACACGCCGGCCGCGCCGCCGTTCATGTTCGAGGCTGTACGGCTCCGGCGGTTGGGACACTGTACCCACCAGGGGCTATTGCATTCCATTCTGTTCACAAAGAGGCGCTCAGAGCACGGCAAAGGGAGCGCTGTGGAAGAACGGTGGAGGGAGCGCTTTGGAAGCACGCAGCGATGGAACACGATCCTACACTCCCTAACGATCGTCGCAACGGCTCCGCGCCAGGGGTGGGCTGCTGCCAAGGTTTGACCATCCACCTGGCCAGGCGTTGCGGGAATTTTGGTTCGATGTCGGTGTACAAGAGGGCTGGATGCCGCAGCGGAGGGACGGCACTCTCCGCCAGCGGAGGGAAGGCACTCTCCGCTGCAGCGGAGGGACGGCGCTCTCCGCCATCAGAGGGACGGCACTCTCCGCCAGCGGAGGGACGGCACGTCAGGGGCGGCACTCTCCGCCAGCGGAGGGACGGCACGTCAGGGGCGGCACTCTCCGCCAAGCAGTCCATACCAGCCACACCTAAAGATTGCAGACTCATTAGCGAAAACTATCGGCGCCTCTGCACGGTCACAGTAACAATCTGAGACTACATTCGGCTAGTAATGGCCCCTCCGGGATTCTTAGGGAGAAGCCAGGACCGTTCCCGCGTCTTCTAATATTCAAGCTACCCATCTCAGTGGAGGCTATCTAATGAAACACAAAAACTAGTTCCCTGCTAAATGTGCTAGTAATTCATTGGATCAAGGAAGCGGTCTCTAGCGGCCTTGATGAAGAACAAGTAGCTTACGGTGCTACCTGCCCAGCCAGCCTTTATACTTTCAACTACACGACATCATTTCCTGTTTTTTCAACACGTTTAATGCGTTAATTGCCCGTTCTCGAGGTCAGAACAGTGCAGAGCGGGAGAGAAAGAGTGGTGCTGCTTTGCCGGATTTGTTTGTGACAGTTGTATCAACTTATGTCTCTTTATAATTCACTACACACGTGATTACTGAGCTTAGGCAAACAGCCAGGGAGGCGAGAGGCTTGCCACAGAATGTACTTTAAACCATACCAAACGATAAGTTTTCTGGAAATTTTGACATTTTGCAACACAATCAATTTCGAATCATATCTTGAGGAATAAAACTGGCAGTGTTCCCTGATAAAACTTGTATTCAAAGTTCTCCGAAAGTTGTATCCCTTCCAGTAGCCTGCAGTAGCCTCTCTTTCAGGAGCTCATAACCACAGACACACCCAGTTCAAATTCATGCCAACCTCTATCGGCATTAATCCCGCTTGTATTTGCAAGCATGTGATTTCAGGCAGTTCAAACTGTACGTAAATATCCCTCGTACACATTCGTAAGCAGGAGCTGGGCGTGGGAGAGAGCCGATGTGGACCGGGGCGGACGCTGGCCGGCTGGTGACGGCTGCACGGTTGGATATGTCCATTTGGAGTTGCGGCCGATCGCGTGCCGCCGCGGCGTCTGTCATTGTTCGGCCTTCTTGTCCGCGTTTGACCAGCACACATAAAATGGCAGCCAAACTGGCCGTAAAGCCAGCGTCTTCACACGGGCCGCCGGAGAGAGGGCGGTCAGCGGCGTCCCGGTCACCCGGTCTGTGGTCTCCGGCCGCACCTGACCCAGCGGTAAAAACACACCGCCGACAACAATGAAGAAATGCCTTGTTTTGTCAACCGGTTGGTGGCGGCCAGTTATTGGAAGGCGAGGCAGCTCCAACTGCGCAGTACTCAGCCCTGGGATGCAATGTATGCTACTGCGTCCGATGCAAGAACCAGCGATAAGACTGGACGCATGACCAAAAACATCGCACGATTGACAGACCACCAGCATGTTGACCCACGCCTAAGTGGGCCTCCGAGCCACCCTCGCCATGGTGGGGGGTGTTTCAACACCCCCCTCGAACTCGGCCCCTATGCGTGATAGCGAAAAACGCGAAGCATAGTGGATAGCCCATACAAATTCATGAAGACACTATAGAAGTCACTTTTTGGCTCAGGTCAATATTGAGGTCATGATAGGTCAGAGAAGGTGGCATTTTGAGCAGAGTTTTTGGGCTCTAGCATCTGACAGAGTTAGAATCGAATGATGTATAATATGGCCATACTAGGTCAAAACACTAAACTGACCAGACCTCAAGTCAGGTCAATGTCACTTTTCATCCTAGCATAGTCAATATGCATATCAATCGACTCGCAATAGCAATCCAAACGCAATATCAAAATAAAATCTGTATCATCATTTCATGAAAATCATTGACCTAAGTCTGAAAACTGCTTAAGTAGCCCCATATGACCTGTCAGAGTTCACAGGTAAAAAATTGCAACATGAACCTGGAAAGGGGCCCAGGATACTACTATTTGAAGAATATGAAGATATTCTCAGCTGTATCTACAAAAATACAGCCCATTTTTGCTTTTCCCATGTATTTCCAATGGAGAAGTCATGGTCCGTACTTGACCTTAGGTCATCGATATGAAAAATCCCGGAATATAGTTGTATCGCTCGGTGGGCCAATTATGTGGTATAAGGTTCAATCCGATATATTCATCCATTTCTTATTTATGCCACCTCAAACATTTTTTTAGGTGCGGTCACTTGACCCGCACTGGTGACCTGACCTGAGATGACCCAACCTTAAAATTTTATGCAAAGTTGCAAAATTAATCAAGGAAAAGGTGTGACAAGTGCGGGACGCTTCGCGCTGCCGTTTTTGTGACGCCGGAAAACCCGAGGGGGTGTTCAAACACCTCCACCGGAGCGAGGGTTCATATACCCAACTTATGACGCAAACACCTAGCTTTCGAGACGCACGTGCATACTTCATACAGAGTAATTCGCGTTGTAACGCGCCTCACGTTTGGTGCGCAATTACCTGAGAAACGCTGCTTCCTCTTAATTAACGTGCATGTAATATTTAATAGTAATCTTGGTAATCTATCGGCCTAAATCACATCAGACATAATTCGAACGGATCAATATTTTACAAACCATTTCTTTATAAATGTGAAAAACTGTTTTTTTGGGTTCAAGTTCCTCAAGTTCCTAAAACTTGAAGGAACACTGAAGTCGGACAATGCTGTTTTGGGGACCTCCTTCTTTGATAGAGTGATTCCTTCTGCCACTAAAGAAAATGTAATTCCCAGGAGCTAATTTACTATGTTACTACACACAAAGCGGTGTTTGACACGTGATGGAGTGCTAATGCATCGCGCTTTCCCATTTTCCACCGAGTTTCCACGCAGCGAGACAATATTAACCTGGCTGGGGAAACTGGGTAACAGCCTGTATCCTTTGGAAGAGCCAGTCATCAGTGGCGACGCGTGGCTGATGGTTCTGACCCGACTCTGCAGGCAGCCATCGACTGTCCACCACCCCAGCTCTCTCCCATCTAACCGCCCACCACCCTCTCATCCTTAACTCACTCATACCTGAGCGTGACGGGCGGCACCAGACATTTACCCGTGCTCTAAAAGAAAAAGAAAAAGAGAGAAGATATATATATATATATATATATATATATATATATATATATATATATATATATGTTGGTGAAGCTTTAAATAACCGGTTCAATCGACAGGGGTGGACTTGCTTGAGAAATGCGTCGATCCGACAGGAAATGAAGACCAGCCTCTGCGCCACCTCTCTAACCAGGTCCTGCCCTCTCTATCATCACACGTCCGGCACTGGGTCATTCCACCGTGACACAGCCAGTGCATACATTGGTATACAGGGGTGTCAGGCACATTGGTATACAGTAGAGGTGGGACTTTCTAGGCCCGGGGGCCCGGGGCAAAAGCCCGGCCCAGGCCCGCGGGCTTGGACCGGGCCTGAAGGCCTGATTTAGGCCAATGCCGGGCTGATAACGGGCTTCACCCAGACTCATTCCGGGCTTCAACTGAACTGGGACTTCAAAGTCAATTTTCTGTAAGTTAAATAAGCCTTTTTCAGTACAGACCTAGTTTTTTCCACTGAAATATAATCTTATTCATGCACCATCAGCTTTTGAAAATGCATTTACAATTAATTTTGAGACATGTACTTTTAGACATACATCAGGAATGTAAAAGCATGAAGTTCTAGCTTTTTATCTTTTACTCATGCCAGGGTCAAAATCAAGTTACTTAAACCTGTATCAATATTTAAAATCAAATATTGAATAATGCCTACAGTTGCACACATCCATGCCGTACTGTCATCTTATGAATATCCTGATGACTTCAAAATCTTCAAGTCATATATGGGTGAACAAAATTTACTATTCTGGTAGTTTTTGGTGAAAAATGTTTTCATAAATGATTGCTCTAATGTAGACAAGCACGGCGCTTCAGATACCTACTAAGCGCAAGCCCGTAAAATACAACAAAACAAACAGAAATAGTAGTGTTCAAGCCCAAATGGTGGTGATGTGGATGGGATTTAGCTGTTTTTTTTTGTGTCAGATTTATTTTTGGTGGAGATTGGTGCAATATTTTTATTCCATGTTTGGTGTCAACCTGTGGAAAACTAGTGGTTCTTTATCAAGGTAGTTCTTTATGGCTGGTGGTTTGATAATTGTATATGGCTGATGGGCCTTGTTCATGTTGGCCTGTTGGCTTACCCAAGGCCCTAAAAGATAGGCTTACCTATTTTGCAGACCGGGCTGACCCAAGCAGAACGATCTTTTGACTATCTTCCAAGCTGTTTAGTGGCTAAACTAAAAGAAAATTATCACATTTATCAATTGAGGGACAATGTGAAGGATTTTTGGTTCATTCACAGCCATTCCGCCATGATATTCTGAAAAGTTTTAGCTGAAAACTTGTGACTGCTCTCTCCTCTATTCATAAACATTATTGGAACTCAATTGTGAGGCTTGTACCAGCATATAATGATTTATAAAAGTGCAATGATGGAGGAAATGTCTGATATGGGTGGGCTTATTTCATTCCAATTCGTATAGCTGCCATGTGCATACCTCTATCTAGAATGCCCTTTGTTTTTATAAGGTGATGCTGGTCATTACCTGAAGTAAACTTGCATCATAAGCAAGCCATGTTTCATACTGTGTTTTTCAGTATCATTTTCTGCTGAATTATTTAGATAGCTGAGGCTACTGATGCTGCATGCACCTTTTTAATATGGTTTTGGGTGAAACCAAAACTTTTTACAAGATAAATTGGCTTAAAACATGTATTTGAAACAGCTTTAAAGTAAATAAATGTTGTATATAGTCGTTTATGGTTTTTCCATGATACCGGGCCTTCCCGGGCTTGATAATCCATTTCTTCCACAAACCGGGCTTGTGACGGGCTTCTAAAATCAGCAGCAGACCGGGCCCGGGCTCAGGGCCTGCAAAATTGCCTGAAACTCCCACCTCTAGTATACAGGGGTCTCAGGCTCATTGGTATACAGGGGCGTCAGGCACATTGATATACAGGGGTGTCAGGCACATTGGTATACAGGGGTGTCAGGCACATTGGTATACAGGGGTGTCAGGCATATTGATATACAGGGGTGTCAGGCACATTGGTATACAGGGGTGTCAGGCATATTGATATACAGGAGTGTCAGGCACATTGGTATACAGGGGTGTCAGGCACATTGATATACAGGGGCGTCAGGCATATTGATATACAGGGGTGTCAGGCACATTGGTATACAGGGGTGTCAGACACATTGGTATACAGGGGTGTCAGGCACATTGGTATACAGGGGTGTCAGGCACATTGATATACAGGGGTGTCAGGCACATTGGTATACAGGGGCATCAGGCACATTGGTATACATGGGCGTCAGGCACATTGGTATACATGGGCGTCAGGCACATTGGTATACATGGGCGTCAGGCACATTGGTATACAGGGGTGTCAGGCACATTGGTATACAGGGGTGTCAGGCATATTGATATATAGGAGTGTCAGGCATATTGGTATACAGGGGTGTCAGGCACATTGGTATACAGGGGTGTCAGGCACATTGGTATACAGGGGCGTCAGGCACATTGGTATACATGGGTGTCAGACATATTGATATACAGGGGTGTCAGACACATTGGTATACAGGGGTGTCAGGCACATTGGTATACAGGGTTGTCAGGCACATTGGTATACAGGGGTGTCAGGCACATTGGTATAAAGGGGTGTCAGGCTCATTGGTATACAGGGGTGTCAGGCATATTGATATAAGGGGTGTCAGGCACAATGGTATACAGGGGCGTCAGGCACATTGGTATACAGGGGTGTCAGGCACATTGGTATACAGGGGCGTCAGGCACATTGGTATACAGGGGTGTCAGGCACATTGGTATACAGGGGCGTCAGGCGTAGTCACGGTGTCGAGGACTGTGGTTGGTAGCCTACATCTGGCTGTGGTGTTCTAGCGGCTTTGGTACTGTGGGTACTGGGGTATTGTGGTGTGGAACAGGCAGTGGTGCAGGACTGGGTATGGTGCGAGACTGGGTGTGGTTCTGTGGTGCGGGACTGGCCGTGGTGCTGTGGTGCCGGGGTTGGCTGTGGTGCTGTGGTGCGGGACTGGCCGTGGTGCTGGGGTGAGGGACTGGCTGTGGTGCTGTGGTGCGGGGTTGGCCGCGGTGCTTGGGTGAGGGACTGGCTGTGGTGCTGTGGTGCGGGACTAGCCGTGGTGCTGGGGCGAGGGACTGGCTGTGGTGCTGTGGTGCGGACTGGCCGTGGTGCTGGGGTGAGGGACTGGCTGTGGTGCTGGGGTGAGGAACTGGCTGTGGTGCTGTGGTGCGGGGTTGGCCGTGGTGCTGTGGTGCGGGGTTGGCCGTGGTGCTGTGGTGCGGGGTTGGCCGTGGTGCTGGGGTGAGAGACTGGCTGTGGTGCTGTGGTGCGGGGTTGGCCGCGGTGCTTGGGTGAGGGACTGGCTGTGGTGCTGTGGTGCGGGACTAGCCGTGGTGCTGGGGCGAGGGACTGGCTGTGGTGCTGTGGTGCGGACTGGCCGTGGTGCTGGGGTGAGGGACTGGCTGTGGTGCTGGGGTGAGGAACTGGCTGTGGTGCTGTGGTGCGGGGTTGGCCGCGATGCTGGGGTGAGGGACTGGCTGTGGTGCTGTGGTGCGGGATTGGCCGTGGTGTTGGGGTGAGGGACTGGCTGTGGTGCTGTGGTGCGGACTGGCCGTGGTGCTGGGGTGAGGGACTGGCTGTGGTGCTGGGGTGAGGAACTGGCTGTGGTGCTGTGGTGCGGGGTTGGCCGCGATGCTGGGGTGAGGGACTGGCTGTGGTGCTGTGGTGCGGGGTTGGCCGTGGTGCTGTGGTGCGGGGTTGGCCGTGGTGCTGTGGTGCGGGGTTGGCCGTGGTGCTGGGGTGAGAGACTGGCTGTGGTGCTGTGGTGCGGGGTTGGCCGCGGTGCTTGGGTGAGGGACTGGCTGTGGTGCTGTGGTGCGGGACTAGCCGTGGTGCTGGGGCGAGGGACTGGCTGTGGTGCTGTGGTGCGGACTGGCCGTGGTGCTGGGGTGAGGGACTGGCTGTGGTGCTGGGGTGAGAGACTGGCTGTGGTGCTGGGGTGAGGAACTGGCTGTGGTGCTGTGGTGCGGGGTTGGCCGCGATGCTGGGGTGAGGGACTGGCTGTGGTGCTGTGGTACGGGATTGGCCGTGGTGTTGGGGTGAGGGACTGGCTGTGGGGCGTGGTGTTGGGGTGAGGGACTGGCTGTGGTGCTGTGGTGCGGACTGGCCGTGGTGCTGGGGTGAGGGACTGGCTGTGGTGCTGTGGTACGGGTTGGCCTGGTGTTGGGGTGAGGAACTGGCTGTGGTGCTGTGGTGCGGGGTTGGCCGCGATGCTGGGGTGAGGGACTGGCTGTGGTGCTGTGGTGCGGGGTTGGCCGTGGTGCTGTGGTGCGGGGTTGGCCGTGGTGCTGTGGTGCGGGGTTGGCCGTGGTGCTGGGGTGAGAGACTGGCTGTGGTGCTGTGGTGCGGGGTTGGCCGCGGTGCTTGGGTGAGGGACTGGCTGTGGTGCTGTGGTGCGGGATTGGCCGTGGTGTTGGGGTGAGGGACTGGCTGTGGTGCTGTGGTGCGGGGTTGGCCGTGGTGTTGGGGTGAGGGACTGGGGCTGCCGGCCACTCCGGGTCGTGTAGCGGACCTCCGCCGACCGCCGGTGTTTTATCGCCGCTGTGCTCCCCGGGTCAGTCAGCATAAATTGTCGATTTTTCAGCGAGGCAGGTGCCGTGCGTGCCAGCCCGGTCGCACCCACCTCGCTCCGCCTCCCTAGCCTGCTGGCTGAACAGCCAGAGGTCAGCAGCGCCCGGGCGCAGATACTGTCCCGCAGCAGCGCCCAGGCGCAGATACTGTCCCGCAGCAGCGCCCAGGCGCAGATACTGTCCCGCAGGAGCGCCTAGGCGCAAATACTGTCCCACAGGAGCGCCCAGGCACAGATACTCTCCCACAGCAGCGCCCAGGCGCAGATACTCTCCCACAGCAGCGCCCAAGCGCAGATACTGTCCCGCAGGAGCGCCCAGGCACACATACTGTCCCGCAGCAGCGCCCAGGCGCAGATACTGTCCCGCAGCAGCGCCCAGGCGCAGATACTGTCCCGCAGGAGCGCCTAGGCGCAAATACTGTCCCACAGGAGCGCCCAGGCGCAGATCCCAAGCCCAGGCGCAGATAATGTCCCGCAGGAGCGCCCAGGCACACATACTGTCCCGCAGCAGCGTCCAGGCACACATACTGTCCCACAGCAGCGCCCAGGCACACATACTGTCCTGCAGGAGCGCCCAGGCGCAGATACTGTCCCGCAACAGCGCCCAGGCACACATACTGTGCCGCAGGAGCGCCCAGGCGCAGATACTATCCCGCAGGAGCTCCCAGGCGCAGATACTGTCCCGCAGGAGCGCTCAGGCAGAGGCACTGTCCGCCAGGGGCGCTATAGGCTACCCAGTGCTCAGGATGTAGGCTGCTGAGAAAGATCGGAAAACCTATTTGATAACCTCAAATTATATCTTTCAACTTTAAGTTCAAATCGGTAAAATTTAAGTTAAAACTGGTAAGATTTCATTTATCAGCAAAACGCCTCGATGGGCGATAACCGATCAGACCCCTCTGTTTCACGATGGCAAGTGAAGACTGGCTTAAATGTTATTGAATGGCTTCGCATTATTGCATTGCATAAATGTCATGAAATCGGACAGTACGTCTAGTTACGATAAATGGCTGCCATACTTACCACCAATGTGTGTGCATTACGAAATCGAAACCGAAGGTAAGGAGAAAAATTATTTAGAAAATGAAATCGGCTTTTCATTTTGGACTTTCTGAATAAATTACTTCGTCAATTCGTCTACTTCTGCAAACTACTTCCTCACCTCCAGTCTAATAGCTCTTCATAAATAATAATCTTTTTGAAAACTCACCCGCATTCTGGAGGAAAATATTTCGTTTCTCCAGCGTTAAAACTTGTCAAAATCATTATTGGATAGGTGCTGCAGGGTCTCCGGGAAACGGACACCATGGTATTTGGGGACACAATTTTTTGGTGAAAATTTCATGAATAAAATTAGAATGAATCACAGCTGATGGCGCCGAATTAATTTTTCCCGGCAGTTTCTGGGAAAGTTATTGGCTCGCTAAAAGTGTTAGGGCGGTCAGACTGAGCCTGGCCGGGTCATATGTAAGAATGAGGTAGCCACGCGATAGAGCATGTCAAGAAAGCACTTGCTCCATATTTCATTTATCCCAGAACTTACCATTTGCGGATTTTGTTTTTATTCACCTCCTTCCCCGGTCCTCCCCTTTACTTGGAGGCGAGCTTAGGAAACTGCCGTAATGCTCACGCCACGCTGCACGGGCGGCGTGGACAAAGTTTTCTTGTTTGAACATCTTTAAATCCCACACACTAAATTTGATTTTGGTAGTGTCGATTTTAAATGCGTAACCCTGTTTGACTACAACCGCTTCATTTGGATTCGTTTTAATTCTTGGTGTAAATCAAACGGGTTCAATCAAGTACGAAGTAGGTGCCTAATACCAGGTCATACTTACGCAGACTTAACGTCTCGGTAATTTGGGGACTTCTTATTGCTAACAAATTTAAAACAAAATATCAGGCTTACTAATAATTTTCAGTCAAAATAAGGCCAAATTAGTTATTTTCAATGCAGATTGCCAATAAAACCACCACAGTCGGGAATTGCACCAAAGTGCCACATTCCCCCTTTAAACTCAAGTTAGAAAAAAGCAAAGGAAGAGAAATTTGACTTCACGTAAAAATTTAGGCCTATTTCTTCAAATCCTGGATCCACAATATACCAATGGCACAATGAGTATATGTTCACGCACAGCCCTTCTCAAGAATCTTCATGAAAGCAGTTGATCAGAGAAACTATTGGTCATGGTGTGAGCGGAGACCTGGAATTGGGTTCCTTACTCTGGCTACCTCTAACCCACCGATTGTATACACAGTGCCCACAAACTAGACTAGTAGAATCATGCCGCACTGTTGTCTTTAATTCAGCTAGCAGCTATTTTTCATTACTCTTTCTCTGGCAGCTAACTATTAAAAACCAATA
Source organism: Lepas anatifera (assembly GCA_034440635.1). Taxonomy (NCBI): domain Eukaryota; kingdom Metazoa; phylum Arthropoda; class Thecostraca; family Lepadidae; genus Lepas; species Lepas anatifera. Next base: position 313,505 of record JAOTON010000996.1, on the reverse strand, counting down.
TAGTACACTTAGTAACACGTGCAAAACTAGACCATGAGAGCTACGGCTAATACTGCACAATTAGGACACAACGGTATTTTACAGCTTAAACTCAATGAATGTATGCGATGTGAGCGTTAACTTGTAATTGTATTATGCGCGTAATTTTATCTAGGTGTGTACATATCACTATCATTTAAAGCGGCAATATTTATCAACTGCGATATTTTTGTCAACTGCTTCGCTGAATATAACTAGTGTTTTTGTTTCTACAGACGCTCCATAGATGTGCTTGCCAATAATAAACGTGTTGAGCCCCAAGCCCAGGACAAGTGGAATGCTACATTAATTTGCACTAGTCGCTATCTCTTATAGAATATACCTTGCTCAGATTGATGGATGATTAACACGCGCAATGACGGGGGCGGGTACCCGCCCCTCCCTCGGGTTTTTCGGAGATAGCAGAAAAACGGCGGCGCGTAGCGCCGCCGTGCTTGGCATACCTTTTTCCTCATCAATTTTACGACTTTTGTGAAAATTTTAAAGTTAGGTCATCTCAGGTCAGGTCACCAGTACAGGTCAAGTGACCCGACCTAAAAAAAAAGTTTAAGATAGCATAAGTCGGAGTAGGGCGAACTTATCCGATTGAAACTCATCACATAATGGCCCCACCGAGTTCTCTAAAATATGTTCCGGTGTTTTTTATATCGGTGACCTAAGGTCAGGTACGAGGCATGACCTCTCCATTGGAAACACATGGGAAAAATTGTTTTTTACGGAATAACTCAGTAACGGATGGTGATAGAGCATTTATTTTGGCTGCATTAGACTTGCCTGGGCTTTGCGGTTCTAATGATATGCATTTTATATAATTTGACCCTGACCTGACCTCAGGTCAGGTCAAATCCTTGATTTGAACTAGCAAGGGCAAATTATATATCATTCTCTTCGGCTTGCTGAGAGGATTCATATAGTTGAAGTCATTTTGCTCTATCTTTACTTGTTCAGATGTAATGGCCGAAAAACTGAATTTACATGTTATCCCTATGACGGCATGTTTTGACCTCTCGTGACCTTAAATGTGACCTGACAAAAAAATGGTACAAATGTTTTCGATGGAGAAGTGGATGGGCAGCCCAACGCCGTTTACCGTTTTTTGCTACCTACCGTGGTTCTCGAGATCTTAAGGGAGGGCGTGTACCCGCCACCCCCCCCGTCAATGCGAAGGTGGCTCAGACCCCCATCAATGCGAAGGTGGCTCAGACCCCCGTCAATGCGCGTGTGAATAGAGCATTCGTGATGGCTGTAGGTATATAAAACATCAGTTGTGTGTCTCTATCAATAATACATGCTTACCTTTATTAGCAAAAGCCTAATGTGACGGGTTCGTTTTGTTGCTAAAACTAAAGTTTTGCATCTTAAGCTTGTCTGGATAGATGACATGACACAATTATATTTCATGAATTAGCAAGATAAAACTCAATCCATCACGCATGCTACATTGATGGGATCAAGCATTAATGGAACTCTTGCCCTGCCAGTACCTCCGGTAAGGCATTTGGCGCTCAATGAGTATACGTGATGGCTGCAGAAAAATAACACAATAATTACTCATTCATCTCAAGACGTGACCCTCAGCACGTACGCTTAAACTGAATTCCTCTCCTATGAAAAGTTCAGTTGATTTATCATAAATAAACACTTTTATCCGCCCTGTAACCTCTATCACAGCGCCTTAATATATATCACATATATGTATATATATCATATATATACCATCACATATATATATCATCATATATCATCATATATATATCATATATGCCTTAATATAAAATCACTGTTTTTTTGCTTTTTTGGTCAAATAGGCCAATTGACAACTTTTCTAGGTAGAATAATGCTCCTCGGTGCAGCACTCTAGAATTCATATACCTTAGAAACTAGACTTGATTTAATCTTAGTTTCAACTATTTCAAACTAAGTTAAAAGGTACACCTAGTCCACAAAAAAATCGATCTCCTGGTTTCGAGAGATATCCCCATATATCTTGAAAAATCGGGCCTTTTTGGTATGATTCTGTGACATTGCCAGCTGATACATTAAAAATTTTGAATCAATTAATTAAGTATTAATTCATTAATTAAAGTATTAAATCAAGTAAGTATTAAGTTTGAATTAAGTATTAATACTAACAAAACCAGGTGGGATTTGACAGGATTGTACAAGTCTGGCCCTCAGTGGGCTCTGCAGCATCTGTGGGCCGTCTCCGCTGTGCCCGCAGTGTGAAGGCCGCCGTCAGCGACCCTGCACAGTGTACACACACGCACGCACGCAGCGGCCGCGGGGCTGGCCACCTCTTCACCTGATCTACGTCAGCTCATCACGGCGGCAGCTCTGCAATACTGCATACTGCTACTGCACGGCAACAGCTTCAAAAGGACCGTTACACAGCCCACACGGTGACTGACGAGGATCGATTCGGGGGAGTATTATTAAACATTGCTTTTTTACTGAATCTAGTCACGGTTCCTGCGACTCGCAGAAACCGTGATTGTGGAAATGAAAAGTGGCTATGACTAGGAAAATGTGATTTAACGGTTTAGTATATTTTTCCCACGAGATGCCCCATGATTCAAACTTTATCTGAGTGCATTACTCGCACTATTGGGCGGCCAGTAACCTCGGTATCTCCTTTTTACGGTATGAAGCCAACATCAGCAGTTCTGCAGCCCACTGGTGCACCGCTCAATTAAAAAGGGTGCCAGCTAAAAATAGCCGTTATTTGTTTTCCTTCACCGCAGGTTAATACACTCATTGTTCCATGAAGCATGTATCAACAGCCGTTCATATTTCACAGTTCGTTGACCAGCAGAGCAGGCCCTGCAATTCATTTGGCGTTGGAAAAATCCTCCACAACAGGTGCCATCTTAAAACGGAGGTCTGTGAATGCTCCACACAGAGACAGCTCCGATGCATGCACAAACAAAGTGGTTGAGCATGAATCTGTAATTTGCATCCGAAACAAAATACAGCACGTGGGTAGAAGCAATTGTCTGTCTGGTATTTTGTAAGAAAATCACGACCATGGAAAGCGCATATTATTTGTTTTAATTATTCTAGCAGTCCCCTTGCCTTAAATATGTGTATGTTGTTAATTTTTACATATGGAACACCATAAACACTTAATTTTACGTCTCATATAACGTAAGACGCCAAAAAGGTTTCCCCGAAGACAGCGCTGGATCCAGACTTTAATTTCATGGAAGGAGTGGGTGTGGGTGGGGGGGGGGGGGGCTCCAGCCCATTCCACCTTTACCCGGAATCACTTTCTACTGTATTACTATGGGCACTCCGAAATTCCGACGGGGGTCTTGAGCCCCCTAGCCGTCTTGCATCGGCAACAGACCACCAAAGCAAACAAAAAGAAAAGAAAACAGGCTATAGTATTTGAAGAAAGGCTCCAGATAACTGGTTATCAGGGCTGTTCACATATTAAGGGAATATGGCACCTTGGTCGAATCCCGAAATTTCGTGTAATTAGAGGTATTTTTAGTAGAAAATCATGAAAATGTCCATCATTTTTTTCTAAAAATGTACAATAAGCTCAATATTTTGATATTTAAAATGCTCCTTTAAGGTAAGAAATAAGCCTCTGCCTGTACATGACGTCATGATCTGGAAACTGCTACCATTTTCTATAGGCTTCAATAGGCTGACTACTCACCGTGACGTCAGCATGTCGTCATCCCAACAGCTGACAACGGTGACCGGCTGCTTGGGTACATTTTGGGTACATTTCTGGTAGGTTTTTAGTTTTTCTCTACGGCAATTTTGAGTTCAGAGGCAAATGACATAGTTAGTACCGGGTTTTCCGGCATGCTTTACAACTTGTCTATTTCAGTTAAAATCACGCTATAAAGGTGCCACATTCCCTTTAAGGTCAGCGGCTGAGGGGGAGAGGTCTGTCATTTTCTGACTTTTTCTAATGAAGGGGCAGGAGTGCGGCTTTTTCTGACGATTTCTGACGAGGGGGCTAATCATGGGCAGTCGCGGAAATTGTATTGAAGCGAGCTGCGCAGGCCCAGGAAAATTGAAGAGAGGGTACCTCAAAGTTTCGTAACCAAGTGTAAAAGCGTTAAAGTATGGTACAAGTCTTAGCTTGATATGCAAATAACATTCTAGAAGTTATGCTAGCCACGTAGAGCCGGTTCCATACGGATTGGTAGGTATTAGGCCGCGGTCGATTTTGCGAAATATCTCTCAAGTGATGGTCCTGCCGATACCATTGGTGTCTCACCTGCTGCGTTTTAACTGGATGCACGAAGTGAAGTGCAAAAATACTTCATCAGCTTAAAAATTCTGAAGTAATTGGGAAAAGACACATAAAATCGTCGAGATCAGCAAAAACGGGTTTTTTCCATAATTTCCCAAATTGACGTCTCATCTATTTTGTAGGGTCCGAAATTTTAAGACCTCGTCAAAATACACTACTAAAGACGAAACCTTTTGTAAGAAGTGTCGTTGTTTTTAAGACACTTCTTAAAAGAACTGACACTTATACCTACCAATCAGCGTGGAACCGGCTGTGCATTCGTTCAATGTTAAAGGGAATGTGGCACGTTGGTCGAATCCTGGAATTTAGTGTAATTAGGCGTACTTTTAGTAAAAAATAATGAAACCACTCATGATTTCTCTGAAAAATGTACAATAAGCTCAATATTTGGTTTTTAAAAATACTCCTCTAGAAAAAGAAATAAATATCAGATTGTGGATGATGTCACGATCTGGCAACCACTACCATACTTGAAACGCTTCAAGGGCTTCGATTGGCTGATGCTCATCGTGACGTCAGCACATGTCGTCACATCGGTAGCTCACAACAATGGCCGCCGGCGACGGGGGCTGAGGGGGGCTGGTGTCAGGAAGGTTTTAGCCAGGGATGCGGAGCCGAGGAGCCGAGCCGAGACAATTTTGGACGGCTCCGGCTCCGGCTCCGGTCCGGGGTTATGATTTCCGCTCCGGCTCCGGCTCCGGCTCCGGGTTCAAGTGTCCTAACGGCTCCGGCTCCGGCTCCGGCTCCGGGCAAAATAGTCGGCTCCGACCGGCTCCGGCTCCGGCTCCGGCAATGTACATACCTATATCCAAAATGTGATCGAAACGTTCTCAAGGGCGTGAAAGCCCATCAGATACAAAGTGACTATGTATTTGTACGAATGAAAAATGGCGACTGGATGAACGAACGCTCTTGACCAGATGCCAAAGGCCAGTCAACCTCAAAACTGGACCAACCTACACTGCAGTGCAGTCGTATGGCAAACTGCACTGCACTGTTATGGCAAACAGAAATATGGGTCAGACATGCCCGCAAACCCACATAAAAAATTAAAGATACAACGATCAAGTAAAGCTTGGACAGCCCGCAAAGAAAAACTTCGATGAGCTAACAGCAGGGTCGTTCAAAAAAATATTTTTTTACTTTTCAGATTCGAACCCACTTTTTGCCATTATATATTCAATTCTGATTTCAATGAGCCACATTCCAAGCGTCTACGACAGCGGGAAAGATCGCCTCAAAACGGTTAAAGATTTCATGTTTCGGGCGCAATTGGCCACCCGGCGTTGCAGTCTCCCCTTGTTAAATTGGGATGAAAGGGGTGTATAACCTACCAGTAAAGACAGCGTGGCATGTGCGTGCGTATAAGAGCGGTAGATGGGATTTAACATGCAGGCATCTACTTGTCAGATGTATTTGCAGCGCAATACAAATACATGTTATTCCACAAAAGACCTGAAATTAAATGATTCAGCACCCTAGTACTCTAAATCCCGACAGAACAGGAATGCCTTCCGGAGGCGAACCTTTCTGTAGTAACTATCGCTGGAGAACGTCGTGAGGCAGATGCTTCTCCCTATTCTCCTGCGAACTATGTAAGAGCTCTGGTACTGATAAAAGAAGATCCTGTTTCATCTTTTTACCCTTTAGGTGGCTCACGAAATCTTCCACCAGCTTCACACCACGTTCTGTGGGACCATTCACGACAGTAAGTTCTGGAATACCTTGAAACAGGGGAAGCTATACCAGTCACCAGCTTCTCAAAGGAGCCATTTCATGTCAGAATCTTTCAGATTCAGGCGCCCGAATACCATCCAGCTTTCAGGAATGAGAAATTGGGAGAGGCTTGGTATCGAGCCGTGCTCTTCATAGCCTCTGTCGGAAACTTTAGCCTACCTAACTGAAAGGTGGATGGTTCTGCTGTTTAGGCCAGGTACTGTATCACTGCCTTTTTACCTTCAGCATTGTGATTCTTATTTGCGAAGCAGATTATAACTTTCTGGTCACAAATAACAGTTGCGTTTGCACATTGACTTCAGCGCCTCTACACAATACCGGAGTATTATCTCGAATTGCGCAAGCTGGTTTACGTTTGGCTGTCAGGAGAGGTTGTCTCAAACAACTGTCTGTTTAGAAGACCCGGAGTTCACCAGCGAGCCATATTATGGAATAAAGGACATTTATGGCATGAAGTGCGTGCTACTACTGTGTCAGATTCCGTTCATCATTCCAGAAGATACTTAAAGACAGAATATTATAATTTTTGGAGTTTAACAACGCATCAACTGCTCAGGTTATATGGCATCAGAGGAGAGAGGGAAAGAATTAGCTCGGGCTAGAGCAGGGCGCCAGATTCTACCTCTGGCTGGGCTCGAACCCACGACACCCAGCACATAATGAATGTCATTGGCCAAGCCGAGCGCAAGCGCTAACCGACTGAGCCACTCAGACTCCGAAATAGTTAGCGGTTTTCCTTATAAGTGGTTCTAAACCATGCATTTGGGTTCCTCCGTCGCGGATAGTCAGCTTTAGAGCCTTCTATGAGCCTCAAAGCTATCCATAAAATGCAATGCAGTGCTTTCATTAAGTTAATATTGAAATCGCCCTGAATGTGCTGAAGTCAATTTGTCATCAGCTATGGTATCTGTGCACAGAAAGTTATATTCTGTCGCGCTGGTGAGAACCACCATCGTGGAGGTAAGGATCCAGTCGCACAACAATTGGCCAAAACAGCAAACAATTCACATTTGACTGGGGCAGGCTTAAGTTTCCGATAGAGGCTATGAAGGGCTCTGTAAATGGTCGGTACTAAGCCTCAGCCAGCTTGTTACTCCTGACAGCTGGCTGGTATTCGATTGCCTGAATCTGAAATATTCTGACCAGAAATGGCTCCGTTGAGAAGCTGGTATAGCTTCCCCTGTTTCAAGGTATTCCAGAACTTACTGTCGTGAACGGTCCCACAGAACGTGGTGTGAAGCTGGTGGAAGATTTCGTGAGCCACCTTAAGGGTAAAAATATGAAACATGATCTTCTTTTATCAGTAACAGAGCTCTTAAATAGTTCGCAGGAGAATAGGGAGAAGCACCTGCCTCACGACGTTCTCCAGCGATAGTTACTAGAGAAAGGGTCGCCTCCGGAAGGCATTCATGTTCTGTCGGTATTTAGAGTACAAGGGTGCTGAATCGTTTAATTTCAGGTCTTTTGTGGAATAATATGTATTTGTATTTCGCTACAAATACATCTGACAAGTAAATGCCTGCATTTTAAATCCCATCTACCGCTCTTATACGCACGCACATGCCACGCTGTCTTTACTGGTAGGTTATGCATCCCTTATATCCCAATTTATTAAGGGTAGACTGCAACGCCGGGCGGCCAATCGCGCCTGAAACATGAAATCTTTAACCGTTTTGAGGCGATCTTTCCCGTTGTCGTAGACGCTTGGAATGTGGCTCATTGAAATCAGAATTGAGTATATAATGGGAAAAAGTGGGTTCGAGTCTGAAAGGAAAACAAAAGTTTTTTTGAACGACCCTAAGCTAACAGTGTTCAACATAAAAAACACATTAGATAGGCTGATGGCATAATTCCTTTTCGAGAAAAATCGGAACCAACCACCCTACTGCCCAGGGCCCAGCAGCTGGTTCGCTCACTACACCACCCAATCGCGGTTGGAGCGGAGCAGCAACATTGCCTCCAATATGTATGCTCTTAGTCTGGACCTGAGATCAGTAAGCAGTAGCTTCATCGCGGAGAACAACCTCTCCACGGACACCTGAGTAACTGGTAGCGCGGCCATTACCAGGCTAGCCGGCTGGATGATGGCTGGATATCTATCTAAGATGTCGCATACGGTCGCCCTCTTTAGGCGACCCAGGTTTTTGAAGTCGGCTAGTGCCGCATCGAGTGACGGGGATGCTGTTTTCTGCGCCTTTTCCCCTGGGTTCTCGACAGACCTAGTATAAACTACTTCTCCGAGTACATGATAGCTCTCCTGGGGGGGAGGTGGGAGCAAAGATTTTATTGCTCGACAGACCTAGTGTAAACACCTTTTTCAAACAATTTCTTCGGCCTTTGAGGGGCCAAAAGATAGTCTGCTCCCCTTCCAGGGCTTTGGGGGGGGGCACGACCGGAATGGCATCCCCCTGCGTCTGTCAACAGGGGTGGATGCAGGCGGACGGTATGGGATAAATCGTGAAAAACATATGTTTTTTTTAAAGAAAATCGCCAAAAATTGGGCAGTTTGGGAGGCAAATGCCTTTTTTTGCTCCCCCATCATGGATCCGCCAGTGTCCGCCAATGCTTTCATTTGTTGCCAATTTCTGCCCATGTTAAATGGCCGGGGCGCATTACCTGCCCGAGAGTGAGACCGTCTACGGAACACCCTAGTTGCAATATTTCATTAATCTCGATATACATAACATATTGAGAAAATGTAATATTTCAGGTGAATAAAGGTGTTTTCATGCGACATCTCACGAGGTAAAATGTGACCATTTCACGTTTGATTTTTGGTAATTTTAGAGCTCTTTGGGAGCCGGGGCCGGACCCTTTCTGACGGCTCCGGCTCCGGCTCCGGCTCCGATCAAAAGTGTTTCGGCGGCTCCGGCTCCGGCTCCGGGCAGAATGGTCGGCTCCGACCGGCTCCGGCTCCGGCTCCGTCTCCGCATCCCTGGTTTTAGCTTTTTACTACGGAAATATCGAGTTCCAAGACAAATGAAATATGGAGTACCGGGTTTTCCGACCTGCTTTACAACTTGGCTATCTCGGTTAAAATCACGTTGTGACGGTGCCACATTGCCTTTAAGTTACAAACGGCTGCAGCTGGTGGCTGTGTTGGAGTGGTGTTTGAATACCTCCTCGGGTTTTTCCGACGGCCCTAGAAGACCACAGCACGTAACGCGGTCGTATTTGGCACATCTTATTCTTGATTAACTGTGTAAGTTCTCTCACACTTTGACGTCAATGTTATCTCAGGTCAGGTCGCCAGGACAGAGCAAGTGACTTCATCTCCGAAACTTCTGATTGCACCAGTGATAACAGGGTTAATGATCGAATACTGATTACTGATTACTGTTACTGATCTAATATATCCATACACATAATCGACTCAGCGAGAACCACAAGCTGTGATAACAGACTTTTCGACTCGACAACTTGGGCTCAGGTACAGGTACCTCTCCATTGGAAAAGTCTACATGGGGAGAACAGGAATTGACCGAAAATTTTCGATTTCTGTGGAGATAATAAGTTTCTTTAGCGTCATGTGTAGCGCTGGACCTGCGATCTCTGAAAGGTCTTCTGGAACTGCGGAAACAGATTTTCGGACTTGGGCAAATATCACTGCATGAAATTACGATAAATATATCACTTTGACACAGAGGTTCGGATTATCATAGCTAGTTCATTGTTATGCATATTGACTGTGCCTTTTACATTTTTCGGATTTTTATACAAGAATCGAGTAAAGCCTAAAGAAGACTAATTAACTCCAGTCAGACGGTAAAGCCAAAAAAATATTCCTAATTCCGTCACATTCTTTGATCTATTATGACCGAAATATTGACCTGAGCGAAAAAAATTACTGAATCAGTTTCGTAATAATTTCTCATGGACGGTCTACCATCGTGTGTGTTTTTCTTTTTCGCTATGCCGCAAGGGTGTCGAGATCAAGCAAGGGGATTGTTCTCCACCGGTGCGATGGTGGGGCGGGTGTTGAGCTGTATACCACGCTTCGTAGACCAGTTTTTCAGCTGTCCAGTTAAACGATAACGATAACGATAATTTATTCATATACAATGGTTTCCAAAGGTTACATCGAGATCGGCGCAAAAGTCCTAGCGGACTTAACTCAGGGCGCCTTTCTCAGAAGTCTCTATAAACATGTAAGTTCGTAAGCACAACAGGTAGACACGTACACACGAAACATAGACGAAGCAACGTGACACTTGACATTTAAACAGTTCCCAACCGGCAATTTCGTTCGCGGTCTCCGAGGTGAAAGCTCTGCGGGCGGGAGCCCACCGGAAGTGCCCACCACCAGTTTGGTCCCGTTTCGTGCCAAAACGCGTGCTGGGGCGTATTACCGCGAGTGCGCCGCACCTGATTGCCGGCGCTGTTTTAAGCGGGTGCCACCTCGGGTTTTAGCGCGGGTGTTTCCCGTGCTGCCTGGAACTGGCAGCGGCCATAAAATACAGCTCGGAATAAAAGCCTGAAAGTATGAGTGCTCTTTTTTACCTTTTACTTCTCGCATCTTTGGCGTCTTTTCAGGAGTGTGTATTTTGGCAAATTATTGGGGGCGCCGAAATTTGAGACAATGTCAATAACCATCATTGCAAAAGGGAGAGTATAAGGTAGTGTGGTTCAGGCTTCTCACAGACCTGCTTCACCCGATACAACATATCAAAAATATTTCAAATGACAATACAAAAAATTCAAAGAATATTTCAATGCCCCTTCAACTTTTAATTCGGGGTGTCCGGACAATAGGTTTACTGGCGAGAGGGGTCTGGCAATTTCTGAGGATTTCTGGCGAATGGGGAGGGGTCAGCCAAAGGGGGAGGGGTCGGAACACCGCAAATTTGGCTCACCAAATACGTGAACAGCCCCCTCTTCAGGATTATTTGACATTGTACTCTGCTTCTAAAAACTTCATAAGAAATGAAAAGACATACGTTAGGACATTCTTAGACAGAATTATTTCCAGCCAAGCAATAGCAGTGCTTATGGAAATCTACTATACCTAGAGAGGACATCCTGAATAAAACGGCAATACCCTGCCAATGTGGCAGTACGGAGCCCAGGAGCATAATTGTAAGCTGATGAGATGTTTAATGGCCTAACTCCTCGATTCCTGGATGCAAAATGAAGCAAATACACTTAAATTATATTTTCGGGCACAGCCCATCATCAGAATGTTCATAGTACAACAGGTGAAAAATAGATTCTTGGTCATAGTGTGAACTGCTCAGTGATCTAGGTAAGCCAGGTAATATATTTCGTAAGTAATCATGAAAGGATAAACTCTCAAATTGCCAAGGAAAGTTGGACCAAATACGCAATATATCCAACGCATTTGGAAACAAAGGGTTCAATTTTGAGGTCAGTCTGCTGTCCTCTCTTGGCCCTCTCTAATTATAGCAGACCTATATATGTGGCGGTACTACATTCCGTTTATTTTGAACTGGGAGCTGGCTCAAGGTATTGATATTGTTTCCTCCCGCCAGATAGAGCTAGTATTTGTCAAATTCAAGGAGGTTTCCCATCTGCATCGGCTATTCTTGTGAGCAATGTATCTAAATACTCTGAGTTGATTATCATGCTAAAAGAAGGAGACCGTAATACTGTCGTGATATTTGTACGCCCTTTAGCTGGATGCTCTATCACGTAGGCGTTCCAGGCAGCTGCAGGCCGGCCCCGCGTACCCACCAACGCTGGAAACAGCCAGCTAATGCCTCGCTCCCCGTGCACGGCCCAGTGCATTCGAAGACTCAGAACACATTCCTTAAGCTAAACTTGACGTCATTACAGTGGGGATCACCTCCGTGAGTATGTCAGTGATGAGCTCCACTCGGCAGCAGTATCGGCTCAGACCTCACTCAATCAGACATCAAACGGCGCTGGCCGTCGGAGCCGCAGCCCGGCTCACTCACGTGTCGGCCCTCGGCGGCGCTAATGCCAACAGCTCCGCTACGCCAAACACGCAGCACTCGCCACAGCAGACTCATTAGGGGCAGAGGTTGCAACCTGCAGAGCGGACAGTCTCGCTGCAGACACTGTGGCCGACACCAAGCTAAATGGGTTTCATGCACAGCAGGGAATTCCGAACCAGCTGCCAGAATCCCATCAAGCGCTTGCCACGATTAGCTGGAGTGGAGGCGGCTCTGTTCCTACCTGCCGCTCAGACCTGTGGTATTTTGGCTCGGGATTTGCTAGATCTTCGCTGGCGCATGCCTGCTGGGCCAGGAATCCTCCAGTTCTTAGTTCGTAAGTCACGGGCTAATACGCGGAGCACGTGATAAAGATGGTGTACGCCATATATCGCTGGCGTTCTTATTTAGAATGCACCGGCTAATGGCGTGACAAAAATTTGGCGCATGATATAGACTTGAGCTAGCCCGGCTTAACCGCGTACCAAAGCCTCTCATTGGGTAGAAATGAACCCTGGGACTCAGACCCTCATCCAATAAAATCGCCGCGCGACTATGCCACTTGAACTCTCTTAACCATGCGAAACGCGAAATGTCATCGTAGGTTTACTGCAAATGATGTTTAAAAAATATTACGAGTGAACAATCTGATGATAAATTATTGATGTTAGTCCCCCATTGCAGATCACAGGAAGTGTGAGGCAAACGAGCCCAGGAAACTGGAAGTTCATTTCCAGCACAAAACAACGCTGTCCCTATTTTTGTGCTGTTGGGAAAATGCAGCGTCGTATCTATCCATAGAATAAGTCATATGAGTGAGGTGTTTTAATATTCTTTTCTAAATGACTTGGACAAAATTGCATTGCAAGCAATGAGTTAGAAATATTCAGCCCTATACTTATACATCACATTTGGGGGCCATACAACAAAGGTATACCTGACTGTAGTTCAACATTAACGGCGATTAATTTTATCCAAGGGTAGATATTAGAGTATTAGATCAGTAGTTAGAGTAGTCAAGTATACCTAGCAAATTCAAGACATGTAATGAAGACAACGTCATCACTTGTAAGCTTCCTGAATTAGAAACAGTCAACTTTATATCTGGGAAATGAGTATCTTCTTATAGGAAATGTGGCACCCAGGTGCAATTTTAGCCTGGAGTGGTTTTAAGGATATTTTTTATTGAAAATGGTTAATTCGGCCTGATTGCTGCTGAAAAATTATTAAGACCAAAAGTGACACTTGAAAATATTCGTTGTTTTTCTTCGTATGTTAAAACATATCTAACGTTTGAAGCTAGTTATTGAAGCAGATTATATCAATTTAGAATCGCAAGTACCAAAGTCACGTTCAGCACGTATGTTTCAAAGAAGTCCACGCAAGAAAATTTTGTCCACGCAGTATGCAGAGGTGCAGAAAGTATACTGGCTGTCACAAACTCAATGCGACATATGCCTCCTCTGTCACACAAAGCTGGAAATGATAATTTTATACTTGAATACTATTTCCAATATGCTGAATGTCATCTACCTGTCTCTTACTTTTTGCAACTGACAAGGTTCAAGCACCAAGCCATTACCGCATGAAAGTATTAAACTGTGTTTTCATTTTTAGATCATGTTTATGTTTTGGAAGGAAAATTTCCAATTATGGATCATTGTTTTCAGTGCTGGGATCACAACTATTATTGGCAACTCTGACTGCAGTTTCCCCCCAATGACATGCATTTCCCTTTTTGAAAAAGTTTCCATTTTTGGAAGGAGTGTTTCCAATTATGGTACATTTCCCCATGATTAAATGTGGCAATTATCATGAAAATTATTATTGGAAACTAATCTATAAATGGGAGCGTACACCTACACACAATTGGGAACCCTGATCACAGCTTCCCCCCCCACCCCCCACTGAACTTCCATCTCACATATCAACAAAAGGGACAAAAATGTCAATGCCAACATAGGATTTGGATCTACCTAAAATGTGTTGGTAAAGTGGACCTTAGGTAGCATTTTTATAGCCAGATCAAATGCTTAAAATTTCCCCCAACACCTGATTATCACCTGCCTGGTCGTTCCTTCTTGCAGTAAAAACTCTGAGGCAACTACCCTGCATAGATGTAAAATTATGTCTATTGGCCTAATAGGTACAGAGGTATTGGAAATCTCATACCAAAGAAAGATCCAGTGTATAAGTCAAAATCCTGCTTTAACTCCAGGCAGTTCAGGTCCTGTGTGTTGCTTACTACCACTGGTAGTAAGCAACACACCCCCAACCAGCGTTTTTCAAAGTCTCTTTCTTTCTGAGATTTTCTGTGATTTTCTGAGATGAGAAGGGGGTCTACTAGGCCCCCCCTCTAGTGCACGTTAGTGCCAGGCCCCTCTCCAGTGTGTGTTTTAACACTTTGTGGAGGACTGCATTGGCACACATTTGCTATCTGTACAATATTGACATGATAATTTGATCATGAAACCTCACCTGAATTACTGTTGTTGCCAGTCTGCTGCTGGCGCCAACTCTCCCAACTTCCTCCAGCTCCAAATCTACCTAACCAATATTGATCTAGGGCACAAATAAGGTAAGGCACAAGCAAGCTAAGGAATGAAAAACCAAGTTTGATGTGTGAAAGTGCATCAGAATCAAAGTAGCCTACATTCATCTTAGATTAGCCATGGGCAGCACTATTCATTCCAGCTAGTTTTAGCCTGCACTTATCTCAGATATACCTAATAAATATGCCCTCAACAGAAGTAGCTTCCCACTTGTTCAAATTTTTTTGGCAGGCTCTACATCACACAAACATTGCGAACTTGTGTTGTCGCTGTTGCGTAGTTTAGGTAGAATTGCTGCCCAGCTATGTTTATTTCTTTCACTCATTTAGTACTTTTCCTAGTAGCTTTTAGGCGTACTTGATACTAAATTCAAAGAAATAGGGACCGCTAAATCGAAGATACTCAAACTTTAAATATTATTTAACCTGACAAAATGGACAGAAAAGTACTTGATAACGTATCTGCGTTATCTTTAATGCCTTAAATATGCCCACAATCATGTATTTCTCGAAAAAATTGACTGTCACATTTCGGGCATCTAGGCGGCAACTTTCTGGCAACTACTAACAATCGGCGCCATTGGGCTGCATGTTAAAATCTGGCAACTGTGACAGCGGTTTCCGGGTTTTCTGCAGCGGGGGTCTCTCGTTTTAGTATAAACTGAACACAGTACCAATATTGTATCACTGATGTTACGCTGTGCAATTGAAGGACAGAGTTGCTAAATTAAAATATTCGCTACACGCTTCATTCTGTATTTCGAAAATGTGTGGTTTGATTTTGAACCATACTGTCACGTTCGCTACTTTGTCACACTTATGCACCTCAACTATCATAAATGTGTCACAAACTCCAGTAGCCGAGTTGGCAAGTTTCTGCACCTCTGGCAGTATGCACATTGCGGCTTGAGTAAGGTGTCAGTCCTTCAAGTGATACTCGTACCACGTGATCAGTGGCGGATCTGGGACTCCATTTCGGGGGACCAAGGGGGCTCGGGACTACCCCGCCCTAGCCACGAAACAGCTCCTGGCTATGCAGCTGCTACAGGCACTCTAAAATTTGGAGATTCTTGAGCCCCCACGCCTCCCCCTCCACTCCCCCTGTATCCACCACTGCATGTCACTGCCGAGGGAAAACGTTTTCCGGCTCTCCCCAAAGAAATAACATTCCCCGCAACTGTATAGCATTTCCTTCGGAATAATGAAATTATCACACATGTGTGACAAGTTTAGGGGAAGGTCTTCCCCTACATTTTGTAATATTCCTACCTACCTGAAACTAGAAGAAAGCAACTAGACAGCAATTGGCTTTAAACTATTGTCACTTCCATTGATGGGGGGCCCGTTTCCAAGTCGTGAGTTCGTGGTTGCGTTCCTCCTGGATAAGCACAATACCGCGCAGTCAATGGCTGGGACCCAGCGCCAGTTCCCAACACAAGCACCGGGCCTTCAGGCGGCCAGGGCAGCCTCGGCTATTTACGCCGAACGCCGTGCTGCCGCCATTTTGAACGGCCGGCCGGCGCTGACCGGAGAAAGAGCCCGGAGGATGAGGAGAGAGCGCGGCGGTGGCCACCAGGCCGGTGCGGGGTCGAACAAAGGGGTCCACCGGTGGTGTGGAGTGGCAGCGATGGTATTGTGACAAGCGGTGACGGGGCAGTGTCGGCGTGTTCGGCGCCGCCGGCGGCGACAAATCCATTGCCGCGTCACAAACAGGAGGCGCGCTAAAGGGATGTATACCGTGTTCGCGTGTGTGACATCCTGGGGAGCGGGGGTCGGCCCAGCCACGCTCCGTGCCGCTCCGCTGGCTGGTCAGAGGAAACGGCTGGCCACTGCCATCCAAACGGATGTAACGACGCGTGAATCAGCCACTCGGACTATTTGTCAGCACAATCAGAGAGGCATTCCCGAAAAGCAGCGACGGTGCATCCGGGGACTGATGCTTATCAGCCGGTTCAGCAGATGCGCCAGCTGCAAATCTTCTGCAGCCTCCGTGTTGGCAAGTGGTAGACCCCTCGCCTTGCATTCATAGCATCACAGTGTGCACCGCCGGTGACTCATGACGCAGTTACTTTTACAGCTTTCGCGGTATCATCAAGTGCCACGTTTGGGCTGCAGGCTGGGCATGGAGCGGCTCAGGGCCGTTGAGCATTAGCAGCCCAGTGGGACCAGCTGGAGCGCGCCACGGTGCAGGCGCGACGCGACACACCCGGTCGAGCGTGACAAACGCGCCGTTATTGGCGACAACTCGCCATACCTGTCGCTATTCCGCCACTAATAGGTAATACGCGTCGTCGTGTGGTTTACACCAGGCGTTAGCTGCCAACGGGAGCCCGAGAAATCTGTTTCACTGGGCTATCGCGGAAATAAATGGGCACTATTACGCTGGTTACACTAATATTGGTGAAGAACGATGTCAATGTTCAAAATATCGTCGTTATATATCAACCTGCTGAAAAGGCTACACCTACCAAAATGTCAATAAAGAGAATGAGCAAGAGAAAGAGAAAGTCAGCACATGATTAGGTCTAGACATGGGACCGAGCATATGAAACCGCAAGACACTGCCTGGCATTAAGAGGCGTGACACTCACCTTGAGAATGCAGTGTCCGACGGCCTGGTCCTCGGCCACGGTCACGTTGTAGAAGCTCTGATCGAACACCGGCTCGTTGTCGTTGACGTCGACGATGGTGACGAGCACAGTGGCGGTGGCGGAGAGAGGCGGCGAGCCGCCGTCCATGGCCACCACCGTCACACTCGGCTCGGGCTCAGTCTCGCAGTCCACGTGAGAGCGCGTGGTAATCAGCCCTGTGTTCTTGTCTATCTCAAACCAGTCCGAGTGGGAGCTTTCACTCTCCACCAGCGCGTACACCACTTGGGAGTTAGTGCCCTGGTCTTTGTCGACAGCGGTGACCTGGAGCACTTCAGTGCCCGGGTCGGCCACCTCCAGCACGCTCGTGCGGTACTCGTCGCGCTCGAAGCGCGGCGCGTTGTCGTTGGTGTCTGTTACCAAGAGGTTAAAGGACCGCTCAGCGATCAGCGGAGGGGTACCTTGATCTGTTGCAACCACAGTCAGCGTGTAGTTGGGCTTGAGCTCTCGGTCGAGCGGTCGGGACACGATTACCAGGTAGATGATATTGTCCCGGGTTGTCAGTCCGAAATGGCCATCCCCTCCCGCCAGTGTGACGTTCACGCTGATGTTGTCGTACTCCTCCTTGGTGTCGGGGTCGTTGACGGAGATGCGTGCCACGAACTCGCCCGGCTGCGCGTCCTCGGCAATGCGCGGCGACGCGTCCTCGCTGAGGAAGATCAGGTTGATGGTCGGCAGGTTGTCGTTGACGTCTGAGACGTGGATCGTCACGAAGGCGGTGGTCTCGAGCGGCTGAGCGCCGTTGTCCCTGGCAACCACCACCAGCTCGTGGACCTCACGCGTCTCGAAGTCCAGCGGGCGCGCCACTGACACGACACCGGTGTCCGGGTCAATCTTAAACATACTATCGCGGTCGGACTGCCGCCGGTTGATGCTGTAGGTGACCTTGCCGTTGTTGCCACCGTCAGTGTCGGTGGCAAACACTTGAAGAACAGCACTGCCGATGGTGGCATTCTCAGCAATGGTGGCAAAGTAACGAGACTGGCTAAATATAGGCTGGTTGTCGTTGACATCCTGGATGGTGATGTTGACCGTCATGGTGCCCTGCAAGGGCGGAGTGCCGCCATCCAGAGCCGCAATCACTAGACTGTAGTAAGCTGTCTCCTCGCGGTCCAAGAAACCATTGATTTGCAAGTCTAGATACAGGACACCATCCCGCTCGCGATGTGAGGACAGCCTGAAGGCGTTGTTGACGTTTCCCGACACGATCTTGTAGCGCTGGGTGTTGAACACGCCCAGGTCGAGGTCACGGGCCGGAAACAGCGTCCTTTTGACATCACGCGGCGTGTTCTCAGGAAACTCGATGGTCATCACCGGCTCGGGAAAGGTGGGCGCGTTATCGTTCGTGTCCCGCACGCGGATCAGCACGCGAATGTTTTCACCACTCTGTGGAATGGCCACCAGCGAGTAGGCACTGCGGCGCTCCCGGTCCAGCACCACTCGCGTTCGGATTTGACCGGTGCCATCGTCAATGTTGAGGTCCGAATCGACCGCACTGCCCGGCACTGGCACTATCAGGTAGGGCGGCGCTGGAGGACGCGGCCCACTGCTAGTCCGGCCAATAAAGCCAATGCTCGTGCCCACCGGCACTCCCTCCGCAATCTCGAACTCACGCACGTACTCGGCGCCTGAGAGGCAGGCCGACAGCAGCAGCAACAGCAGGCGCAGGCTGAGTGTGCAGACGCAGCCTTGGCAGGCAGCGGCAAACATGGCGGCGATGACAGGCGGCAACTCTGCGCCAGCGTCCGCTCCTCATCTACAGCTCATGGTCCGCTCCTGCCGAGTCAAGAGACCAGGTCACATACAGACCACGCCACGCCAAAGGAGATCAGACACAGACCATGGCCGAGGAGATCAGACACAGACCACGGCCGAGGAGATCAGACCAAGTTCAGGCCAGAACGGATCAGACACAGATCAAGCAAGAGGACATCAGACACAGACCACGGCCGAGGAGATCAGACACGACCACGGCCGAGGAGATCAGAACAAGTTCAGGCCAGATCAGACATAGACCAAGCAAGAGGACATCAGACACAGACCACGTCCGAGAAGATCAGACAGAGACCACGCCAGGGGAGATCAGAGAAGATCAGACCAGATGATATCAGACACAGACCATAGCAGAGGAGATCAGACCAAGTTCAGACCAGAACGGATCAGACACAGACCAAGCAAGAGGACATTAGGCACAAACCACGCTAGAGGAGATCAGACACGACCACGGCCGAGGAGATCAGACCAAGTTCAGGCCAGATCAGACATAGACCAAGCAAGAGGACATCAGACACAGACCACGTCCGAGAAGATCAGACAGAGACCACGCCAGGGGAGATCAGAGAAGATCAGGCCAGATGATATCAGACACAGACCATAGCAGAGGAGATCAGACCAAGTTCAGACCAGAACGGATCAGACACAGACCAAGCAAGAGGACATTAGGCACAAACCACGCTAGAGGAGACCAGACTCAGATCAGGCCAGGACAGATCAGACACAGATAATGCAAGAGGACATCAGACACAGACCACGTCCGAGGAGATCAGACACAGACCTAGCAAGAGGACATCAGACACAGACCACACCGGAGGAGGTCAGACGCAGACCAAGCCAGAGGAGATCAGACACAGACCACGGCCAAAGGAGATCAGACCATAGCGGGGGAACGGGGACACATGCTGCATAGCGGGGGAACGGAGCGCTGAGAGCACCCAATCATGATTACGTCCAACACCCGTATGAATGGAAACGTCTGCAGTGCTCAGTAACCAGCAGCACTGAGCTGTCTGCCGAAAACGAAACACGCGGTGGCAAGCATTCAGTTCAGACAGGCTAGTCTGCCATCACCTAGAAACCCCGGAATACATATGCCGCATCCTGTTTTTCGGTTGTGCCATCACCTGGAAAATTACTGAATACGTATGTTGATGACACATACAAACATGAATGGGGATTCAGCCAGCTGGTCTGGGAATGGGGGGGGCAACCGTGTCGGCGAACAAAATAAACGAACATAAAAACCTTCATTCGGCAAAGGTGAGGGCGATTATGAACCCTTCAGTTCATCTTTCTCTTCAGAGGGAACTTCTCTCAACTTCAAAGAACTGTCCTGCCAAAAGACAACACGATTGAAAATGTTTTTACTGAGAGATATGTTCATCTCAATTGATCAATTCTAGAACACTAGCTTGCTTTGGGACGGGACAAAGGAGGATTTGGACCCCTCTATTTCGCTTTTGGGGAGCCATGACCGGATAGTCCACTCCCCCGGGACCCACCCCTGCATACAAATCGGCGCCGGCTGTATGTATTGCTCGGCAATGACACCTTCCATCACAATAATCCATCTAGATTAAAGATGCTACATTTCCGGCTGGTATGGAACCCAAAACGCCGGTGCAGCGGCGTGCTCCAATGACCCTTAGTTCTTATTAATGCCAGGTTCATGCACACGCCTTATAAAAAGCCTTTAACTAACTAACTTCTTACTAAGCACCACTTTTCGAAGGGCTGTTAGCCTGTCGGTTAAGAGTTTACACGCTGATGGTTAACGTATTTCTTCAAATATTATCGGATCACTTTTAAAACTTTACTGTCAGAGCTATTTTTTCTTTCGGTGGTGCTTTTCATAAAGAGATTATTCCAGCAAAAATTGAACCGTTTGCGAGTTAGCCGCTTCACCAACATTACGACGCGAGCTTCAAGTATCGAAACAACACCTATGCAGCATTAGCTATCAGCCTTCCGAGCATCAATGGCCTGTGCAAATGCTGCCCAGGCTCTTCAAACACATTCCTGAGTAGTTCTAGTTCTACCGTGTATTGACCACAATCATCAAGTTGATT